>JAPQRQ010000003.1:14325689-14349326 GCA_037367365.1 Apogon talboti
AAAATATGTCAGTCTGTGGAGTATTTTGTTAAGGGGACATGAAAGAAAAGGGGATATCACACACACACACACACACAGATAATAGTTTCACACACATGACTGCTGTTTCATCCACAGACACTGTCACCTTTATCTGTTATATGATCTGAAATTATCCGAGCCTTAGGTGCTCATGCTTCTCTAATGTGGTCATTCAATAACCTCTGAGTGTGTGGTTTAAGGTCGTGTGTTTGACCTTGTGTCCATTTGTAAGAGTATAAAGATCTCCATGGATCAGGACTGTTGCCTTTAGACTGTGGTTTTAACATTCACCTGCTGCTTATAGAAAAACGTGACTGACATATCGGCTTTTACTTCAGGACGACTTCTAAGACTGCCATTATAAGAGGCCACCCAGGTGTCTTCATGTTTTCTTTGCAATAAAAGTGTCAGAAAATGTCTTTTTTGGCACCTTTGTTTTCAGGAAGAACTTAACTTTCAATATCTGGCCATTAAGTAGCATTATTATAAATAAAAAATGCTTAAAATGCATTGCAGAACTAAACTTTCAACTGTTTTACATCTGCTCAAACATGCTTTTTGGTCTTGAACATTCAGTATCCATATTTTAGCTTCATATTTTTTGTTATTTTCAGGTGTTTTTTAGCCTGTGTGGAAGTCTCTAAAACGGTTCCTTTCTACTTGTAAGAGAGTCCCACATGGGTGCCGTAAAGTGTTATGTAGTGTCGGAAAGCTCAGGATCTCAGCTTTCTGATGTCATTTGAATTTTGCGGATAACACAAATGATTAAGTAGTTAGACTAATTTGAATGATGTAAAGGGCAAAATGAGGCGCCGGTGAGATTGTCATTGTTAAAGGGTTAAACAAAATTATAAAATCATAACACCCTCCCTTTAACAGACAAAAGAAGTGAATGTGATTTATTTATCTTTTTTAATGTTGCATTTCTGGAGCGTCGGTATGTGTTGGTATTTAAAATTAGGACAATGCCATGTCCTAAAGCAACAACACCACTGAACCTGCCACCAGTGTAGGGACTTACATATGGGTCAGCTCACCCACTCATAAGCAAATACATGTGAGACTAATTAGCATTAACATCTTGTCATTAGACCACATGACTGTAGACTTTCTTGTACAAAGCATCAGGGTGACAAAAGGGCCATAAGGGCTATTAGTTGGTGGACACAGTTCAGCTAAGGTTTCTGTCCTACTTTCTTGTTACAAATATTGGTAACCGTGGGTTGTGTTCATTGGGTTTCTGAAGTGTACTTTCTTATTTGGGCTTTCTCCTAATGTGTCTCCTGTTTCTTTCCACTACACCTGTCTAATAAAGTGAAACTGCCTACCTTGTCCTTCTGTTGTAGCATCTATCAACAACCCTGTTCCCTACACCCCTACCCTTGCAATGCACACACAGGTCACACTCAGTGACAGCTGATGGAATAGTTTCTACTAAGTGAGTGAAATATGGGGAAACAACGTAATAAACAAAAGGGAGAAAGAAAGTGGATTTGACCTCCAATGGGGGACCATTCAAAGACAGTGTTCATAGCATTCAGCATTCTTAAGATTCTTAATAGTGTGAAATACATGTTCGTCATGCTGATCTTCTGTAACAGGGGTGTCAAACATACGCTAACCTGCCAAAGCATCCAATCCGGCCTTTCTATGTAAAAACTACAGTCACAGTCAAGAGAATATAAGGTGAATAACCTGAACAAATATGAACAACCTGAGATGTCTGAAGAAAAACATGTTCAATTTTAACAATATTCTGCCTGGTACTACATGTTTTGTGTATTTGCAGATCCACTGTGATCAGAAAAGTTGTGTTAATAATAAGCTGGGACATGATACTGTTGAAATTGTACATTTTCATAATGTAATTTTACTTTTTATACACTAAAACAAAGAGAGAAATTTTGATGATGATGATGATTACTATTAGTATTATTATTGTACTGGTCTGGCCCACTGGAGATCATATTGGGCTGAATGTGGCCCCTGAACTAATGTGAGTTTGACACCCCTGTACAACAAACCAGCACTTCTACACATAAAGGAAACAGCATTGTAATAATCAAAAGTTCTGTTGCAGTGGTTCTCTTAGAGTCTTTATTATTATTAAACTACTGGTGGGAATAACAGAGTATCTAACAGTCAATACAACACAATCAACAACCATACATCAAATGTGTCACTGAATAAGACATTACAGGAAGCAGGAATTATGTATTCATTCACTGCACTGTTGTATCAGACAACTGAGATAATGTTCCGAGAATTAATCATAGTCAAATATTTATGATGCATTGCATATATGATACCATACATTATATTTCTGGGCTGATATTTTGCTCCATCCCAGGAGAAGCAGGGATTTTAGAACATAGTATTACATTTTATTTTACAGTATTTCTGGTTGTTTATGACATGTTAAAGGTATGCATATCACTCAGAAAAGTTGCCACGTTCCAGAACCATGGACATCTTGTGGTTTTGCTTTTATACACCTCTACAGGGCAATGAAGCAGGGCAACCTCAAACTGCGAGGCTGCCTTGGAAAAACATAGACTGAGTCGACCAAACCTACAGACTGTTGCTTTGTGAAAGAAACAGCCATAGTTGTTTGATACATTTGTTTCAGTTCTATGTGTGGGCTAAAAAGATCAAAATGGTTTTTACATGGGTAAAACTATATTAGGATTTTTACCTTTACTACTTTGTTGGAATTAACATCTGCACCATTCATGTGGTTTTCCACAAAGCACTTATCAATGTAATAAAAGTTCCATACACCGCTTTATAATATCAGAAAAGACGTTTCAGAGAGAACAATTGGTCACATTAAATTAACCCAACGTATAACTGATACTATCCGATACCTCTAATGGTAAGTGAGCAGAGAGTAGCCTCTTATATACAATTTGGACCCTTATGTTTTTTGTCCTCTGCAATCGGCTGCAAGCAGCTGTCAAGCAACAAACAAACCAAAAAAAAAAAAAAAAAAGGCACCGACATCGCAGCCGTGAAGTCATTACACCAAATTACACCAGCAGAGGCCTTTCTCACACCAGGCAGACAGACTTCATCTGTGCTTATTAAAAGCATGGCAACATGAAGGTGAAGTACAGAAACCTTCTGCTGCCTCTCAAAGGTGAACCGGGCGGGGGAAAGACTGAGCTAGAAGAGAGGCGAGGGAAGAGTGAACTTGACAGTTGGCGTTCTGAGAGCGTTTTCTACTGACAGGTCCCACCTAGACTGGGTCAAAGGCAGGAGCCGAGATGAAAAAGAGGAGAGGATACAGAGGATTGGAACGTTATGAATGGAGCTGCAGAGGGAAGTAGTGATCTACACCTTTATCTTTCAGTGTGGAATAAAGTCTGCATTTTGCTAAAGAGCATGCACAAAAAGAAATAATAATAACACAGCTTGATCTTATCACTCTAAGCTGTTGGTTTTTCATTTTGTACAAGCTGATATCACACAGCTCGTCACAATGCATTTTCCATTTAGGAGGAGGAAGAGGGGAGGGCGAGCAGCGCTGGAAAGTAATCCTCTCTCACAATAATACATTTATTCAATCCACAGCTAGTGGATCAGGTGACATTTTTGCTCTTATAATCTCCATCTTTCTCTTCGTCGCACTTTCTGCCCGTCACCGTCCCCTCGGGATCCCGTATCTTCATTGTTCACACAGCACATTTCTACCTTTCTGTTTGAGGACTGGGCTCCGTCTAAGTGATTATGTCACCTCCTACAATGTAAAACCTTATATATTTACATTAAAGTCTGTTGCGTGGCCCTAGTGAATGTGCTGATGGATGGATAGTGCCTTCGCAGCGTTTACACAAGGGAGATGAGAGAGGAAGAGAAAGCAATACAGAGAAGAGCAAGACGCGTTTATATGCAAGCTATGGATATGTTTCTGAACTAAAGATATGCTTCATATTGACATTTTAGTGCTCTACACTTAGCATTTTAATGCTTTGACTTGCTAGATCAAGCAGGAGATAAACTCCAAGACAAAAGGTTTTTTTAGATTTATGAAATGAAATGAAAATGTTTGGTTAAGGTTAGGAAACCATAGTAATGTGGTTTATAGAAACAATAACATTCAGGTATGATTGTGTACTGATGTGGAACTGTGTTGGACTTCATTTACAAGGTAAGGCTAGCTAATGTTGTTACTACTGTAGATGAGCAGATGAAACATGTGACCTAAAAAAAAGAAAACAGCCTACAACCAACTTTAATAGATGTAAGTGTACATTGTTGTTTCGCAGCCTTCATTGCAATACACTCACAATGGAAACGATAAATAGGAACAGGGAAAAAAAAGTAATGTATACCTGTATATTTTTTCACATACTGTATATTACACACAACCAAGTACACTTAACTAAATTGTCATTACCCGAACCTAACCATAAAAAATATTCAATTATATACAGTATATATGACTGTCATTTCTGATTGAGATGAAAAGTGCAATCAGTGCGTAAACACTATGCTTGATATGAACATATGTAAACAATGTTGATATGAAAGGTGTTTTTGGTTTCTTAGTGTTTAACCCATAAAGACCCGAACCTTCACCATTAGCGAAAAGCATCTACTGATCTAAAACGTTTAATACCTGTTGATCCACTAATCCTATCAAGACATGTAATTAATTGGTGTAAAATACAGTTTGTCATCTTATCATGGTCATCAGATATGACCCATTTGGACGTTCAGTGGCTCCGTAGTTACCGTGGAAACACCATCATCTTCTACAACATTGATTCACCAGTAAAACCCATAGAGTTGGGTCAATGACAGTTTATTATATCTTTTCTGCAAAACTTACTTTTTCCTTCATTAACTCTGAGGGTTCATGAATATCTAAATCAAATATGGGAAATTAAGTATAGGAAAATATGTGATTTACAGTGAAAAATGCAAAATACAGAGGATGGTATTATAATAAATGCTGATAAATCACTAAAGAAAGGACATAAAGAGAGAAAAATTCATCTGGGAACTGCCACAAAAGAAGCACTGGGTCTTTATGGGTTAAATTATATATACCAGCCATTTGTATGAACATATATTGGCAACATTTTATTCCACTTATTGGGTTGCTAGCAATATTTTGAAAAACTCTTTCAATTATCCTTAATTGAAAGGTTTAATATGTAGAATTTGGACTTTTTTGCTAGTTACATTAACTAACTGTACTACTAATGTATCACTAGATAATATTGGACACTGTTGCTGCTAAAGAGAAGCAGAAAAGAGACATTGACAGCGAAATCAGGAGTGAGCATGAAGATTTTTGTGGAAAAAATGACCTGAGTCCAAGTTAGAGAATGTCTACTTAGAAATGATGTGAGCAAGTGAGACTTAAATGAGGGTAAGTAGTGTCAAGAAAGACCTAACCGAACAGCACAAACCAGACTTCAACAAACACAAGCAACAGAAATGTACCATTAAATGGAAATCTGTGCTCACAGGTTCATTTGCTTTACGCTGATGTGTCACTTTTCAGATATTTTTCGAAGGATAATGTACAAGCAGATCGCAGCGATGAAGGTTGTTCCACAGAGAAGTGACAAAGTTTGGAAGTGAGGACAGTAGAGACAAAAAGGAGACAAGAACGAGTCCTTATCAGCATTCACTCAACCCACAGTGGATGAAATTACCCTTCTCTGTCATGCAATGTCTGCGGTCACTGCTATCTACTCAGGCTGGGAATTTGCACCGGCCATAAATCTGTGGGTGTGTGTGTGTGTGTGTGTGTGTGTGTGTGTGTGAATAGGTGTGTTTGTATGGGCATGTGTCTGAGAGACGGGTGTGTGGGCGCAGGTGGGTGTTTGTGTTTAGATGTCCTGTTGTTAAGATGAAAGGACTTTGTGGACAGAATAAAAGGTACGGAAATGAAGCCGTAGCCATAAATCATACGTGTGGGTGCGGGTGTGAGATAGGTACGGTATAAAACTATACCAAAGCCCTTAGATGGCCCTGCTTTCCTCATCTAACACTAATAGCGAACCAACATTCGCAACTCTGAGCTGTAAATGTCTGTGCATTCCTACATGTTTCAGAGCGTTGGTGCGCTCATTTGTGAGTGTGGATTAGCTTAGCGCAGAGACACTAGTTAAAAGAGCCCTCTAGTTGATGAATTCTCTTTAGTGAAAAAGCTGATTTAATTGGGTTGCTCCCCAATCCTTTCACTGATAAGGACGCCTTGATAAAAGATAATTCCTCTCTCTCTTCTGTTCCATATGCTTTATCTGCGTCATCCTTTCATTTTATCTTTAAAATTTCTTAACCGCTGCCAGCCGTACACCTCTTTTTTTATTTATTTATTTATTTTTTTACCTTCATGGCCGTGTATACAGTACGTTTTCTCTCTTTCCAAGCTTTTCTCTGCTCTGCCTGCCCCTCTAATTTATTTTCTCTGTGTGCTGTGTGTGAAATGCTAAATTAGAAGTCGGGTAAAAGAGAGCCTTGGAGCAAGAGACATCAATAGCTTCCTTTTAATTCTGAGAACTCCCTCTCTCTCTCTCTCTCTCTCTCTCTCTATCCCTATCCCCCTTCCTCTTTCTCTTTCGCTCTCCTCTCTCCTCTTCTTCCTCTCTCTCCTTTCCCCTGCTAATAAAGCCAAATTGGCATGAAAGCTAGTGACCTCTCCCCTCATCTTCTCTCTTTTCTCTGCTTAAAGAAGCGTGTCGTGGAAGGGGGGGGACGAGACGACAATGACAAAAAAAGACAGATGTCATTTTCCGACCAAAAATATATATCCCGCACAGCACGTCTTTTATTATTTTTATACATTTCACATCTCTTTCATGCCCTTAACGTCTAATCTGTTCGCTTCAGGTGCCATTCTTGCATGCCTGCCCCCTGTCATAAAAAAAAAAAAAACCTCAGTATTTTTTCTTTATTCCTTTTATTCTGTCTTTTTATGGCATTCCCTGGGGAACGAGGTTTTGAATTTTTTTCCTTTCTTTTTTTAATGCCTGACTCACTTGGTGTGTGTTTAATAAGTCTGCCTGCCAGCCATACCTGCCTGCCTCTGTGACTGTCCCTTTTGAAGGAGTCGGTGCACAGCGACCCGGAGGTTGGCGAGATTCTAGCAGAGTTTAGATTTAACAACCATGCTCCCTTTTTTTATCTCTGTGTCTTTCCTGACCTTGAGGGGCTTTTTTTTTTTTCTTTCTTTTAAACGCCAACTCCATGCTGCTTTGTTGCTTTGCAGAAATAACAATTTAGCTAAAAAAGAAACTTCTTCTGTGGCTAAACTTGGTGGGGCCAGTTTTTGTGAATTCCGGAAGGGCAAGCGAAAGTTGGGCACACCTGTCATTCGCTTGTCCTCTCTTCTCACAACTTTGGATATGAATTATAAATACAGTGTTTCACTCTCTTTATCCTCTCTTGGGCATGGATGGCTGTATGCATTGACACACACACATACACACACACACATAAACTCAGCATCCCTTTTGGGTTATTCATATAGTGTACATAGCAGCACTCGATCCATTCCTTATTTGCATTTCCTTTGGTCTCTGTCTCTTCAATCGCCCTCCTCTGGTAACCAAACCCCTCTTCACATTTCCCTCTGTACATTTTTTCTTTGTTTTTCACCCTTTCTTTGGCATCAAAGTGACACAGAGGAGGAAAACTTTTGGATTGGTCATACCATCTTTTGAGGATTTGCCCAGTCGCTAGAATGAATGAAATTTTAACATTGTGTGTGTACGCGCTACAGATATACACTATTGTCCCTGAAAGTGGAAGCAGATATTCTGACCTCTTCTCATCAAATGACTGTGACAATGTGATTTTATTCTAGATGGATAAAGTATAACTGGGACTCTGTATGTAATGATTGTATCAGGTCAAAGGTGATTACTGATGTGGATTAAATAGGAAGAAGAAGAGGAATTCCAACTTTATGCGCAACAGTGTGTCTAGTATAAACATTTAATTACTTATTACGTATTTATTTATTTTTATTCATTTCTTGGTGGATATTGGTGGTTTAACAGCTTCTCAAATGTCTATAGTAGCAATTATGTTCATGTCATTGACTGTACAATGGTGGGTTTACCTATCAGCACCCCCCCCCCCCAACTCTTTTTCTCAACAAGTCTATCTTAGCCTTCCCACCTACGTCTACATTAAAGTCATTGATAATGAAGAATTCTTGCATTGATTACATTTTCAGTTCTGCAGAAAAGATGCATGTTTTCCTTGATTTCAATTAACTTGAGACACTCAGCAACAAATGTTCCTAACAAAGCTTGAAACAGGCATAAGCAGCAAGTACGGTACTTTGCAAAGCTAAGAAAACAGCTTCTGATGCTTTTTAAAGGTCACAAATAGAGGCAGATCAATTCATCTGGGCATTTATCGGCGTCATTAGGATGTTCTGCAGATGTATCGAACTTGCAGAACTTGGTTGTGATAGTGTGTGATGGCTAATATCAGACTTTTCAACTCAAATTACAGACTCAGAGGGGAAGCAACAGCTTCAGAAATGGAAAAATCACTCACAATAAGTGTTTTTATTCTACACGTATATACATTGTTGCCCATAAATTTGGAAATTGGACAAAAAGATGGCGGCGCGTGTACATGCGTCGGCTTTGCACTCTATGGATCTAATTGTGTGTGCAATAATGAAAATCTAAAATGTGCAATAACTACTGTATTTACCTCTCACTGTCTTCTGCACTTTAGGTATGAATGTGTGAATGTGTGACTTGACAGAATGGGTACAATTGTTTTTTTACAAGCGCATCATTATGTCATTGTGTATGCTCTGTGTATTCAATGACAGTAACAGGAATCTGGAATCTGGAATAATTGTGTTTTCAGACACATTCATCTTTTTATTCCTATTTATACATATCAGTAATCACCTTTGACCAGGGACAATAGCTACATACTGAGTTACAGTTACACTTTATCTATCAAGAATAAATCACATTGTCACAATCATGATGAAACAGGTAGAAATATTTGATTCCAACTTTATGCGTAATAGTGTATTTATGTATTATTTTGATTACAGTGTTCAGTGAGCTACTCTCTAATAAAGTCAAACATTGTTCATTCCTTTTTAATATCAGCACCTTCTGTTTTTTTTTTCTTCTGCTCCCAGTTATTGTTGTTATTTTGGCCTTTGAAAATTCACTATGTCTTGACTAATTCACACTACAGATTTAACAGATTTAGATTTTGGGATACTTGGATATTCAACATCACAGCCCTACTGCAGGGAATTAGTGGATACACAGATACACTAACAAATGCATGCTCTAAAACAATTAAACCGTAAATGGAACATGTGTAACAGTGTTATGTATTTAGGACACAAATATAAGTAACAGTATTTTATTGCAGTTATTGTTCATATTATTCATAAACAGATACGCTGTCATTACTTAAAGGCATTACTTTTTAAAGTCTGCCTTATTTACTCTGAAATTAAAAACACATCATGAATTTTCCATGACTCCCTGCTCTAAAAAAAAAGAAAAACAACTGTAAAAACATATCTGGACCATACATGCAGCGTAGTCTACCTGTTCACACATGACACAGGGGATAAGGGACAGTGGGCAAAGGACTAGATATTCAGACTTTTTCCACACATTTTACCCACTTCCTGTTGTGAGAAAAAACAAATAAGGTGAAAACTGCCTTCACATCTAATTTATTTATTTCTTTATTTTAAGAGGGTTAGTTTCAAGGCTGTGAAATGCACTTCAAAAAATAAGTGAGAGCAAAATGTTCTACTACGGACCTTTAAATTCACATCTTTTTATTTTCATCTTTGTTTACTGGTTCTCTAACTTGACACTTTGGAAAATTAAATGTCAGGGGGAAAAAATTGGGTTTTCAGACAAAATAACACTGCGTTTGTTTTTCCATATGTTAACAGTTACAACAGTTTTCATATATTGTATATATGGGGGTTCAGTCTACTTTAGATAGCGTTCATAAACACTGTTACCTTTAATATTACAGTAATGCAATGTGTTTATTCACTTTGAAAAATTGATCAGAGTATGTTATGAATTTCATTTAAGGGGCATATACTCTGTAATAAAATATAGCTTAAAAGAAACCCACCCAGCACTGACTACAAGTACATCATTATGATTTACCGCGTCTATATTCATAACAGCCGCCGATGAAAATGTTTACCCGAACATGTGTCAATACCATACTAACAGAAACAGAAACTTCTCCATATCACTTGAATTTTACATGCAACAGTGATATATTTGTGTCCACATACTTGTGAGTGCATGTATGTGTCAGTGTAAAACTCTATCTGAACTACACTTCGTCTTTCTACTGCCAGTCTCTTCTGTTCTACCGTTGTACTGTCGTCAGTTCAGGGTGTTGATGTTTTCCTAAATTTGTCAGCAGGTCTGACTGGTGATCGAGACCGCCTGTGGCCTCCCTGAAGGGAGGTGTCACAGTTGGACACATGAGCCCCTCCCATCTCCACCCCAGGATACAGACGCACGTATACACACATGAAAGCCAGCGCAGACAGATTTCTGTACAAATGTGGCTTCACACACAAGCTGGACGTCAATCTCCTTTACTCTTTCCTAATCTGTCTCTCCCTCTCTCGATGTTTCTCAGAGCCCAATCCGCACATACATATAAACACATACACACAAATACACACACTGACTAAATTGACTTGTCAACTTCAATCAGACCAGGAACAAAAGGATTCCTGCCAGTTTGAAGCTGACATCATTAATGGGTTTGGGAGGGGGGCGAGCTCTGAAGACAAAGGGAGTGCAAGGTCGGGCCGACTTAAAATGCACTTTCATTTTGGCAGGGACGCCAGCTTTTTGATTTCAGCCCCTTTACGCCAACATCTTTTTGTGAGTGCCTCTAACTTTCATTATCGCCAGGAACAGAGGTGTGTGTAAGACTTTGTTGTGCTGATGGAGAGAAATGTGACATCCATAATGCATTTCCTATTAGAGGATGCCACGCATGGACACACCTGGCCACGTGTTAGAGAGAGAGATGGACAGGAAGAGGATGAAAATAAATGGGGTGTTGGTTGTGGAAAAAGAAAAAAAGAATGGGTGCCAAGTGAGGGATCACAATTCAGGAGAAAATGCAGAGGAGAAGGGGTAAAATGAGGGAAACAGGAGCTTATTCTGGAGGTGAAAAAAAGAAGAGAGAGATGGTTCAAGGTTTGGAGTGGCGTGGGACATGCAGCTCCTCATGTGACATACAGTATGAAATCCACACATAAACCAGCTTTCCTGGTGCATTGTAGCAGTAAAGCCAAATGCTTTGAACATTTAAATCCTCTCCTCTCACTTGTGTGACTTCATCCATCCTCATTTGCTTCTGTTTCCTCTGCTGCGAGCCCATCTGCCTCCCCCCTTTTTTGCAGCATTTCATTCTGACCCTGGATAAAGATGGAGTCCCTCATCTCAAATGGTAATAACTTTGGTCCATATGCACACAGCCATCACAAATTGATTACTGTGTAATGCTGCAAGCACTCCCAATCTCTCTCACTCTGTCTCTCTCTTTCTCACTCTGCCTCTTCCATCCTGTGATGCTGCGCAAGGCTGACTCCATGTCCAATCCGGCTGTCATTAAACAGCACCCTTGGGTGCATCCTAAACATAAAAAAAACACATCTTCCTCTTCTCCTCTCTCACATTATCCATCTCCCACCAACACCAAACCTGCTTCTCCTTCACCTATTTTACCCTCAACTACTCATTCCCTTTTATTCTCATTCTAATTATACCATTACATTACCATTTCTATTCTCTCATTAGCATTTTTTTTTTGCTCTCTGTCTTGTATTTTTCCCTTCTGTAATTCTCTTTTTCCCTCTACTACCTTCCTTTTTTTCTCTGCCACTGAATACGTTCCACCTTTTCCACCATATAAACAGACAGTGCCCTTGGGGATGGGTTGGAGAGCTCTGTCTTTGTTTGTGTGCACCTCTAACTAACTCTCCATCTGCGGGGAGCCCAGCCAAGCCCAGCGGTGCAAGACAGATAGCTGGCACCATCCCAGACTCTTTTCTAGTTGGCCCCATATCTTCACCCTCGCCTCTCAACTTCTCCTTCCAGGCTATAGTCTTCCCCACAGAGCCGGTTGTCAGCGGCCCCCAGGCAGCCAGTCAGCTACTGTACACGTTCGACCCCTTGCAATTCCATTTCCTCCGGGACTTAAACCAAAATCTGTCCCCAGTCTCCAATGGATATTCAATCCCTTCCAAGCCTCACACACTGTGGATGCTCTGTGCCGGACTTACCTAAGGCTCCATCCCCAGTCAACCCCAGGTTCACCTCTAGTACAAGCTTACCTCAGAGACTAAATAACCAATAGAGCACTTTCTGTATTTAGTCACATCAAAGAGCCTTCAAAGAGAGAGGAACTTCAGCATTAGCATTAGTTCAAAAACTGAGAGTTTCAATCACATAATCGCCTCGGGCTGTAACTTAAACCTTGAAAGGAGTTATAATGTTATATGTTGTTTTTCCTGGTTGGAAATTTCCTCCTTTTATAATATAATATAATACGGTTCGAGAATGCATTAAAATACAGCCAGTTACAAAAACTGCAGAAATATTCCGGCTTCAGCATGTAGTGCAAGCAACTTACACCAAAAAGCATCAACCATCAAAGTTCTGGATCTACTGAGCAAAATTTTTCACCACTTTTTTGTTCGCATAGTGATGGACAATTCCTTTGTAGAGTAAGAGGAGGGAGTTTTGACTCACCATTGTCAGGCTCAGACTTTCTGTCATGCTCGGTGTCTGTAAGAGACAGAGCGGAGTTGGCTCGGCTCGTGAGGCAGGAGCTCTGCTCAGACTTGAGGCCGCGCATCCACATGTGCTGCAGGCCGTGGGCGGGGGACGGGTCCACCTCCGGCTCCGTGTCCACATCTGAACCCACGCCCAGGGAGTAGCCGCGGCCGTGGACGTGAGCGGCAGGTCCGGAGCACAGCGCCTCCTCCTCCTCCTCCTGGTGCTGCTGCTGCTGCTGCTGTGGGTGGATGTGGTAGTCTGGGCTCCTCATCTGCCCGGTTTTACAGAAGTCTAAATCTACAGGAGCGGGAGAGAAAGAGAGAGGCACTGAGACATGCAAACTGAGCTCATGTAGATATCAAAACCAAAAAGCCTCTAATACCGGCATGTGTTTTTATTTGCTTTAGCACCTAAGCTGACCAGGTGTTTGTCAGAGCCAGGCATTTACAAGCCAAACACTGAACAACTCCCAAATTATGTCAAGAGACAGGCTGTTATTTGAGCAAGCATTTATTAAAAGTTTTGCAGCAGTAGTCCAAATCAAAATGCCACCCTCGATTTTTCTTAACCATTTGCAGTGAAGCTATATCCTGTTCAGACTGCCTGATGTGTGTTATTGAGCTTGAGATGTATTGAACTGCTGCTCAAACAGAGCACTGATCTCATCTATATTCTCCTTGGTGGGGTGAAGAGATCAGATAAAGATCAAACCTTATTAATATTGACTCAGACTGAGGGAAAAATTGAGCCTCATATGCTTTCAGGTATTAGAACGCCCTCCAATCCCAAGCATCAACCTGTTATCTGAGAACATCAGATATACTGTGTTAGTCCTCTGGTTACACTTCAATTCAATTCCATTCAATTGAGCGCTCCTTTTTTTCCTGTAGAGACAGTTGAGTAAATTTTCTTCCACCATCCGAGTTCAGAATGTATAAGCAGAAGTGATAGAAGTGATGTAATTTGAAAAAAAAAATCAAGACATAAATTGAAATCTATACAGATAACACTGCAAGCAGGTACTATATGGACTTGAGCACAAAGAGAAGGAAGACTTCCTCTCCTGCTCACTTAGTGCAGTTAATATGTGTGTTGGGTCAGGTCCTCTGAACATGAACCACAGCATTTCAATAAAAACCGCAGTCCTGTTGACCACTCCATTGACCAGTGATGTGTCCTGCTGTGCCGGTTTGATGGGGTCAAGACCAGCTGTGGCTCACACACTGTTCTGCTGGAATTAAAGTGGAGCAAGATTGGTCACCACCACCTACTACTGTTTAGCTCAAATTGGCTGCAAGAGGGCAATTCGAGAGCAAATAGGCTATTTTCCTACAGTTACAGACTTGGGTTGACAAAACAAAAAAAATATAAAACACTGTTTTGTTATGAAACAAATGAGCAGGTGATTAGAGGGGAAATACATTTTTTACACTTTCCATTTCCTGCCAATATGTTTTGTCACCATCTGCACAGTTGAGCAACACAAAGAACAGCCAGGCTTTGTTTTCACACTACCTTGAACCAATATTGAAAGTATTTGTCATAAGCAAAAATAGGTCTGGTTCACAATGGTGGCCTGGATGTAATAAGATAAGAGGTTAACCATAATCAACACAATTGTGGTTAAGGAAGAGGCCAGAGGTTTTTTTGGGGGGGGGTTTTGTCATATGTCACAGAGGCTTGGCACTATCAATGCAATATTTTCAAGACTTTGCCAGTTTTGTTTTTGATTTGTGCTTTTTTATTCCTTAACATTCACCAGGTCACCGATGTAAGATTAGGGTTACATTTGAACAACACAAAATGGATGCTTATCATAGAAGTTGTTCTCTTTCCAGTGAAGTGTAATGAATGTATTCTGGCTTTACATTTCTTTTCATGAGGTATTCATGTTACTCCTCCTGTCATATCCCAGATTCTTCTAAGCATAGCATGAGCCAAACCCTGCATGTGCTATTGTTTTACTTAAACTCCATTCATTTTACATTATGCAGAAACTGAAAAATCTCATTTTAATTTATATTTATTCTATGACTTGATTTAACAGACCAAGGTCTTTATGTTTGTACTGGAAGACATATTAAAAAATATTGAGGTTTGAATGAATGTGAGTTTATTTCAGTTTGTTTTTTGTATGTATGTTTTAATGTAAAACAAATAATGATACCAGAATAAAAGGATGATAAATATATTAAGGCAATGGCTACTGCCACAGTATTGTGCACAAAATATGGGTTTGTCTATTGCCACAGAGCCAATCAAATGTTAGCATTTGTACTGTGACAATAAGCAGTAATGACATTTTGTCGCCACAGAGCCAATCATGGATACTATTACGTGAACTCATTAGCGTCTTGTTACCACAGTACTATGGTGATATATGGCGTATACGCCCTGTACACACAACAAAATTATGTCAATCCACAAAAGTTTAATATCATTTCAGCCTTTTGTCCACATGACACCGGTGTTGGTGGTGCCCTGAAATGGTATTTTTAGAGAATGGGTCCCAGAGCAGTAAAAAATCTCACACCGCCGCCCTCACGTTGCCGTATGGATAGGCAAAACACCATTTTTTGGAAACAATGACGTCATACTATCACGTGACCAGAAGTAGAAAACCCCAGATGTAACCTCATGCTCACTGCATTCTTCTGTGATTTTAGTGTATCCTCTGGCTCTGTCTGTGTTTGTGTACATTGCCACATAGAGGTGTAGCAAACAGATTACACCGTTTTAACCTAATTTTCCTGTTTCCACCTGGACGCAGATATTTCTTGAAATGATATGTGTATGGACACAAAACTTTTAGAATCTGCAGAAGAAAAATACCATGAGCGTTGTCGTCTGGACGTAGCCTCCAGTAACTGGTACCCTAGCCTTTTCCCGTAACCAGATAGGCACATGGCATGTGTGATGCTTATTGCCACAGTACTGTGGCAGTAGGGTGACAGGTTACTAGTCTACACATGATATAATGAGGATGCTGATTGGCATGAGACAGTTAGTCCCACAGTAATGTGGCAATAGCCACTTCAATATTTTAAATGCTAAACTGGATTGAACTGAGAAAAGCTGGAATCTCTATTACATTATCTTACATATGAAATATTTGTGTGTTTACATAAAGTTTGTGTTGAAGTCTGTGTTGTAACTCTGAGCTATTTGTTGACGTTTGCATTTCCATTTTTAAGTTCAGCGTGTCCATGCTACCAGTGTAGCGCAGTAGCAGAATAAGACACTGAATAACTCAGAAGTGGAGCATACAGACTCTCCTGGAAAAAGGCTGCATGGATGTAAACAAGATAAGATAATAAATGATCACCTCCCTGCAGGACATAGACTTCGATACAAACTTGGTGTAAGCAAACAAGCATGAATTTAAAAAAAACAGCTATACATTTCATAAATGTAATATGATAATTAAATAACATTTTTATTTATATGTTTTAGATGTAAACATTTTGCAATTATAGTTTCTGTCAGTAGTTTATTGTTATACCCACAGGACCTCAGAGAGAAGCCCGTATACATTATGTTGGTAGGCTAAAACAATCCAAATTCTGTTCAGAACTGCAATCCTCTCTGCTTGTTTGTCAGATAAAACATGAATTTAGAATGCATTCAATTTACAGCAAACAGTCTCCTAAATTGCAGCAGTTAAACTCCACTTTCAGCAGGACAGTGCTCTTGCAAACACAAACACAAATCATTTTCAGCAGCACATCTGGAAATCTACTGTTTAGCGACATGTTCAAATTCATTATTCATTCATTATTTCTGCTGAATAATTTACACACGTATAGTTGAATTGAGTTTTGCTTTTTGTAAATATTACAAACACGGTGATTCATACTGACTTAATAAGGAAAACTAATTATTTTAGACTCTGTTCTGCACACAGGATCATAGCACTTAGCATAAAGCTACCTGGTATATATAGTAAATATTATTCATATAAAGGTGTTTAATGGACAGTTGGTGATATTGGGGGAAATAACAGACACAATGAGGTTTTAAGAGGAGGAAAGGTAAGAGCGAGAGTGCAAGACAGAGGGGGTAAAAGGTAGGGAGGTAAAATATGAGGAAATGGGTGGGGAATTGGCAGTGAAACGAATTGGCTGATCTTTGTCAGGAACACTATAATCCATTAAAAACATCACTAGAGGCAATGTCCCCCCTTAACAGTTGGTTACTTAGGTAGGGTATACTATATATAACTCTGTTGCCCAAAGATGAACAGATGTGCTTCGTAGAACAGGCTGCCATTGACATTTCAAAAGCTGCTCTGGGGGTCTTTTGCACCATACCATATGACACTCGTGGCAGGGGATATTGTTTGTTATGGAAACAGAAAAGCTGAGTAACTGTTGATAGCGACGAGAGCTCCTTGATACCACATTGTTTGGAGAGAATTCGAAGGAACATGATAATGACTAATGGCCACCGATGGATTGTGTTTACGAGAACAATATGACAAAATCCATCGCAGGTGGCATTCAAACCATGAAATCCCTGGAGTGGCTCGCTTGTCAGCAGTTGTAACTGTTACGAATGGCTAATGTTGCTTGTTAGCATGGTGGGTAAGTAGCAGGAGGTTGGGGCAGCAGAAGGAGCATCTATTGATCACTATGAACCCTGCACAGCAGCGTACTCCTGATGAGGTGCAGCTTCTCTCTTAACACCACACATGACCTGCATAAAGGCCATCCATCACAGCACGCACTGGCCCATTTCTCCTCCTGTCACCGGCAGGGAAGAATTTTTCGGTGTGTATGTGTCAATGTGCGTCTCTGTGTGTGCGTATGTCCGCCTGTGTCTGTATCAGTGAGTGTGTGTGTAATGAAGGGTGGTGTTCCACCCCAGGTGAGGCCAGAGAGGTTTGGGGTTGACCTAGTTTAGCTGTGGGAGAGAAATATCACCTCCGTGGAGAAGAGGTAATTGGCTGCCTCCGACTGTCCTTCTGGCTCATTGTGGACTGTAATAGGTAATTCACATAGGCCCTTTTAAAGACCTCTGTGTGTGTGTGAGTGCAAAGTGAGCATGTGTATTCCTGTATGTGTGCCACAATTCACTAGTGTTCATATCTCTGCAGGTGTATATGTATATTTTCATCAATGCCAAACGGGTAAATGGGCTTTTCACACATGCCGGCTGCTGGCC
Source organism: Apogon talboti (assembly GCA_037367365.1). NCBI lineage: Eukaryota > Metazoa > Chordata > Actinopteri > Kurtiformes > Apogonidae > Apogon > Apogon talboti. The sequence goes on from JAPQRQ010000003.1 coordinate 14,343,668, forward strand.
AAACAGTCATTAGAGTCCAGCTGGCTACTTTATTATGTTAATTTTTTATTCTAATAAAATAGTTTTCATTAGCATGTTGCAATTTGCTAATCCATATACAAATATTGACGACCACCGCATCAAAAGACTGCAGTGTGATAATGAGAAACGTGCCTGTCTGTGTCAGTCCAGCACAGACATCCTTTGAATGTGTTCACTCACTCAGCCAAAGGATTGCGTCCTGCTGCCTGGAGGGTAGAAAAGAAGACGAGAGAGGAAGGTATATTTAACCAAAGATCCTGTATAATAAAGGCAAAGAAGATGCTGTACCAATTAGTTTGAAACGGCACACTTCATGTGTAAGAAATGTGAGCAGTCATACGATGATCATGTAGATCAGGGCTATTCAACAGGCAGCCTGCGGGCCAGAACCAGCTCATCAATCAAATTGGATCAACCCACGGCCTCTCTACCCAAAAATAGTAAATAAAAAGTTTAACAGATGCTAAATAGTACATATGCCTATTTTCAACACTTAACGCCATTTTGCGACACTTTGTGTCATTTTATAGCACTGCCAGTGTTTACGGAAGGCCAGAGAGACTGGCTACAACATGAAAACATGGTGCATTCAACGCAGAAGAGACGCAAAGTTGATGGCAAAAACAGTAAATTTAACAAATGGACTGAGAAGTATGTACATATAAAAAATGCGGATGGCAATCCCATGTGCCTAATTTGTTATTATGACATCTGCTCGGTGAATAAGGAATACAACATTTTTAATATAAAATAGCCAATGGGTGTTTTTTAATTGGTCAGAGAAGAAAACAATATTGTTGGCCATAAATTGTTTTAAATGTTATGTTTACATTTCTTACTTGCACTAAAAGCCAGTAGTTACTGTGACAGTATGTGTTATGTTAAAATTTAACCCAACAGGTTAACAGTTAAATAAAAATATTGAAAATGTGTTGCAATATGTGTCAAATGTATATCCAATATTAGAGTAATACTGGATGGGTCCGGCCCACAGTCCATAGCATTCTGACAATTTGGCCCATGGGAAGATATGGTTCAATAGTCCTGATGTAGATGTTCACACTGACCAAATCTAACCCTAGTTTCCAAAAGGGGAGAGACCATGGAAACAGGAAGTGACCCTTCAGTGGACTGTCTTATCTATAAACCATCTCTGATTGAAATAACATCAGTGTGTCTTCAGTCTATCAGCAACATTAATGTCCAAATGAAGACAAATCAATAAAAATGAGCATATACTGTTGCCAGTCGATTAAGTATTATCCATGTAAGGTGTAGCTTGTTACCTTTTGAAAGTACAGTCTGAACCATTACCTTGACATTTGTCTAGTGCCAGACGTGCTGTGCCATGTTCTACACTCGTCCTGAGTCAGACACCATTATTTTACAGTTTTTACCTTATCTGGGACAGAAAAGTTTAGCATGACACGACATGAAGCAGCTCTGTCCTTCAAAGTAGTGGTGCTTCTCTCTGTTCAGCAAAAACTTATTAATGTCATCAAATACAATAGGTAGCACTGCTAACTTAATTAATTTTCTCATTTAACATTTAACTAATTTATTTCTCAGTCCAATTAATTTGCAGTTCAATAAAAACCACAAGAATATATCAAAAATCTCCTATAAGACGAGGGACATTCACAATATTGTGTTGATGGATGAAAGTAAATTAATAAAGTCTAAATATAATAATAACAATAATGCATTACTATCATCATATTATGGGTAAATAATTTTATTTTAATATAATTATTATCTGTTGTATCTTGCCCCTCATTTGCACCTACTCCAGATGACAGTTGTGTTGTAAGGTCTTGCGACAGTTTGTTACCAAGGCAGACACAGGCCTGAAACCAAAGTTAGTTTTCTGCTGATCTGTGTGTCTGAGAAATGTCATTTTAATGTCAGAACGTTCAGAGGACATGTGGCTTTTGAAAAATGGGTACAGTTGTTACTCCAGGTTGAAAGAATCAGTCAAAAATGTTCAAAAATCCCATTCACCTCTCCCGTTGGAAAGAATCGCCTCTTTTCCTATAAGGAAAGTGGAGACAGAAACAGGAAATGATTCTCCAGTGAACAATCTTGTTTCCATGACCCGTTTTGAAGTGTACTGCAATGGTACGCAATATTTTTTTTCAACCCAAGTCTGACTGGTAAATTTAGATTTCATTGTAATACCGTAAGTTAGAGATACTGAGAAATAGGCATTTGAATTACAGTTACAAACAATATGTTGGTAGTTACAAAAATGTATAAAATATGATCACTAAATATGCCAAGGTGGGTGGCTGTGTCATCTGACCATAGCATCTGTCAATACTGAAAATTTAACAATATTTTCTCTCGGAAATTAGCTTGAATTTTGCTGTACAGTATTGGTATAAATCTATATTTTTAGGACTTTTCAGCTTTACTGCTCAGTGTAATTCTCGAAATTGAGAACTTACATTACTTTGGTGAACTAATTAAAATAGCTACACTTCATCTATAACCAATTACATATCATAACTAAGTTCTCCAACCCTGCTATGTCCAGACTGTGTATTAAATGCAGCAGAGCCCTCAGGCTGGCGGCTCCATATGCTCGTGTTGACCTTTGCTAAGTGAATCCAGTTTGCTGTGTTCTACCTGGCTGGGGCTGGCTGTAGTTGCTCTGTCTCTCCCGGTGTGAACCGAGGGTGAGGCGCAGCTCATGGGTGTAGTCAGGCAGGGTTTCACGTGAGGTGTAGGATCGGTGATGGGCGCGGCCATCCTCGCTCTCATCAGACGAGCTGGTGTAGGACATCTCCATTTCATGGCGGCCTTTCGACAACGGCTGGTAGGGTTTACTGTCCATCTCCTCCATGGCTTGTAGGGCTCCGCTTAGTCACTCAGCACAGCCTCGGCACAGAGCACAGAGTCTGAAAGGAAAGGGGAGGTGAAGGAGATGAAGGCGAAGGTGAAAAAGTACAAAGGGAAGGGAAGGAGGGAAAGGACAGCGGGGGAGGGAGAAGGATGGATGGGCCGGTGGAGGAAAATGAAAGGAAACAAGGGATTGAAGAGATGGGGTAGAGGACGAAAAATAGCACAAGAAGTCTGTTATTGAACACAGCAGAACAATAGTGCAACATCTGCTCATTCCAATTACAGCAAACATTCATAAACAGTATTTGGCTGCTTTCATATTTCACACCAAAGGTTAGTTCCAAATCAATACAGTCAGAAGGGACTGCGACGGTGGCCACTATGTCCGGGTGCGTTTGAAGAGAAATTGGCCAAAATCAAGAGCATTTCTCTGTTCTGTCACAAGGGTTTTCTATATTTTTCCCATCTATTGAAGGCTTTATCTCTCTTTCACAGACCACCATTGACAAGTTGCAGATATATCAACAAACTTGAGCCCAGATTCTGTCATTCTCGTTAAAACTGTGTGTCACCGGATCCTGAAGTGGTGATGAAACTCGATTAGACACCAGTCTGTACAACGTCGCTACCCTCCCAAACTGAATAATGATAAATCAGCTCTATTGGCTCTATTCAGCTCAGATTCACTTGTTCCTCTCTCAAGCACATCAGAATCTACTTCTGATAACGCAATATGCTTATACCACCATAACTAATGATTGATTGTGACAACGATTAGAGCACAGAAGAAGTGATTAGAAAATACTTCATTCACATTAGTTCTCTTTTGCTGTGCCCTGCCTGAGGCCTTTCCAGCCTATTTCCTGCAGATATAAAGCTTCTAAATGGAGCTTGAGAGGGTCATTGCTCATAGAGACAAAGTGCTATGGTATTGACCTCTTCAGGGAGTCCTGTAGTCCATATATCAAAGCCATTAGAGCGTGCCTGCTCAATACCTCAGAGATCTGCAGCGCAGGGTGATCACCACTAGTCTGATACAAGTTTACAGCTGACCTTTCTACCACTGCAGTAATGCTTTTATTCCACCTGAAAGACTCCTTCCCCTGGCCTCGTGCTAACCCCCCCCACACCCACCAAGTTTGCATGGACAGGCGTACGCACACACAGACGAAGGCCGACTGCTCACCCCTGACAGCAAACAGTCAAAAAATGGGCCAAATCGTTCGCACATTCATCTTCCCTGCACGCCTGCACCAGACATTATCTTAGTGCATATGATCTGTAAGAGTTCTACATGTGTCGTCTTCCATTCATCTCCTTTGTTTTGAGATTACACAAAGCACATTAATACCTTTAAAATACATGACCACGTTTTGAGTGTAATTATCTTTGCAATATCATATACGAGACACTCTCAAACTCGTACACACACACCTATACCCACGCACACCAGCGATTCCTTGCAATCAATATGCCTTTCATTTTGATTGGCAGGAGTTATTGCAAGGAATCAAAGCCCACTATTATCTCAGCTGCCCTGTCAGAATGGGATTGACTGGTGTCACCTTCTCTCTGGTACGGCGAGGAACGAGTATACATTACCCTGTGAGCTCCGAGCTTGCTGCAGGCACTGGCTGCTGTCTGTCTCTACAGAGGCTCTCTGTCCTGTTTCATGTCTGTCACACACTTCCACGCAAGAATGAAAGCATGCAATCCCGCGCAAAGGCACAATCTCACGTACCCTCATATGTGCACAAATGCATCAGACACACATGCACGCAAACCCTCAGTCTGGTGAGCATCCTCACTGCTTAAGGCATTAGTGCTGCTTGCATATTGACATTTGCAAACTAAAATACTATCTGGCTCCTGTTCGAACATGGCTCTCTTTCTGGTAAATCTCTTGCCTCTTTCATTCCGCTTTCACCATCTTGCCCTCTCTCCTCTTCTTCCCTCTCATGCTTGCTCTTCCTCACCTATCTTACACTTTTTCTACCCTCATCCACTTCTTGTCCTCAGAGGCCTGCGCATTTAGAGAAGTAAGCCTGCTGGCGGGGGTTACTCCCGCTAATTCTAGCCCACAGTGGGGTGCCCATTAGGGGGTTTGATTCTTGGTTTTGATGTCAAAACCTGGAGGTTGTTTCCTAGAGCCAAGCTCACTTCAAACAAGACACATGGGCAATCTGTAGGACAAACCAGCATGCGCCACCTGAGCACAACACCAGCCTGGATTTGCAAGTGAGGAACAACCACCTTGGGGCCGAGCAGGAACCAAAGCCTTGCTATGGTTTACTATTTATAGAAAACACACAAGGACGGTCCTGAAAGGTCTAAGGATGTTGGAGTAATTAGCTTCATGCTAGAGCAAATTTTTAATACCAGAACCTCTACCTCATGATGTGTATCATCTCCCTCATCATGATTTTTTTATGTATGTGCAGAGAGCACGGGCCTGTGGTTCAGTGAGGGATCCCTTAGTGAAGCTTCTGAGTGGAATACTAATTTATTGATAGACTCTTGTTGGAAATTTGAACAAAGTTAAAAAAAACAGGTCTGTAAGGAAGAAACATCTCACGTAAAGTTGTTTGCCCCTTAAGTAGATTAACAGCAAGACATTGTATGCAGGGAAAATGCATGTATATGTTACTGTGTGATTTTATTTCAAATTTAATTCTAATCTATAATTCATCAGCATGTAATGAACTCCTCACCGCTCGGTTGAAAATTAATACAAAGTGACAACACTGAGTGAAACACATGCATCGCATTACGCTGTTAACCACCCCTCCCTCCC
>JAPQRQ010000003.1:14425941-14449252 GCA_037367365.1 Apogon talboti
TATTGGTTATTACGCGAACATGACCTTATCATCACACACACACACAAACTGATAATTATTCTACTTTTAGTTCTGTTCTTATTTTACTACTTGTAAAATTGGATATTCTAATATTCTATTTTCTTATTTTACTTGTTAGTTTTTATAATTTTATATTTTCTCTATTCTTATTTTCTCAAGTATTGGTTTTTTTTATTCATATTCATACTAATTTCATTGCACACACAATGACAATAAAGGCTACTCTGGTTCTGATAGATCAGTTGAATCAGTTATTGTGTTTTTCAATTTGATGTGACTTAATTGTGAGCAGCCAAATTTAACCTTTTTGTTTGACATTTGATCACAGATAACATGAACGACTTTCTTCCATGTCGGTGTGGCTTTCTTTAGCACATCTGTCCGTGGAAATCTTTAGTGTAGTCAAGCTTATTTAATGTAAAGTAACTGGTAGCTTAGCTCATTACACTTTCCAAGAAGCTTACCCAACACTGACTGTACAGTTCTACATGCATTCTACTGGATTAGAAAGCTGCACAGCCTTTATTATTGCATGTGCATTGCATGTGGTCCAGTTATGATGCAAATCAAGTGTAGAAAATGCCATGCTGTGTGACCCATGTGGTGAACAACTGGCCACCTGAGCCCACAGTGGTTCTTCTGCAGTGTGAATATGCGCATCATAAAATATGTGCATGAGTGTATGCACATTCGCAGGCTTGTGGGAGATGATCTAACTTGCCAACCTATCAAAAAGATTTACAGTGGCACTATAATTACCTCTTGGTACAGTCCTGTGATTTAGTGCGTATGGGTCCTACCATCTCTAAGGTGGAACGATAGTGAAAGCGCTATAGCATTTGACAACCAGTAGTTATCTAATGCTATTTGGAAGATGCTATAGGTGCAGCTTCCATCCATTTCCAGAAGTGAGCAAATGGTATTGTCACCAAGAGAGACATGCAGAGACAGACAGAGGAGGTTTATAGATTCCAAGCAGCAGGGAGTTGTGACAGATGACCTGCCATTATGTAAATGCATTGATTAATGATCACGCTTTTAAGTTAAAGTGTAGAACCCTGTATACTGAGCTCTGCGTGTTTGAATATGAGCGTGATGCATGATGGAGCCACGCTTTCTATGTGGCTGTCACCCACACCTTCTCCTTACCCAGAAGATGTCCTTCACGATAAGTGTCACAGGGACACTTTTCCCCCTGAAATGTCTCCTCTAGGGAACTCATTTGTGTTCATCTGGCTTGACGTGAGGGGAATCTGTTTGCCAGACACAGCTTTACAGGATAGACAAGGCTATTTATCCTAATACAGGGCGGGAAGCTTCTCAAACACACAAATTACACATGCATACCAGTGTATTCTTTCACACAGACACCAAGACAGGACTGTTTACTAATACTTGCTACTAAGCTTCCACATCTTGTGTGTGTATCACAGGGAAAGGGGATTATTACAAGATCATAGACATGAAATTGAAGCCAATGTGGAAGTACAGTATTTACCACTGATGGGTACAAGATGCTAGCTTGAAAAATCCTAGTTGCATTGACTCCCATTCAAAAAACAAAAAAAAAAAAAACAAAAAAAAAACAGCTATAGTGTTACAGTTTGCTACAATGTTAAGCAAAAAGCTTCTGTTTATTGAATAAAACGATTCTTATCCTGACAGACATTACACTCACAACATCATTGACCATCATACTCTAGCATTACTTAATTACAATACCCAGCCAGTTAGCATAACTTTGCTACAGAAGCATTAATTTTGTGTAAGTATATAATATTTAAATTTAAATTTATATAAATGGCTGTTTTTTTTCTTTCTGGTCTTTATATTTTATGTTTAACTTGTGCATATTTCTGTTTTTCTATCTTCCCTGTACTATATTTTTTTATTTGCTACTGTTAGCTGTAAAATTTCCCTGTGGTGGGATGAATAAAATCTTATCTTATCTTATCTTATCTTACCCCATGTCAGCTACCCTGCTAATTAGCCCTGTTAGCCCATTCATTAGTGTGCTTATACATAATGCTAGAGTAACTTATCATTATCCATGTAAACATTTGATCAGCAGCTGAAACCTAACATCTACTAGTTAGAGTTATTTTAATAAAGTTAGTGCACACCAAGAACTTAGCCTCATTCCATTGCAACATAATTTCTCAGCAGCTTCTTCCAAGAACTGAAAGCATTTCTGAAAAACCAGTTTCATGTTTTTTTTCCCCTCTGACCTCTGTATTTACACTCTTTACAACTGTCAAACAACATTACATTTTGCATACAGCCCCATTCTCTCCAACTATGTTTTATACAGTCTATGAAATTATGTTTTATTCTGTGCTTTTAGTCTGAGTTTCTTTGTGGTGGACCAACAAAAATGCCACATTGGAATAAAACAATGTGCGTCTCTGCGCTCACATGGCTTCATGTCCTTGTGTGTGTGTGTGTGTGTATATGTGTGTGTGTTGGTGAACAATGCATTGTGTGAAGTGCCAGTGTGAGGGAGTAAAGGAACTGTGGCTAGGTCTCACTGGGTACTGATGACACCCCATGAAATACTAGATTAACATACATATATACAGAAACCCACTCAACATATTCACAAATGCGTATATGAGCACACACAAGCCTGCAACACAATGGTAATTGCAAGGGAATCTGGTGACACAGTACAGAAAGAGACAATAGGCTGGCACGGAGGTGGACATGTGTGTGTATGTGTGTGTGTGTGTGTATGTGTGTGTGTGTATGCACCAGAGAGGGGGTTATGGGTGAACGGGCAGACATGTGACAGCCTGCTCTTCCAGCCGCTCCAGTCAAACTGCCCAAAAACATCCATTCATTCCTTCTGACCACTGACTGGCAGTTGCTCTTGCCCTTGCTAAGTCAAAGTTACTTCAAAACAAGTGTGACTAGCTCCTCTCTCTCCCTCTGCCTCTTGCTCTCTTTTTGTCAGTGCACATTAGCATCACCAGCCGGTGTGTGGCAATTAAATATATCCCTGGGCAACGAGGCCCTATTTAGAAATCATTACAAGAGAAGGAAATCTTGCCCCACGAGTTTAGCAAAAACACATGAGAAACTGTGTGTGTGTGTCTGTGTCTGTGTGTGTGTTGGTGGGTGCTTGTGTGTGTTCCTTACCTTCACCATTCGTCATTCTGTTCCACTCATCCATGGCTCTTTGGTTCCAAGATAACTCTCCCCTTCAGACATTCTCCAGCAGTACTGTGAAACATCCCCTCCCACCTTCCCCTCTCTTCCCGTCTCGCCTCCACGCTGAATAAAGTTGATATCTTCTGCATGGGAGTCTAATGGACCAATGGGGTGACACCATACTGGGCGGAGGTGGGGATGAGTAAGAGAGCTCAAACACTGGATGTGGGGTTTCAGGGAGCACTCAGTCATGTTTCCGTCTTCTGATTATTGCTGTCCTTGACTGGATGTCTGTCTCTGTGAGTCTGGCGTTATTTGGAACACTGATTCTCAAAGTGGGGTCTGGGGTCCCTTGTCAGTCCATGACCCATAGCCAGGGGGTCCATGAAATAATTGGCCATAATTTACAATGCTGTGCTCTTAATATATATATAGATGGTGACCCTTTGTGGCAATAAAATAAGCCTTTCATGTCCATCCCATACCTTTGAGCCAGTACTGTGATTTTCCTTATAACACTGTTCAAGAGTTAGGGGGAAAAAAAAGAGCAAATTCATTATTATAAGTTAAAATCAAGTCCAAAAATCACCTTTAGATGAGTTATTGTAAATATGTGGGTTCATTATGTTTAGTTTTACACCATTCAATTTCAGATAGATTTTAAGATCAGTTACTAACTTTATTCAAGTTGCTTTAGAACTATATTCATATTCATACTTAACACTCTCTATTATAGGTGGTAGTGGATGACAAATTGTAATTAGATTACATTAGACTTTATTAATAGTGATCATTAGTAGTGACTGGAGGGCTCCCCCATCCTGCCTCCTCCTTTAAGCCCCACAGAGACTATATTTGATTTCCTAACCATGAAAAAGCAGACTTATATTATTCATATTTAAACAAGTTTATTATTATTATTATTATTATTATTATTATTATTATTATTATTATTATTATTATTATTAATAATAATAATAAAGTATTAATGCCACAACAGGGAAATTCAATGGTCAAGGCAGCAACAGAATAAAGTGCAAGACGAAGAAAGTGTGCACGCATAAAGATGGTGCAAAAAAACAGTATAAAATAATAATAGTAATGGGAACTATACAGACATATACATATTTATAACATATTGGAACATTGCAGTGGAATTGAATATGAATGAGTGTCTTATTAACACATTAATCATGTGTCCACTGTTCCTACTGTGTAGCGCCAAGTTTTTATGCATGAATCAACAAGAAAAAACAATCTGCAGCCCCCTAAACATCTATCTGAATAGTATTAAAATACTATGAATAGTGTAGTTTGTTGTTAGTGCTGCATAAAACAATACAGGCAAATGAATACATCATTTGTGTTTTGAATGGTTTCAATGATTTCATTTATTTATTTTTGCCAAATAAATGAAGTAAAGCACCCAGCCTGTTAAAAAGTCACAGTGCAGGCAGAGGTCAAGAGCATCTAAAAGGCTAGGGCTATGAAAACCTAAACTTTCCTGCAGGCGATTTGCAGGCAATTCAACAACAAGTCAAATATCTACAAACCTTCCTTTACCACCTTGTATTTCTTTTCATTTGTGTTATTTATAAGCATTATATCTGCTCATAAAAAGATAACTGACATTTCATTTAGGGTACATTTAGTTTTAGCTGGTTTCAATTAATACAAGAAATTGAATAGGTTTAAAAAACTTTGAAAGGCCCTCCGCAGTCTTCTACTCCTGAAGCGAGGTTATATCCACAAACTTATTTTGTCTGCTTTTTGTTCTTCATATAAATATATTATGTGTAATTGCCTGGGTAACTTGAAATAATAATTCCATTATCCATTTTTTTAAATTAATTATGAGTCACCCATTAGTATTTTATTGCTTTTTTTGTGGACAGTACATGAATCTGCATAATGCAATGTTTGGAGGAGTGAATTTAATCATTAACTATTCTGTTAGGGATGCAGTCAGGGAATGTGCATGCTATCATGCAAATGAAGACAACTTTCATCTAATAAATACACAACAGAAAGATGATGAAAAGCTAAGGAGATAACAAACAAGTCATATATTATGCTCTCTGTCTAGGCTCCGACTGAATGCTACAAAAAGTTTATTGTGTATGTGAATCTTTTAATATGTAAATAACAGGACAAATAAGTGGATGGAAAAAAAAATCACCTTGCCTTTTTCGTTCTGCGTGGGACATAAAGTAAGGCATGCTGCCTTGGTCTTGCAGGAAATAAATGCGCTTGGGATTTATCGACACACTGGCTGTTATAAGCCTACTGTCACACTCCAGCAGTTACCCATGGCGGATTTAAGACTCCAGGAAGAAGAAACACTCTTAGTCTCCATCTCAGTCTCGTTGCCTTTTCTTTTGCACCCTGCTGCAAGTACTTTTATGCCACTGCAGCTGATTCTTACTCAAATGTGGTCAAGTGGAACTGGAAAGGCATTTTGTTACGCACATTTTCTGAAAGTTTTTTAATGGAAGTATCTACATCTGTGCCAGCCGACCTATAATTCAGTTGATGGTAACACACTTGGAACAGAGCCACAATTCCTTTCTGGCCCTCTGTTTGTCCCATGTGCACAGCTGCCTTTAAATTGCATTTTCTTTATATGATGGTAAAATATTCATAGAGAAAAATAGCTGTGGAAGCTGTCCATATAATTCCTCATAAACCGATATCTAAATCCATCATACACTCATGCACACAAACACACTCATATTACCATGCAATGAGAGCTGACACCCTCAAGGGCATAACGAAATGAATGACAGCAGCACCCGGATGTGTCTGTTTTACATCAAACATTTTGGCTGATATGCCAAGAGATACACACACAAGTACCTGTATGCACAAGACATGTGTACATACACACACACTCGCATGGACACGCATTCACGCAACTCCCAGATGGACGCTGCGGTTTGGGGAGTCAGTATCGATCGGCACTCGTCAGCATGTCCTCTATAACGAGCACTGTCCCCGAAAGCACTGCAGCAAACCTGTTAGGTCGAGACACAAAGAAAAATAGTGGGAGAGAGAGAGAGACAGCGGCGTACCTGTGTAGACAGAACAACAGGCTGACAGGTGAAGCCTACTCAATGTGAGTGACTGCTGAACACAAACAAATGCTCGACAGAATCATCCAAAAATGGCCGCTTGCGTCTGTATCCAGAATGAATTGGCACAAACCTTTCTAATTTGTTTTCGACTTTTACTCTTTTTTTTTTTTTTGCTTCTTTTCATTGCAAAGCCTGCTGGAAGATTATGAGCTAGGGCAGACTGGCTGGAACTGAAGTGCAAGCCTGATGATAATGATGTAGTATGTAGCCACCCGGCTAACGAGAGCCCAGATCCACCCTGAGTCTGCCTGCTATGCAAATTTCTCACACATGAGCAATGAATCAAAGGCATAGCAAACCAATGTTTCTCTTCGCAGCACTTTAGCAAAGCCATCATTCACAAAGGACACGCCAAAGGCAAGCACGCTCTAGCAACAAGCGCGCATGCATATGTATACACGCCAAGAAAGTGGGTGCACTAACTTTAGGAGCTGCCCTACAACATGTCAAAACACTTTTTCTGCTACTGAGAAAAATGCTAGCGGTATTAATACTTATTGAAGCTAATAGAATCCATGTGCACAAGTCTGTGTATGCCCCATTCTTCTGTTGGTGTATTACTTCACAGCAGAATGGCCTCTTACACCCAGTCCACAATAACAAGGCTCCCGAGACAAATTCCTCTAAGTTGATGTTCTTGGCAGTGAAACACAGAGACATATGACAGATCTTTCCTCCCTCGCCACTCTGACCTTGTGGCACCCCGGCGTTCCCGCAGTATGAATTTTTAATGCTCAACAAATAAGTTGTTTCTTTGGCGCCGAGATGAAAAGTGAGAGATCTAACAGACAAAGCTTTAATTGATGGATCGAGGCATGCACAGATGCTCACAAATACAGAAGCATTTTCATGTCACTGTATATCCTTCATTCTTTCTTTTTTGTCTGCTCCTCTGTCTCAGTCTCTCTCTCTCTCTCTCTCTCTCGGTCCTCTCATTATCTTGTTGCTCTGTCAGGCTGTAGGTTTGCCTCTAGGGTGTTGAACTGGCAGAAGTAACAGTATGACAGTAATTTGCTGGAATGGAAGTTTAGACTGGCTCACCTTACGTTATGCGGGCCAAATGGCAGACCTTTAACACTACATTTAATTATGGAACACATGTAGCGGAGGTTTTCTTTTTTGTAACTAGATTTATGTCTTAATCGAGTGATTACACCGGCATATGGGGCTAATTTCAACACGTAAGCACTAAAAACTGCGCAGATTTATGCTTATTTGAGGAAAAAACATGCAGTGAGTACATATAAAAATAGACAACAAATGCCTACGCTCACGTACAAACATGTCATACAAGCACACACACAAACATACGGTGACAGGCTTTTAAGCCTTTGTCAGATTAATAGCCACTTTCTCTCTGTGGTCAATAAATGCTTCAGGGAGTTCCCTAAAGGCTGCAGGGTAGCTCCCTGTGCGAGGGTGTGTATGTGCCTGTGTCTGTGTGTATGTGCACATCTAACAGGCCTCATGGGTCAACCTGTCACCACAAAGATGGCTAAGCAGTTGGTTGGCCAGCGGGAAATCAATGTAAGGTGATGAGGCTTCTGTGTGCGTGAGTGTTGGTGTGTGTCTGTCTGTCAGTGTGTTTTATGTATACCTGGGCTCTTCTGTGTCATTCAGCACAGCTCTAATTTAGACTGAGGAAAAAAATACCAAAACAAGAAAAACTTGAGAGTTCTGCGATGAATTGATTGATTCATGCTTTACAACACGGAGATGTAGATGGAAGTGTATTACTTTTGCCTAATTATTTTAGCTCCATAATGCGATATAGGTGTTAATCATGTGGAAGTGTCTGGAGAGTGTGACATAACTTGAAGCTTCTCGAATGGCCACTTGTGGCTGAATTTAAAGCCAGTTCCATAGACTGTATTTAATTCAAGGATAGAGGAACTGCTGCCAGCGCCAGCAGTTTGCGATTTTTCCTTGTGACCAAATTTTGACTAAAGGATGGAATTAACCCATAAAGACCCAGTGCTAATTTTGTGGCAGTTCCCAAATTAATTTTTCTCTAGATTCAAACTTCATTAAGTGATTTATCACCATTTATTATAATAGTATCCTCTGTATTTTGTGTTTTTTTTTTCAGTGAACATCAGGTATTTTCCTATATTTAATTCACTGATCATGTACATATTATATCAGAAACAAAGAAAAGTGAAGAAAAAGTGACTTTTTCGGCAAATTTATCATTAACTGAACATAAACCCAGTGTGTCCATCTACTGTCATTAATCCAACTCCATGGGTTTTACTGGTGAATCAATGTTGTAGAAGATGATACAAATGGGTCATATCTGATGACCATGAAAAGATGACAAACTGTATTTTACACCAATTATTTACATGTATTGATAGGATTAATGGATCTATAGTTATTAAACATTTTAGATCAGTAGATGGTTTTGGCTGTTTGGGCTTTTATGGGTTAAGGAAGTCCAAGTGGAGAGAGCTCAAATGGTGAAGCTCATCAAGCATGACATAATAACATCAGTTTTTTGAGTGGGATCAGTCAACCAAGGTTACCGTTGAACTGTCTTTGAGGGAACAAAATGTGTTTTATTAAATAAACCAAACCTCCTAGAGTCCCACTTGCCAGGCGGGTGAGCTGTCATACCAAACCGTCAGTCAAACTCAATGTAGTGGACATCCAAGCCTTCTATTTGACCTGACATCTAATTAACAGAGGAAAAATTAAAGATGGACCAACAGATCACTTATTGGAGGCTCCAAATAAAACAGATGAGACCAGAATGGTACTTCATTTTGGAGGCCGTTTGAGGTCGGAGGTCCATTTCACAGACGTCCATGAACAACTTCTCAGTTGAAATAAATGTGTTTATAGCCTGATATGAAAAAGTGTTTTGCTAATCATGGCTAATTTTAATGTATGCAAATGTATTAAGACTGAAACTTATACATATTACTGTTACTACACACCAATTAGCCTTTTAATTAGTATTTTTCTTTCCGCATTACCTGCAGTTTATATTACGATTATCAAACACATATGTCTGTGTTATCATTTTGCTAGTAGTAACTATAGTAGATAGGACTGCCTAACTGGGTTTAACTACATTTCCTGCTTAGTATTATATTGTGTTATGTTGATGTTGAGTTTTCAGTAAGTTAGCTGTAGCCTTAGAATTAGCTCGGTGAGTTTACCCCCTTACTCTTCCATTGGTCAATATTTAGTATTCCCACATTTTGGTGGAATTTTAACACAACTTTTAAGTTAGCTGTAGCATTAGCTTGACTAGTTTTACCCTTTTATCACTTTTTCTGACAGTGGTCCAACCTCTTGTCCAAATATGGACACTTCAGGCTCCAAAACAACAAGATGGTGAAATTAGAGGCTTCAGAATATGAGTCCACTGGCAAATGGGTGACGTCAGAATGCATATGTTAATTTTTACCCAGTCTTTGGTGCTGATTAGTGGAGAGATTCAGATTCAGATGACAGGACATAATGGGGCCTTAGGACTTGTGTGCCTGTCAGGGCCACAGGTCACATCTATAATCCCTGGCCTATAAATGGCACTGAGCTGTTATATTACAATAACAGCTAAAGGTGGTAGGGGTGGTTATGGTGAGATCCAAGGCAATGCATGTCCTGATGCAATGCAGGTTGGAGATTATAAGACTGGGAAGCGCTGGAGCTTTCCTGCTTTTCCCTGCTCGGGGGATGGTTGCAGCTCCAGCTCGCTTCTCCGTTAGTGAACCCTGGTCATTTAAACGAGCCCCAGTGGTCCTCATTACCCTTTCCCTGGGCACACACAGATGCAGTCACACACACATTCATGAAGTCACATGAAAAAATGTATTTGGACACATACAGCCGCTGGTTTTGTTACAGCATAACAGTGATGGGCACTAGTTCACAATACTTGGCTTGGGCTGCTGTCCTGTCCCCTATCAACCCTTGGCTTAAGTGGTTGTTACCACAGTGATGGGTGTAATGATGCTTTGAACGCCCTAGGGTTCACACACACTAACGCTCCACAAACATAGTGTTTTTTTACATGATCTACATTGAATCTGATCTCATAATATTCGATTTCCATTGATAAAAACACTTGAGTGCACTTAGTCTACTTTGCAAATTGCGAATGATGATTTCATATATGGCTTTTGTGCGTTTTTTTACGCAAGCATCATCAGAATTCATTCACTAATTCAAGTACTTAAGTGCAGCTATTTGAGCCCCCTCTCTATGTAATTACTGCTTTAGGTAAGCTCAGTCACGAACGCACTTCCTTCTTTCTTGAGTCTCTTTCTACTTTCTCTTTTCTTTCATTTCCACATTTGAGTTTATTTGACTTATTTGGTTCTCCCTTATGTCGTACTTGTCATGTCAACATGTCAACTACGCCTTCACCCACACAAAGAAGGATCTCCTGTGGGATGAGGGAACAGAATGAAAGTGTGACTCGTCGCAGCTTCAAGCTCATCTTCCTTTCCATTTGTCTCTGTGTTTTCATTTCTTTTATGATCTCTTGCTCCAGTGGAGACCACCTATGGAGCTTGAGATAGACCTGCCGTTTTATTGCTTCACCTGTGTTGCCTTGTGTACTTGTGCTTGTCTGTGTGTGTGATATAGAACACTGTTTGAAGCACTCAAGTGAATTCATAGCACCGGGGTTAGTGAAACAATGATATAAGGCAACAGTGGGGTGCGAATGTTTTTAGGCAGCGCACTGCAACTCATAAGATTTTCTAAGGAAATGTGATTGAAAGACTTTCCTTGATGCGCCACAACGCAAGTCTGCTAGTACATACGTTGCATCATGTTCTCCTTTTTCTTGTACCAATAACATGAAACAGCTCAGGTTCAAAGGGTGCGACTTAAAAATCCCAGACAGGTTTATGCTGTTTATAGCTTCAAGACGTTCTCTGTAACTTTAACACCCCTAAAGGGATTTAGTCTCTGTCTGAACTTGTCTTTTTTTTTCTGTTTGTCAAAGAGAGCTCAATGTTCTTTGTCACCGAATGGTGTGTGATCTCTCCAAGATGTCACACACAGAGATGACCTTCCACTGCAGAGTCTTGCACAGATGCCCCATTTACCAGGATTTGCTTCTCATCACAAATCTACAAAAAGAGAGTCCTCCTCCTCCCTGGAGAGTTCACCAAAAAGCCCTCTTGTGGCGTAGTTAATCAATGCGACTATTGGCTGCGAGTAATCAAGTGATTAATCAGCGCGACACTCAGCTGACGCAGGAATTTCTTGAGCAAGACTTATAGATAGTGAAAGAGATGGAATAGAGAGGCAACAGTGAGGTAGACCCACATAAGAGAGCTGGTAAACGACAAATAAATTTAAGACAACAGAAAGTTATTCAGATGAGGAAACACTGGATGCTTGTTCTCAAAGAATGACTACAACTACTCAAAATAGACAAAAGAGGTACTAATCAAGGTGACATTTCCATCACCCCCCGAAACAGAGATATTGTTGGTGTTGATGCAGTCTTTTGTTTCGTGCCGCAATGCAATTTTGTGCTCCTTTGCTACAACGCACAGCATGAAAACAATAACGCTCATTTTCAGCTTTTCAAACTCAGTCCCAACAAAACATAGGTGTTAGAGCAACGCCGAGAAGAGGGTGTAAATGCAACATGACAAGAGAGATAAAGCTCCATTTACCTAAGCTAGAGATGGGAATTTCGATGAGATGATGCAATGTGTTGTTGTTGCAGTTGACAGGCTGTTCATGTTGCATCGATCGACAGTCGAGATCATACCGTAAATGGGACGTTTAGCTCACACCGTCTATTCTTTCCCCAGTGGTAGCCATTAAAGTACTGTTACATTCAAGCATTTCTGGTAGAACTTTAGTTCAAAGCAGCATAGTTAAATTTTTTTCTTTCTTATTTTTCCTTGCTTGGTTTTCATCCACTGAAATATTTCTGCCATCGGTATAGTAAGAATGATGAGGCAAAGTTAAACCTGCGGCCTACAGCAATCTGAAACATATTACTACGGCAGAGCTGTCTGCGGTGTCATTTTCTCTCTCATTATATTCTAGCTAGTTATTCTATTTTCTTGTTTTTGTAAATAATAGCTATTTTCTCACAAACATCACATTAGGAAACCAGAGGAGGTATCAAACGACTAGAGATGTGCTTTGATTTGTTTGGGAACTCTTAGTAAATTAAATAGTTTTGCAATTCACTGTGGTGTTATTGGCTGTTTCCGTTACTTTGAAAGCCAAATAACTAAAGTATATTTACTGCTCTGCTTTTATTTGTGCCATGTATCAGTCTAGTCTAGTACCATTATTCTGCAGAGTGCATTGTTTCAGGGTTGTAGAAGACGCTCATGAAGGCAGAGATGAAGAGGGGAGGAGAGGGAGGTGAGAAAAGGCCTGAAGAAGTGATTATTTCATTCAGAGGCACCTAGCATTTCCACTGTCTTTGTCTGAGATATGAATGTGCGAGGGGCGGCAGGAGAAGAATCAAGTTATTGAGCAGAGAGGGGTAAAGGAGACGAGGAGTGGGTCAAGGGAGCTGACGGCGGGGGCGAAACGCCGCCGAGACTCATGATAGCGAGAAGGCCATGATGGCAATGGAAACTAGCAGATATGAAGCAAGCAGGTGTGAGAGTGACTGATGATATTGTGGGAGATAGTGTGGTTGGTGTGGCACATTTATGCCTTGAAGGGACAGGAATGTGATAGCTGGCGGTTTATTCTTTTCCTTTTCTTTTTTCCTTTTTTTTTTTTTTTTAACACAAGCCACGGTGGAAAAGTTCTCTGTGCACTGGATTCCATTTATATAACCTACGAAGTCACACTTATTAACATAGGAGCTCCATAGCATCCTATCAGACTGTGGTACATCCAATTACAGTCTTTTGTACATTTCAGTGTAAGATCACTCAATATGTTGCCCATTATTGTTCCCCTTACAGGTTTAAAAAATTGTCCTCTATCTGAAATCTAAACATAGGGCCATTTTGGATCTCATCAATAACTGACCTTTTGGACAAACACAATTCTTTCGTGACATGTAATGATCTTACTACAATACAATGTAGTATACACATTAACAGTAATATTAAGTGCCAAAAAAAAAAAAACTCTGGCACCTAAAGGGGCCAAGCTAAATAAATATCTGTAAAACACTAGCAGGAGTAATTTTGAGTGGATGATTTTACTTTTCATGCTTTCCATTCATTTATTTATTTATTTATTTTTTCTAATAATACTGTGTTTTGACAGAGCCTTGTCTTGTAGTGGAGCATCCTATTAATATCAGAGATGGGTGTTTTAATTACTTTCTGAAGTTGAATTATCAATCCAACTGAAATCCATTACTATCCAAACCAAAATAATAATAATAAAAAAAAAAAGGGACCATCCACAGAGTGGCTACACCACAAGCACAAGTATTTATTTATTTAATTATTAGGACATATTAAAAAGTTTTCACACTTTACTAACTACATCCAGCACTGAGGCAGAAACAATAAGAACCATCAGTTCTGCGTCTCTATAGAACAAAACATAAATCTTCTCCAACCCGCACCTAAATGAGCTAAATAAAGGGAGTAGAGCAGTTGAATCATATCCAAAACATCACTTGTGATAGGTAAATACAGCTGTCAATCATGTATTTAACCCGCCTATGTTGCTGAAAACACTCTTGATTAGCTAAAGTCTGTGTGTCATGACACAGCCAAGGAGAAAACTCTCAATCATACCTGAGTCACAAAATGCTGAAAGATAATTATGGAATATTTGCCTTGTGATGCTAAAAACTACCAACACTGCAGTTTTCAGAAGATGATTTGTCTATTTATTCCACCACTGGTCAAAACCTATGCAATATCAAACATCTACAATGCACGGAAATTAGTATATAATAAAAACTTTCATCCACTACAGTAACATGTACTGTACACCAGGCAGCACATGGTAATACAGGAGGTCCTCGGGTTACGAACGAGTTCCGTTCCTACGCAGGCGCCGTAACCCGAATTTCCACGTAAGTCGGATTTTACCCTTAAATACCCCCTAAATCTCTAAATAACTATCCAAATACTTGTAGAAGATCCTGCTTTCTTTTTTGGGGCCATGATGCAAAAAAGGAGGGTGAAAAAGGCGGGGATACTGAGAAAATTACAGAGCACAAACACAGACACTCTACACTATGGCGCGACTGGAGACAAAATGGCGGATGAGACTCAGGCGTTGTAAAGTCGAAACAGCGTAGGTCGAGTACCACGTAACCCGAGGACCTCCTGTACAGCTAACTGTCTCAGGAATATGTACAAAATATCATATGGTACTGCAAGGCACACTTATGGCTAGATAGTACGTCATAAGAGTCTCATTCTTTCTGTACCTCACTGATTTCTCAAAATGTGTGTTTTGCTGCTGTTTCTTATACAGAATTCTGTTTTTTAGTGTCTATCACAGCAGTTAATTTTCTATATTTTTTTATGATAGTGTGTCAAAATCTACAGGCATAGGGCAGATGGTGAAAAGCTGTACTGGCCAATGATAATACTGATATCACATCTGCTCCTATCATTAATGACTGGAGAGGCAAAGCAGGACACATACCAGTGTTTTTATTTTACTTTTGCAACACTTATCTTATTTATTTTCATAGCAGCTCTGTCATTTCCAGCTGAGATTTCTCATTTTCCAGGCATGCACACTGCTGCACATGCACATTCAGACCTCATGCATGCACACACCCACACAGGCTTCGCTCAGTTTGAGTAGCAGTACAGAAATCTAGGACAGTCTTATTTTTTTTATGATTCAACTTAGGCTAATTTAGCTAAGCATAGTGGTCTCAAAATGAGGGGTGTTGAAATTCCCACAGCAAAAAGCAGCCTAGGACATATTACACAGCATTGCTCCATGGGAAAATGCTCCAGTCTTATTAGCCCTGCAAAACTACATGGTTGAAATTAACTCTTTAGCACGGAGCTCTCTTCATTGTAGACCACAACACTGCTCTCTGGAACAGTCTTGTGACCTTCCTGTTACTATTTATGCAGGTGCTCGCTGTGCACAACACTTTTTTTTCTCCTTGGACTAAATCACCTGGTACATTTTGTAGTGGATCAAAACAGATGAAGAACAAGCGCCTCAGTGCAAGAACTGCTGAGGCCACGGTAGTCCTTGAGAACCGAATAAATGAATATGGTCATACGTATATGTGTGAAGTGCACACTGCGTAGGAGTGTACTTCATTAGAGGTCAAGGCCGTGCCTTTGCTATCTACAGATTGGTGACAAGCCTAATGGGGGGTGGGCTCTTCCAGGATGACAATGACCCCATCCATAGGAGATGAGGGCACATGGAATGGTTTGATGAGTAGGAAAATGGTGTGAGTCATACACGATGGCCTTCACAGTCACACTGGAGGGTTTGGTTTTACACTCCGCTCTCTAGTGATGTAGTTCTCGAGAACAATTTTTTGTGATCTCGGTCTTGTCTTGGTCTTGGACATAGCGGTCTCAATGGGATTTGTAAAAAAACCGAGCAAGCCACTCATCACAGAACAGTATCATCATTTATTACATGCCCTCTTCAAATGCAGTCAGATGCATCTATTTTAAAAACATGTTACATTGTATAAATTTTCTCAACAGACAATGCCAGCCCTCCACAGTCCACACGAATTACAATAAAGAAAATGTCAGGGAGTCTGCAGTGATTAACTTTGGCTTCACAGAGCACAAAGAGTATATCTGCAACACATCCCAGAAAAAGAATATTCATGAAATACAGGCCTAACGTGTAACTATGACAAATCTGGGTGATTTAAAATGAAAGACATAAGGACAATATAATAGAAAAGGTAGCATGAATTTGATCTAACTAGTCATGATACTTTACAGCAATGCCTTTTGCTCTACAGCTCATGTCATATTGATTCTAACTCTAGTCTGTTTTCGGTGTTGGTCTTGACTACAACACTACTGCTCTCCATCATTATCAGCAGAACCTGGACCTATATATGCCACTGGATTGTACATCAGTGTTATCACTATATGGGCCGAGCAAACTGTCCTGTGGAAGACAAAAATACAAAATAATGAGTAGAGAATAATGATGTAATATAATAGCATTGTACGCTGTTGTATGAAGGTTGTAATAATGTTGTTTTCACACTTACTCGTCTTTTTATTCCTATTTATACACATCAGTAATCCCCTTTGACCAGGTACAGTGATTACATACTGAGTCCTAGTTACACTTAATCTATCAAGAATAAATCACATTGTCACAATCATTTCATGAGAAGAGATTAAATATTTGAGCCCAACTTTATGGTCAACAGTGTATTATAAGATAATACTATTTACTGTTACTAATATTAAAGATATTATTATAGTTTTGAAATTCAACAGCAGATCACCTTTCACTACCACCAACTTAACACCAGTCAAGGAAAAAAGTGATTGTGTGAGGGTTATTGTTAACAGTGTTTTTTGGCTGTCAAACAGAAACTTTACCTCCGCTCAAAAATCACTGCTGTTCTTTCATTTTGCACTAGTTTACATCATATATTGCTCAGCTCAGATTTTGGCAACAAACGATCCACAATACAATAATGAATCACCTTGATTATGAATATTTTTATGTATGATTACTGTTGTCAGACGCTGATCCATTATCCATTATAAATGTAGAGACCCATCACAGTTTGGTCGATTAATATCACGAACTGCATATTAACGAATGACAACCAAGAAGCATCATGAGTTCAGCGTTAAACATCACTCTTTTCCGCTGAGAACTGTCATGCTTCTATTTGTCATTATTTCTTTCCTATGACCCTGAATGTTGTTGCTTGTGACAGAACATCTTGATAACGCTTTGTAAAAAGCCTCAGCTGTTGTTATGTTTCCTGTCTCCTACTGTGTTTAGAGTTCATGGTCTCTCCTTCATAAGTGAAAAGAGGTTAGAGTGAGCCTGGTGGGACACACACAGGGTGTCACAAAAAAACTGACATCATTTGAGATGTCCGTATCGCAGTGACATTGCGCATTCACATTTAACTGAGATTGAGTGTACTTCAATATACAAAACGCCTTTGCTGTTGCAGTAAACGGCATTTCTGTTCCTGAAAGCAGAAAGATAAAAATGATTACACTTTTTTGAGTAAAAAGAGCAAACAATTTTTTTTTATTTCAAATGATTTTTATTGTATTTTCAGAAAAAAGAGAACAAAAATATAAAACAGCAGGGCTAGGCAGTTACATTTTACATAGACACAAATGGCAACAGTACATGGACCCAACATAGATGGAGAGCAGCCATCCATCTAAGGAGACATTCTTCCCACCCCACCTCCCACCCCCCAGAACAAACTAATTTTAAACAAATATTTAGGTGATGATATGATGTCAACCTTTTTGGGACACCCCATATATATATACACAGTGAATTTCTTTCTACCACTTGAGTAACTCAGATCATGTGGCCTCACTTTCAGTACATTCACATGCACACTATTATTCCATTCTTCCTATGAGTGAGAAATAAAACAATTTGTATCCAAACAGAGCATTTACCGATTTAAGATATGCGAGATATGACAATATTATTCATTCTTTTTAAGGATTCTTTGAACATTTGACTGAGTGCATATGACACATGACCCCTGTTTACACTTGCGCAGCTTAGATAAAAGGAAGAATCCTGATCCTGACAAAAACATCCACATTCCTAGTCAGAATAACAACCACAGTGCTACTAAAAATCATGAACGAGGATATCAGCAGGTTTTTGGATATGAACAAATGTCAAAAAGCTGATCTTTTCAAGAAGGTATTTGAGGGGAAAAGAGGGAATCTGGATTCACACAGAGGACGGAACGCAACCCATAGGAAACTATGACAAACCCATATTTTACATCAGTGTATGTAAACAGGAGTATAAGTGCAATATTTACTTTCATTAGTTATATAAACACCTTATAGTGGCATTTCAGAATAAGTGAAAAAAAATGTAATGTTATGTATATAGTATACATGTAGCCACTGATAGCAGAGATTATTGCCTAAGTAGGTTCTAAATAACTGCACACCAGAAAACTCATAATGAGCTCATAATCATAATATAATAGTATCATAATATTTTCAATATATGTCAGTTAATTGAAATTAGGAGAAAAATGTAAATGTGATTTTTAATGCTTTTTATCCAGGACAAAACCCAGCCACATCATTTACTTACTGTTTTTACAGGCTGTTATTGCTTCATCCAATATGGTGGTTATTGGATCCCAACAACAGGCTGCACCAGCCAATGTAGCATCTGCATACGTCTACGCACCAAAACACCAAAGAACACAATATCTTTGGGAGGAACGGTTTTCGATCCCTCTAGCAGAGCATCCATCCATCCATCCACCCATCCACCCATCCATCCATCCATCCATCCATCCATCATCCATCCATCCATCCATCCATCCATCCATCCATCCATCCATCCATCCATCCATCCACCCTTCCCTCCAGCCCATCATTTTCTTTCCCCATCAATAAAGTTCATGAGCTCAAAGTTATGATTGCATTGTTATATTTATCGAATGACACACATACCCGTGGTGATATTTCTTTTCTTTAGCTCAAGGGAAACTATTTGGCATTCGACAATGCAAGACTCACGTTTGTTCATGCCAGATAATAATCCTGTCTGCCAGTGAAACAAGAGTTATTGTGAATTACAGTGTTCATGCATCATGTCACATAAGCTTTTCAAAGATGGCAAAATGCAGGAGGCCCAAAGTGCAGCTATACCAAGTAAAAAAAAAAAATGCATTACAGAAGTAGATACAATATATTTTAGCTGGTATCTGCCCTGTAGTTCTATGAACACCTAACAACAACTAATGACTCTTAGATTAAATACAGAAAGCTGAACTAAAGGAAGTCATTCCAATGATTTTCTGTGGATTCAATCTGTTTCATATGATCCTATGTCTTCTTCTTAACCCATAAAGACCCAAATCATCTACTGATCGAAACTGTTTAATACATGTTGATCCACTAATCCAATTAATACATGTACATAATTGGTGTAAAATGCAGTTTCTCATCTTTTCATGGTCATCAGATATGACCCATTTGGACGTTCAGAGGCTCTGTAGTTACCGTGGAAACACTGTCATCTTCTACAACATTGATTCACCAGTAAAACCAATGGAGTTGGATCAATGACAGTGGATGGACACACTGGGTTTATATTCAGTTAATGATAGATCTTGCTGAAAAAGTCACTTTTTCTGCAGTTTTCTCTGTTCCTGATATAATAACATTTGAATTTACTCTGAGATTTTATGAACATCTACACAATCAGTGAATTAAATATAGAAAAATACCAGATTTTTACTGAAGAGGCATAAAATAAAGAGGATAATATTACAATAAATGATGATAAATCACTTAAGAAAGGGTAAATATAGAGAAAAATTTGTTTGCAAACTGCCACAAAAGTACAGCTGGGTCTTTATGGGTTAAAATCTGTTAATCTGTTGACTTCCACTTTCCCTCAAAAGTGGAAGTCAACTTCCACTTTTGAGTGGATTTGAGTGATTTTTTCTTGTCATCAAAATCAGAAGAATTTGATGACAAGAAGCTGACTATATCAAATCATTATACACTCAGACTTGGAGAAAAGGGAGTGAACCTGAGCAATGTGAGGGACAAAAAAAAAAACACTCTGGTGAAAGAGTTCATCGCCCACAAACATAGGAATGTAATCTAACAAAAACATCTCAAGGATGTTGAGCTAGAACATAAACTGCAAGAGGTGTTTACATGCACTCATCTGCAGATGGATGATAAAAGGTGGAAGGTTATTGTACATCACACCTGCCTGATTTTGATTGGACGTTCCAAGCCAACTGGTTACCAAGCAACTGGAGAATAAGCCACTGATGAAGACAAAAACAGTTGATGCAGTTAATCAGAGTAGGCAGTACCCTCGCAAAGTAAAGACTTTGCTAAAAACAGCTTTTAACATCTCATAGTTACACCATGAAAAGCCATACTCAGCCACTTCACAGTACATCTCAGAGCTTTTATATTATTACAAGAATATTATGTTCTGAAAGCAACCTCGAACCTTGAGCTGCTGATCATTCAATTGTCTACCTCAACTATTCCAAACTTCCATTTAAGTTCTGTGGTCCTTTGTCCGTCAGAATCCTTTTGATGACCACCTAAGGGCATCATCTATCAGGAACAGGAAGTTGTATAATATGAAGTGAAGCTACAGTGGCGTGTGTGTGTGTGTGTGTGTGTGTGTGCAACAGTCTAATAGAATAACAGAACATAGTGCAACTCCAGAATCAAAAATAAACTCTATTACATGGCTCAGTGGTGCATTACAAACCTGTATAACGCATAATTGTTGCAAAAAAGCACATACGATGCAACATTTATAAAAACACATTAAAGTCACTGGTCACATGATAGATAATGTTTTATTTTCCAACATCCAACCTCCAACTTCTTCTCAGTTTCCAGGTATTACACTGTAGCTGAAAGACGAGGGTACCCATGCAGAAATCTAGGACACACTCTTGTTTGATGAGTCATATGAGCTTTATTTTGGTGGGAGTGGGCGCCTCACATGGATTCACCCTTCCATCCCGTCTAAAACATGAAAAAATAATACAACATAAAGTGACTTAGTAAGATGTTGGACCACCACATACGGGCAGAACAGCTTCCGTGCGTCACTGATTCTGCAAAACACACCACTCGACCAAAAGATGTTCCCTTATTTGGTGTTTTGATTTTGTTTTTTAACCGGCCCCAAATCTGCCATAGCTGTTTGATTGGGTTGAAATTTCATATGGGAAAGGTTTTGTCTCAGTAAGCCTTTCTGGCAGAAAGGAGAAAAGGTATATTTTAACCCAAACTATGGTAATCTTCTTGCCTACGTCTAACATGAGCCACTTTTACACAACGCTTCTGTTCCGGGAATATTTCACCTTTATTCTGGAACGACGTCTGTGTAAACAAAATGGTGGATCATTTGGTCCCACCTCTGTAACACCTCTGGAGGTAGTAACAGAGCCCTGATAAAGGTGGAATCATGATTGACACCTCTCGTTCCACAACCAAGGTGTGAGGTTTGGATCATGTATTGTGTGTACGACCCCTGCTCCGGGGGGATTTAAAAATGGGTGCAGGTCATGTACAGTAAACAAACATATCAACGTGACCAGAAAGATGTCGAACTGGGGAGACACCGAGATCCGCGAGGAGTAGGACTCTATTGTTTTGGAAGATCCTTCCAAATATTATTGGTGCTTTAACTCATTCCTGACTAAAACGTTCTGGTGCCTAACCCTAACCAAGTAGTACTGGTGCCTAAATAAGTATATTCCCATCTAAGGAGTAGTGGTTCCTAAACTTAAAGTAGTTTTTGTGTGTAAATCCAACCAAGAAGTATTAGTGCCAAAAAATAAAGTACTTTTGGTGCCTAGACCTAATACTAAGCTAGTTCTGATGTCTAAACATAACTAATTTTACTGATGCCTCAGCTTAAACTGCAACTGAGATTTAAAATAATAATAAAAATTCTGTAAACATTAGGCTAAAGCGAAAACGATGTTTTTACTCATGGTGTGAACTCCAGTTTCCCATGCATTGTGTGAGATCCGTTCATCCATACCAATCTCTTCCTCATGTGGACTTGGCTGCTCTTCATGCCACTTCATTGGACTCCTTAAGGCCTTTCTGCCATAAAGTATGTCTACTTCAAGGTCCTAAAGGCTAACTTCTCCCACCACTCTCAGACTGGGTGACTGCAAAGGCCATGACATATGATTCACATCGATTTCTTTCACATCAAAGCATTCGTTGACTCCTCATGCACTATGGATGGGGGCATTGTCACCCCCAGAAGAGACCGCTTTCATGAGGTTTTTCCTTTAATTTGTCAGTATCATTTGCTACTACCAAGTGAATGTGTGTCTGTGAATGACTTTGTCTTTTGTGTGAGTGAAAGTTTAGCGTGCACAGCTCAGATTGCCCCTCTGTCCTGCTTTCTTGACCCTTCCCTCCGATGAAAGGTGGTTGACAGAGTAGCAGTAAGTGTAAATGTGAATGTTTGTGTACTCAAGAGAGAGGCAAGAGCAAAGAGTCAGTGTCTGAGTATCATTTTTTACGCCCCTTCTACCAAGTCAAGAGCCAAGGTCCAACTATTCTAGACTCTTCTGATGCTACTCTGTCGTGCTTCATGAAAAACACCTGACAAAGGACACTCTGAGTTGCTTTAGTCTGCGAGTTAAGTTCCCGTGCAAATTCAGATTGTGTGCATGTGTGGGGAGCTATGAACCAGCACTTGCATGAATGGATTTCACTGCACAGGCAGATGCAGCTAATTGTCCTCAGCAGTCAGATTATTGTTTGCGGTTTTCTTAGAAGCAGCACGTGCATTCAGCTGTCATTGTTGATTTCCAGAAACACGCAAATTGAACGCACAAGACCACGTCTGCAAACAAAACCAGATTCTGATTAACTTTCAAATGCGAATGCACAAATACATCACTGATTCTTTTTCTATAATTATACTATGTTTTAGATAAAAATTGTGTAAAAACATTATTAGAAAGATATGTAGAGAAGGACAATGAATAACTGAGGCATAAGTGATAGAAGAAAGTCGAAAGAGAAGACTGTCGGAAGAAACGCTAAGTATAGTAGAGTCTGATCAAGTCACATCAGCTGCCCTTCACCACAGTCTGTAGGTTCTGTTCACCTTTCCATCAGATAAAAAAAAAAAAAAAAACAACCACAGAGTACGGACACATCCCACCCTCTGTCCCTCCTTTTTCTGTTCCTTTACAGTGTCAACATGATGGTGTTGCTATGGCAATGTCATGCCACTGCAAGGGTGAATGTGACCAGAAATCGATCTTTTCATGTGACTGCACCATTAATAGCTATATCACAGTTCTCATGTGAGAAGCTCCAAAGCCAATGTTAGTTTAGTAGCTGGGCTTAGATATCTGTGTTAGC
>JAPQRQ010000003.1:14488496-14498900 GCA_037367365.1 Apogon talboti
GTGTATACTGTATACTTTTTGGAGACGGCCGCCTTAGAGTTCTAACCTAAATGTACTATTCATCAACAGCTGCCATTTCTTTCTCTTAAAGTCTCTGTTTTCACTGTTGTTTCCTCTGCATTCCCTAATCTTCACTGGCGGTGCTTTGCGTCTGATCTAGGTGGAGGTAACTGGGGCAGCTGGAACCACTGGAGTCTGTGCAGTAAGACATGTGACTCGGGTTGGCAGCGTCGCTTCAGGATGTGTGAGGGCAGCGGAGTACAGGGATACCCTTGTGACGGCTCAGGAGAGGAGGTCCGGTCCTGTAATGAGAAGAAGTGCCCCGGTACGTCTACATGTACATATAGAATATTTATGCTTTGAATGTCTGTATGAACTGTTGTTGCCTTTGCAGCTACATTTAGTTTTCTCTGTGGGTTTGTATGTGCGTACCCAATCTACACATTCATAGTATTTTTCAGGCTGAAGGGAAGTGGTTCTCTTTTAGCTTCCACTATAAATCTACATCTGCATTCTTCTAGTCTTGTGTTTGTCTTCCTGTCAGTGTGCATATCCATTCATGTGTATCTCTTCATTGATCCTTACCTGGCCTTGCCTCATGTTATTCCATCTGCAGGTTCTTCCTGTATATTTCTTTTGCAATGACTGTCCTTATTGCTAGTGTTGGGGCGGTTGCTCTTGAAACATAATAGGTGACAGGTTACTTGCTGTTACCTTCTTAGTTAAAACTCTAATTATGCAACTATTTTAATTTCATCAAATAATGAGGCTTATTACTTTTCTAGCAATTGATTACAATTGTGGCTTTGAGATGAAAAGTCTTATAAACATCAGTTTAAACCAGTAAGTATAATCCTTGTAACCCTACTAATAGAGAATGGTAATGTTAACAGTGAATACCAGTTTAATTGCCAGAGTCAGGTGCTTAGTGATTATTATTATTATTATTATTTTTTGATTGATTGATTGATTGAGTTTTGGCAGATGACAGACCAATCACACAAGACAAACCATCAAACCCAACTCTCATGAAAGGTGGTATATACGCTATACATCTATAAAAGTTTCTATATCTATTTATTTTTTAACTTATTGTGGGAAAAGTATCATGCGCTGTCTTTCCATAAAATGTTCAGTGAATTTTAAGTAAAGTTTAAAATTTGGGCAAAAATGAAAATACTGTTTATACGTGTTTCTGTAAAATCGCTGGAAGCAAATCATCTAGGCTGTGTTGTTTCAGTTCTGCTAAACAGAGAAGACGCAGAGGATTCTGTTGTTGTTTTCCATTTAAATTAGCCACAATGCCTTTTTTCATGAACGAGGCAGAGGAATAATCTGGTTGTCTCGTCATGACCTGTGGTACCAGATGTATTGTAACACTTATCTATGAAGGCGCAGCAAAAAACTTGCAAAATTCTGAAAGTTTTTTAAGACTTTGCTGTTTGTCTAAACATTGTCCAATACAATATATCAAAATTGTCATTAAGTTTAAGCAATTTTAGTTACCTGTAGTAAGTTATGGTTGATGGAACATATTTTCATATCCCTAGAATATGATAGTAAAACAAACAAACAAAAAAAGATTACCACCCATACTGTCTTAAACCTAATTTACAGGGTTGCAACGTAATTACAACATAAAATTAACTTGCAGTTGTTGCTTGTGAAGTATTTACTTAAAAAAGTGTTTAAGTCTTTTCAGTCTTCTGTATTCACCAATTGTCTGACATTTCTGCCATGTTGTGCTCCAAATTGACTATTGCTGCTTCTTCTCCTTTGCCCCATCATCGATTTACATTATTATTTCTCACTATGTCTGGGTGTTGACCAGACTCAATATCCTGTTAAAGCCAAAAACCCAGAATCGACAAATTGAACACAGTCTTTAACAATATTTTTAGCTGCCACTGTAAATCCCAGTTAGGCAAACGATATTCAATTGGTTACAATCCCAGCCTTCACTGCTGAATATTACAGTTTTTTAGTTGTTATAACAGATTGAAATTTCATTTATTTTATCATTTAATTTTGTAATACTTTAACATGTAACTATTCAATCCCCAGTACTGCTTATCTCACTAATTTCATGTCATTCTCACTATCTTTTGTTCACTCCCTCTATATTTCCCGTCGTGGTTCCATGTGAGATATTCCGTGGCCCACTCAGTGTGATTTGTCAGTGTCAGCCTCTGCAGGCATCAGTGTGTTTTAATAAGCAGAACTCAAACTGCATCTGCACGTGAATACGCCGAGTGCATTTTTACACACAAGCCCGAATGCTACATGCGTCCACGCTCACACTGATATCTGACAGACTCCAAATGGTAAACTTTTGATTGCAACCTCCATCATGACCCCTTTATTTCAAGTACTTCTCAAGCCTTTTTTTTTATTTATTTTTTTTTATATATATACAAGATGAGGATCTTGTCTGTTGGCACTGCGGGGGAACGTCATATGATGTTTTCTATTTTCTGTCCCTATCCCTCTCTTTCCACTCTCCACTTTCTGTCCTTCTTCATGTCTCTGCGTTGCCTTTGCCAGCACTCGTCTGCCCCCTCGGAATAACTTCAGAGCACTCTGGCATTTTTTCATTAGGGCTATGAAAGAGAGGGAGGGAGGGGAAACAGATGAATAAAGAGAGGGGTAAGATGAAGAGGGAATGAGATACTGTACCGAGGCACTGACACTGACAGAGAGCACTGAGCAATGTACAAGGGAATAAGATTGGGAGCTGCTGCAGGAGAACATTGATTTGAATCTTGTTTTTTGTGCTTTTCTGTCTTTTTTTTTTTGTGGCCATATGTGTGACTGTGAGACTGTGAGCATGGTGATTTATCTTTTCCTCTGTTCTTTTTCTCTGACAGTTCTTGTCAATTCACTTTTCATACTGCGGTTTTCCACAGCTCCTCATGAGATATGTAAAGAAGAGCACCTCCTCTCCATGTCATGGAAGAGAGCCTCGGCTGGAGAAACCGTCTACAACAAGTGTCCAACTAACGCCACTGGTCAGTCATGTGATCTGCTCTCAGCTAATGTCTGTTGACGAGCGTATCGGTCCTGTACGCACTAATACTGATTCAGATTCAGATTCTCCATTTGGCATTTAAACATTTCCATCATAGTTGTAATGTAAAAACAAAACGACGTTGCATTGGTCTCTAAAAAGAACGCACAGATAAAACACTTAAAAATATATAAAAATCCAAAAATAAATAATGCACATAATAAAATCTGTGCTAAAAGTATGAAAACTGTACTAATCCGATGTTAAAAAGTTGAACTGAATACAGCCCAAGTCAATCAAATCCCTCCATATATTGCACTGTTTATCTCTGACACCTGTCTGACAGTAATTGGGTAAAAACTGTTACGGAATCTCACTGTCTTGCATGTGAGACCTCTAAATCTTCTTCCTGAACAGTTCATGACAGGGATGGGTGGGGTCCTTGATGGGGTACTGATGCTTTTGGCTGTGTTTTGTCCTCCCATCTCCACACAAATGCCGTTTCATGTCACTAATGAGGCTGTGTAAGGTGTTGTCAGCTCCATCTCAATGAACACTTTGACACTGTTTGTTCAAAGATAAGGAGTTAGAATGAGGAAGGAAATCTTTAAGGTTTTCACTGTGAGCTCCATCTACAAACACTGATTTTAAAGGGAGACTTAAATCTCTGGATTCAAGGCTGTCGGTCTGTAAATGTTTCGACTGATGGTAAATGGGATTTTTTCTGTGTTTGTAAATGCTTTTATTATTGTAAAACTGGGGTTATGTGACTGTATTACTGCCTTCTTGGCCAGGTCTCCCTTGAAAAACAGTTCCCCTATCTAAATGGGACCAATCTGGTTAAATAAAGGTTAAATAAATAAAAATAGAATAATCTGGATGTGTACGGTGTAAATGAACTCAACCATAGCCTGAAAATGAGCAAGAAACAGGATTATATATTATAATATAATATTATTACATAATAAGCTACATATTATTATTATTATTATTATTATTAATATTATTATTAATATTATTGTTATTATTATTACTCTACCACTTGTTTCTAGTAGTACTTTCCAATGTACAATTGCAATTTTTCACTGCTGTTTTTATAGTCATTGTATTGCTTTTTTTTGTGGTATTTCTTGTGTGTATATTCGTGTTGTGCTGGTTTTCGAACCTCACTTTCCTTAGGGTTCTATCTAATCTAATCTAACATAATTTAATCTAATCTAATCTAATCTAATCTAATCTAATCTAATCTAATCTAAAAATGCAGAATATAGAGAATTGGCTTCAAAAAACAAAAACAACCAAATACATGTAATCATTTCAGCCACAGAAAAGTTGAATAAACCAGACACTTGGCTTCATTGTGAGTCAAACATTTTATTCAAGAATATAATTTCCTTTCAGATTCACTGCAGTCGTCACAGCCTTCGGTTCTTTGTGAGTCTGTGCGTCGTACCGGTGGTTTAGTGTCAAAGTTCAAGAAAACGGATCAGAATTAAAGCCTACGGAGGAAAGAATTTTTCAGTATTTTTTATTATTTTTTTTTAATCTTCAATACAGATAGACTTACCTACAAAATCACCCTAGTTCCTTCCAAATAGAGCTGTTCAAAACCTACTGTACTTCTTATATTACAGTATCTGCTGCAGAAAAAAAAAATAATAATAAATTCAATGTAGTCACTTAAATGGACATTTTTAAAGACACGCTCCTATGTGGACATTTTTATCCCCATATGTACTGATTATTGGAGCTTTTTGTAAATAACATCCATCAGAAACATCAGCAACATCAACCACAGCAGACATTTAGAGGCATCTTTACATTTGTTCTGCATCAGTTACTGTAACTTGTCACCGCTGCATCAGTTTGACAATATTCAGAAAAATATGACTAGACAGTTTTCTGGTTTTAGTCGTATTGTTGATGTAGATTTTTTTCTTTTTCTTTTTAATAAACACCTACTGACATGCTTGAATGTTTGGTTTAGTTTCAGCGTCCTCATATACATTTTAACACTTTACTCGAATTCATGTCTAACCGAAAACAGTTGTCTTTAAATAGTACGGCATGGAGTGGTAAAATACCAACTCATGCATTATCCAGCATTAATTCTTAATTAGTGCAGCAGATGTGTCCTGCTTGTATAAAGTCAAGCCATATTTGTGTTTTACTTACTGCTGCAGTCTGCTCCGCCAGACATTCTCTTTCAACTTCCAAAAAAGCCAAAGTAGGAACAAACTTTATGCTTTCTCTGTCAGAATTTGAGCCAAGAACAGATGTGGTTCAACGTACCCGTAATATTAGTATGTGTCTCTACATCTGTCAAACTCCAGCCTTGGCTCTGACATCAGACTGTGCCTGCCAGTGAAACATTATAGCTGAAAGAATGCCGCATTTGAGCTAAATCAATGCATCAAATTTAATTACCTGTTAAACTTTATAGTTTATTTACGTCAATCTCCTTCTCATAAAAAGAGCTGAGCCAGAAATCAGGCCCATATTTATTTGGCTTTGAAATGTTAGTTAAGTATGTTTGCATCACTGCTCTGACAGGTAAAACAACCAGCAGGTTTGAGCTGCCAAAATATTTAGAAGGGCTACAGGTGAAATGGTTTGTAGTTGTCACAATCTTAAATAACATTCAATATTCAAAGTAGCCCAGCTGTTTATACAGTCTCCCTCTGTCTATTAAAAATCCATTTTTGCTGATACAGTTCCCATTGTATAACTCGTACTTTTTTGGATTTTATTTTTGGATGAGATTTATTTTACTAAAGCACAACAGCAGGTTTAATGGCACCGACTGGATGGTTCCTTTTCATCATATAAATCACAGATGTCCAACATACGGCCTGTGGGCCAAAGCTGGCAAGCCAAAGGGTCCAGTCCGGCCCATGGGATGAATTTGTGAAATGCAAAAATTACATTGACCATATTAACAATCAAGGATGTCAAAATCATTTTAGTTCAGGTTCACATACAGGCCAATATGATCTAAAGTGGATCAGACCAGTAAAATACTATCATCATTACCTATAAATAATGACAATTCCTCATTTTTTTTCCTTTGTTTTAGTATAAAAGGTACAATTACATGAACAAGTTTACATTTCCAAACTCTTCTTTCACAAAAATTGTGAATAATCTACAAATAAAAGCAACCTGAAATGTCTTAATAGAAGTCAGTGTAATTTGACCAATATTCTGCCTGTTACTAAATGTTTTGTGTATTTGTAGATCCACTGTGATATGTAAGCTGTAATTTACACGGTTAAATGATAAACAGAAGCATAATATTGTTACATTTACACTTATATTTCTTAAGACATTTCAGTGTAAATTAACACTAGATAATTTGGAAAGTGAGAGTTGTATTTTATTTGGTATTTCAGGTTGTTCATGTTATTAACATTTTTAATGAAACTTTGTAGACATAAACATTATTATAATGTAATTTTACTTTTTCCGCCCTTATTATTTCACTGGTCCGCCCATTTCAGGTCATACTGGGCTGAATGTGGCCCCTGAACTAAAAGGAGTTTGACACCTCTAGTAGAAATTATAATCACGGAGAAACAACCACAACTTGACACAGAATAGACTTACAGCTGTTATTTTTAACAGGAGTCTATTTCTCTAATTCACTTTTGGTACTTTTTTATTTCCTGTTTTGTTTGAATATTATTTAGAGTTATTATATAGAGTTCCACAAATAATATCAATGAATTTTGTTGTTTCATAAAGTTATCAATCCACTTCTAATTTTATATACGCATTACAATATTCAATCTATGCACATAACATTGGCTATTGTCAAAATTTATGTAATATTTAATTGTCTGTGCAATTCTGTTAAATAGAGCGCTGATACATACTGGTTATACTACTATACTACTACTATACTACTGTACTACTGTACTACTATACTACTATACTAGTATACTACTGTACTACTGTACTACTGTACTACTATACTACTATACTAGTATACTACTGTACTACTGTACTAGTATACTACTGTACTACTGTACTACTATACTAGTATACTACTGTACTACTGTACTACTGTACTAGTATACTACTGTACTACTGTACTACTGTACTACTGTGCTACTATACTACTATACTAGTATACTACTGTACTACTGTACTACTGTACTAGTATACTACTGTACTACTGTACTACTGTGCTACTATACTACTATACTAGTATACTACTGTACTACTGTACTACTATACTAGTATACTACTGTACTACTGTACTACTGTACTACTGTACTACTATACTACTGTACTACTATATTCTACCATACTATATATTACTACTATTTTCTACCATACTACTACTATACTACTGCACTACTATACTACTACTATACCACCACTGTACCTCTGTACTACTATATCACTACTATACTACTGCACTACTACTATACTACTATACCACTACATTCTACTATACTACTACTATACTACTATACTACTGTACTACTATATTCTACCATACTACTACTATACTACTATACTATTATAGTATTGTACCATACTACTATACTACTGTACTACGGCTACACTACTGTACTTCTATACTACGACTACACTACTATACTACTATATTCTACCATACTACTACTATACTACGACTATACTACTGTACTTCTATACTACTATACTATGGATATATTACTGTACTAATAACAGTATTACTGCTAATAAACACACAGCAAGAGTTAAAATTATTTGGCGGTGTTTATTTGAATTTTCCTACTTAACACTGTGGGTGGTGTTTTAGGAGGTTAGTGTTACCTTGGCTAATTTTATGTTGACTTCAGTTCCAACCTGCTGTCTTATTTCTGATCCAAAGAAAAGGAAAATCCTAATGACCAGAATGTTCAATTTGAAGTTATAAAATGGGAGGCCTACCATCCAGTTAGTAATAAAATAATGTAGCCTTGCGTGGATTTTTTATGTTTTTCACCTTGTTTTTGAATTGTTTCGCATGTTTAATGTGTCTGTATTTGTGTCTTTTCATTCTAGGATCTGCTAGTCGTCGTTGCATGCTGGACAATAACGGAGTTGCTTTCTGGGGTCCTCCGAGCTTCGCCAGATGCGTCTCACTTGATTATAGATATTTACATGTATCTGTAAGTTCCTTTTCCACCATAAATACACAAATAGCCAAGCCCTTACTTTACACATCTAGACCGCTGTAGCTCTCTATGAATCATTCATTGCGAGCAGAGAAAAATGTATTTTAGATTACATCACTTCAGCCAGTAAGTTGCAGCATCACTCACCTTCATCAAACTAGTCTGTCTCATTAGTGAAGACTCTACCCGTTTTTTTTTTTTTTTTTATTAAAGTGTTTCTCTGCCCATATTTCCCCCTACTTACCCATCATGTGCCTCTCCTCAACTTTCTTTAAAAACTTTACTCAAAATGTATCTCTCTATATCTCTAATTAGCTTTTTCACAGCTTTGCACTCACACTTATCAATTAATGAACATAGCTAATGAATGTCTTCATCAGCTGGACTGTTTTCCTCCTCTGTGAACTTCAACCCCTTCTATCTCCTCAATGATGGCAGAGGGAGATGAGGGTCAGGAATTGTGCGTGACAAAGCTGATTGCACTGTTAGCTTCTGTTCCAACCTTTCATTAACACCAGGAGTCAATAATTAATTTTCTGTGATTGCTGTTATCTTCTGTTCTTCAAGGCCCTGTGTCTACCTCATCCTCTCTCTCACTCTGCATTTCACTCTGGGTCTTGCTTTCTGTATCTCTCTCCTTCTCTCTCTGACGTGATGACATCCAGTTTTTGCCTGAGAGGGCTTCTAGGTCTCTCTTTCTCTTTCTCGCTCTCTCTCTCTTTGTCTGTCTATCTCTCTCCCTATCTGTCTCTCTCTCTCTGTCTCCCTGTGTGTCTATCTGTCTGTCTGTCTCTTTCCCTGTCTGTCTGTCTCTGTATCTCTCTCTGTGTCTCTCTCTGTCTGTCTCTCTGCCTGTTTGTCTGTCTGTCTCTTCCCCTGTCTGTCTGTCTGTCTGTCTCTGTATCTCTCTCTGTGTCTCTCTCTCTGTATATCTGTCTGTCTGTCTCTCTGCCTGTTTGTCTGTCTGTCTCTTTCCCTGTCTGTCTGTCTCTGTATCTCTCTCTGTGTCTCTCTCTGTCTGTCTCTCTGCATGTTTGTCTGTCTGTCTCTTCCCCTGTCTGTCTGTCTGTCTGTCTGTCTCTGTATCTCTCTCTGTGTCTCTCTCTCTGTCTATCTGTCTGTCTGTCTCTCTGCCTGTTTGTCTGTCTGTCTCTTTCCCTGTGTGTCTGTCTCCGTATCTCTCTCTGTGTCTCTCTCTGTCTATCTGTCTCTCTCCCTCTCTCTCTCTCCCTCTCTGTCTTCTTTCCTATTTTAAGTACAAGCACATGACATCCCACCATGTACATACATACTTCTATGTTGGAACATGATCCTTGTAATGTTTGATTTTACCAACTGCGTAATCCATTGCCTAAGAGAACATGTTACATTTAGTGCTGAACCCATAAAGACCTGGTGCTACTTTTATGGCAGTTCCTAAATTCTTTTTTCTCTCTGTTTAACCTTTCTTAACTGATTTGTCAATTTTTTCAGTGAAAATTATGTATTTTCCTATAATTAACTCATAAAGACCTAAACATCCACTGGTGACAAAAACCATCTACTGATCTAAACTGTTTAATATCTATTGATCCTCTAATCCTATCAATATATGTAAATAATTGGTGTAAAACACAGTTTGTCTTTTCATACTCAGAGGACATTCAGAGGCTCAGAGTGAACATGAAAACATCGTCATCTTCTACAACATTGATCCACCAGTAAAACCCATGGAGTTGGATCAATGACAGTGGATGGACACACTCGTTTTTATGTTCACTTACTGATCTCTTTACTGAAAAAGGTACTCTTTCTTCAGTTTTCTCTGTTTCTGATATAATAACTAATCTGAGCTTTTATGAACATCTACGTGATCAGTAAATGAATATAGGAAAATATGTGATTTACACTGAAAAAATGTAAAATACAGAGGATAATATTGCAATCAATGGGGATAAATCACTTAAGAAAGGTGAAATCTGGAGAAAAATTTATTTGGGAACTGTCACAAAAGTAGCACTGGGTCTTTATGGGTTAATTTATTGGTCATGTAGAATGTTCATTAAAGCTCAGAGTAAAGTTGATGGTTATTAAATCAGAAACAGAGAAAACTGAAGAAAAAGTGACTTTTTTAGTAAAATCTATCATATATATCACTTTTTTAGTAAAACCCAGTGTGTCCATCCACTGTCATTGATACAACTCCATGGGTTTTACTGGTGACTCAATGTTGTATAAGATGATGGTGTTTCCACGGTAACTACAGAG
>JAPQRQ010000003.1:14510833-14525681 GCA_037367365.1 Apogon talboti
CCACCCTTTTCTGCCGATGCTCCAACGTCGCTTCTCTCAGCCGAAAAGGGCAAAGGAGGGAGTGGCATCTCTCAACATGAACTCTTTCCCTCTGTACTTGCCTCTCTGCTTCCTTCTGCCTTCCTCGCTTGAGACAAAGTGACATTTACAGAGGGACACTGTGTCTCCATGGGAGCGTCTTCTCTTTTTTGGTGAAGGAACAATGGAGGGAGTGATAGGAGGCGCCGGGTTGTTCAAAGCGTCTCTTGAAAAGGGATGGAGAAGCTAAAAAGTGGGGTGGAGAACGGCAACAAAAGCAGACAATGATGAGGAAGGAGTGGTGATGAAGAGGAGGAAACCAGACAAAACCAAAAGGGAAGACAACGTCTAGGGACAGCTGGAGCTCTCTACGATGAAAACAGGTTGAAGCAATGGACTTGAAGTTGAAGTTAAGTGACGGCATTACGTCAAACTGAGCAGTGGGATAGCTGGCAAAAACTAGAAACCATCAACCATCTAACACTGTTCTGAACCCGAGAGCATGGAAAGGTTTGATGCAGAATATGTAACTGTCATATCGTTTGCTTCAGGAAGGTGTTGCAATTAACCAACTGTTATTGTTTTGATGTAGCCAACAGAGCATTTGTCAGCGACAGCTTAAGAGAAAATGTAAATGAAGCTCAAATCGCAGGTTGACGAGACACATGAAATCTGTGCTTGTTTGCTTCAACAGCTACTCAATGTGTACGGCTCACTTCATGTATTTCAGGTTCGCTCAGATTTACTCACCATCAGTTTCTGTGATTCCCTTGACTGCTTTGAAGGATTAATATTCAACAAAGTCTCCCAGAAATAACATTCATATATAGATAAATAAGAAATCCAATTACTCGTTGGCAAGAACCAGTGACACTAGTGACATTGTTTTCATCTCAGAAGCACATTAACAACATTTAATCAATATGATGAAACAACGTGTAATGCAGGAG
The DNA here is from genome assembly GCA_037367365.1 of Apogon talboti. Classification (NCBI taxonomy): domain Eukaryota; kingdom Metazoa; phylum Chordata; class Actinopteri; order Kurtiformes; family Apogonidae; genus Apogon; species Apogon talboti. Next base: position 14,511,802 of record JAPQRQ010000003.1, read on the forward strand.
GTGTCATGTTTCTAACAAAATAGAAATTTAGAGGCAGTTTAGTTATATGAACCCAGTTTCCCCATGTTTTTAAACCATAAAGAACCAAACAGCCACCGACGACCAAAAGCATCTACTGATATGAAATGTTTAATAATGGAATGGAAACACTTCCGTTGTTGATATCTTTACTGAAAAACTCAAGTTTTCTTCAGGTTTTTTCTGTTTCTGATCTAATAACCTTTGCGTTTACTGTAGGGTTTCATGAACACTTACATGATCAGTGAATTAAATATAGAAAAATACATGATTTACATTGAAAAATGCTAAATACAGAGGCTAACATTATCCTAAATAGTGATAAATCACTTAAAAATGGTTAAATATAGAGAAAAAAAAATCATTTGGGAACTGCTACAAAAGTATCACTGGGTCTTTATGGGTTAAACTATATGCAACCTTAATTCTCTATACTATAGATTGAGTGAAGGTTTTTATTTATTTATTTATTTACTTAGTTTTTATAGGATACTTTGTTAAATTAAAATAACAGTTTCTTTTCTACTAAAATACATCATCTCATTGAGATTAATAGTAATATTTTAATAATATCTAAAATGAGCATACCCCGTGATAATAAATTCTCAGACAATATATTTTTTTTTCTTCTATCGTGTGTAATGGCTGCCGTGATGCCATTTCTATGCATAAAAAAACAGAAAGATGCAATTAATAACAAGAGGTTAAAAGATTAAGTGCTTTTCTGGCAGGCTTCACAGTTGTGTTTTTAATGATGCTACATTCTGCTAATTTACAGAACGTCTGACTTCTGTATAGATTTGCTACTGTGTACCATTAGCTTATGTTTAGCCTTTATTTACCCTTTTGTGCAATTCTTCATCCCGTCTGTGAAATTCTAAGCCTTAGTAAACAGCTAGAGAAGGCTGCAGTGTATGCTTGTGTAGCCAGAAACAAACCACTCCTCACCTCTATGAGCAGACATTCTATCTTACTATAATATGCAAGGACTTCATGGTTTGTGTCTTATTTTCTCCCCTCAGGAATTTCTTCACACTAAATGTAACCTCTACATGACTGAAGTGCTACTTGTCTGAAGAATTTTTTATTTTTTATTTTTTTTCAGGCTCCATCACCTTATACCCTCACATGAAAGCGTGTACAGTATATTCATGATAAATAATTGATGAATTTCTGTTTTGGCTGATCACTTGCGTAATTTTCTGTGTTTCAGAGACGGAGACAGACTCGGAATCTACAATGTACTACGTAATTGGAGCCGTCTTATACAGGACGTTGGGGATCATCCTGCCAGCGCCAAAGTGAGTTCTTTTAATGTTAGGTGTTCTGTGATATAAAGCACTTCAAACTCATTCCCATGCACTTTCTTCATCTCTTATTCCTTCAACAACTGCTCATCACTCAGCTCTATTTCTGTACCCTTTCATCCGCCGCTTCTTCCTCTGCGCTACATCTGTCTTTTTCCTTATATTATTTTCATTGCGACTCTCCTTATGTCCGTTCCCATTTTTCTTTCTTTTTTTTTTTTTTTCTGAAATGTACAACAGTCCTAATGGCTCCTGAAACTTAGAACACAGAAATTTCAACTGTAAAAACAGAAATTCAGTGGAAAAATCAGGGGGTTGTCAAAAGGCCGCTGTGATATGGTGTTTGTGCTGGCCCCGGGCCCTCTTATTCAGGTCAGCGCTCTTAGTTGTGGATGAGCTGGATGTGGTACAACCCTTTTCTGCCTCTAGCTTGGCTGAATGCTAATAGGTCCAGGGCTGTGTTTTCACTTAGGTGCTGGCTTCAGCTTTCCTCATCTCTTGTTAGTTTTTATTTATATATTTATGTGTTTATTTATTTTTGCAAACACATTAAAAAAAACCCTCAGAAGTGTGGCAGGGGCTCGGCTATGTACGAGTGTATGCATTCAACAATCAGAAAAAGAAAGCATCTCACCAGCATATTAGATTTTTCTGTCATTGTTCTGATGAGCATCAAAGAGACAGTTTTGCTGCATTTGTCAAAAAGTAACCCTGTCTTTTTGTGTGTGTGTGTGTGTGTGTGTGTCTGTGCAGTCCCCCTGCAGTGATCAACTCCAAGATCTTGACGGTGACAGTACGACCAGAACCGCAGCCCAGTGAGCCCATGGTGGTGGTGGAACTGTCACCGCTTTTAAATGTAAGTTGGAAATAACCTCTTCCTCCCTTAGCTATAACAGGGTTCTTAAAAAGGGGTCTTAAAAAGTCTGAAAAGTCTTGAATTGACAAATCTGCATTTAATACCTTAAAAAAGTCTTTAAAAGGTATTAAATTTGATATGGTATTTCTTAAGTTATGTTGCCATAAACTTGTTGCTGTATTGTGTTTAAATGTGTCTGTTAAATGTCCAAGCTGCAAAACAAGTAACGTTAGTCTACACAGTTCCACCCGTTCCAACCTGACAATTTATATTGAAATTAGGAACCAATTATCGCTAACTTTGCAACCACCGGTGAGAAAGTCGGAATGAATCGGAATGACTCGGGGTGGGAATCGAGGCACTGGAGTAAATAAATACATTTTACTAAATTCTAGGAATTGTTGCCAATATGACAAATAAGCTGGGAAAATTAAAATTCTGTTCTAACTAGTTAGGCTTGAACTGTAGGAACCCCGTACAACAACCACACTGCTGTATGCATTTTCATCCTATATCAAAACACTGATACAAAGCTGCTGTTGACCACTATGCAGCTGGAGCAGCTCTTTAAAATCTCCATTATTTCAAGAATAGTGAGAGAGATGAAAAAATAAAAAAAGGGGGACCATTATGTCATTTTCGTCATCAGAGACACTGTAGGGACCACCAGAAGAATCCTACACTGTCCGCTTTGTACTATCAAAGCTTGTCAGATGTGACCAAAATGTAAAAACTCCATATGAAGCACTTGGAAATTCAAAGGTTTCTTATCCGAAGCATGCTCAATAAATATATGAGTACACCGCTTGCATACTGAGCGAATTTTGGATAAGAAAATATTTTTTTTAAGCTTTAAAGGATTCCTTTTCTCCCAGCTGACCCGTGTTTCCTGAGTTTAGATAAAAGAGAAAGTGCTGCATGCTATAAAGCGCCATAGTGCTTAGTGAATTGCCTGAATAAATGCAGACCTTTTTGACTTGCTTTTATCGCAGTGTCTCCTGGTACCTATACAGTTTATATTACAGTGGAGTGTGTTATTATAAATGACTCGTGGGGTGTCTTCAATGGAAAGGACTAAGTGCAAGTTTAATGGGAGGTACTCTTCACGACCTCAATAAGATGGGTTTCATTAGCCATTCTTCTGTGTACAGGTGGGTGCAGTTCTGAAAATAATGTTTAATATTTAATGGTTCTCTCTGGACAAGACACATACACAAACTCTAGATATCTACAGTAGATGTACGCACTAAGATCCTCTGCCGAAATCAGTTTGTAGATATTTCAGCCCAGACCTGGGGGTCAAAATAATTGCTCAGTGTTTCATTATAAACATTTTTGTATTCATCCTCCATCCCCTGACACTCTGTCTCACAGCTTTAAATCGCTGATTCATTACATAACTATGGCCTTTCCTTTATATCCCTCCATCTTTTATGTTCCTATTATTCTGCTCTTTAACACCTTTGGCGCTTGCACAACCTCTGTCAAGTGGATGACGTCTTAATACTGATCCCAGCACGCTGGTGTGTCATGACCGAAGGCTCCTGTTGAGGACAGTTCGCACGTAGCTGGTGCAAAACACAGTGCACGTGTGGAGGGCAGAGGCTCCTGCGTAGCTTTAACTGAGTGCGTAGAAATGATCATACTGTTAAAGTCCAGTCAGAAAGATAGTAGCATCAACAACACTCAAGAATAACACAGTAATAGTGGTTTGATAATAAAGGAAAAACCCTGGTAAATGTGTAGGGTAATAAGGGTGATACCCTATATAAATATAAATATAAATATAAATATAAATATAGCAATGATGGCAAGTAATGCAACATTTAAAGGAAGCAATCTGATTGGCTCCCTTGTGTACATCTGAACACTGATTGGCTCGTGATGCATGGTTTAGTCTAATATTCCCATGAAAATAAATCGAAACATGTAATTTAGCATTAAAATAGAACCCGTCACAAGTATGGCATTAAACATTTCAGTTAATGAAGAATTTCAGCCTTACAATATGGTAACTGCTCATTTTGACTTTCAAGAATTTCTGTGTAATTATAAAGGTTTTTCACTGACAGTAGCCGAAAATACTGTGAAAACATCAACCTAAGTGACCTCATTATTATCAGCTTATTAACGCATTAAAGTCACCATATCGGTTAAATTCAGTATCCTGATACAACTTTTTATTTTTTTTATTTTTACCCAAACATCACTAAACAGTTTTGCTTAATTGCTACTGTATCTGTAAACGTATCACCCCTTTGTTACTCTGTTGCGTAAGTGTCTGCCCAATATTCTAATATGCCTACTGTTTATACCTGATATGACCTGATTATTACTTTTGCTAGTTACATAGTATTATAATTCCACACAATGAAATTAGAGTGGAAAAAATTGATTTGTAATTAGCATTGTTTATATACAGTGACAGAAAGAACAGAGTAAAAACTTTTCCCATCTAGACTTGGTTGAAGTGTGGTGTAATACAGGCAAAATGTATTTCTTTATTTATTTTTTATATTTAGAAATGTATGTGGTGATAAATACTGTGCCGTCTTTTCAAAAGTGAGCAAAAAAGTACAAGAAAGGTGAAAGGAGAGCAGAAACTGCTGTCATGGTTTTCTGCTGTAGGAAGTACTGACCTTGGCCCTTGTAAGAACATCGGGCTGCTGGAGTAGCGCTATGGCAACAGCTGCCACAGGTCACACTCTCAAAGGAGGGTGCAGCGGTCTTTGTGTATGGTCATGTCCTCGCTGAGAAGATATCTGTAGCAGCCAGACTTCACCTGTAGTTCTCTGGCGCCCAAGTGTGTCTCTCATGTTGAGTGAGGCCAGAAAGCTCCGTCCCCACAGTGAACCATCAGACCAGATGCCTCTGTGTGTGTCGCCCCCCCCCCACCCCCCAACCCCAACTTACAGACAACCTTTACCTGTCCTTTTTTATAGAAGTCCATTTCTGCCAAGAAAAAGAGCTAGTATCTCAGATGATTGACTTCGTATGTCAAAATAATGGAGTAGAATATTGTGTGATGATACTGGCTGAAAACAATGACTTAGTTTTTCATTTTTTAAACAACGTTCCTCAAAAATGTCTTTCGATCTCGAAATTCTCCAGGAGTTTCTCAAAATGGCAGGAAGCTTTCTCAAAACAATGACAAAAATGACTACTTCTAAAAAATATATATATGATTTTATTTCTCAAACCTTCCCAAAATAATGACTTTCTTTGTCAAAGTAATGATATTCTTTTTCAAAATGACAACTTTGTCAAATTAATGCTTTTTTTTTCTCAATAGAATGATTTGCTGTTTCAAAGGAATGCAATACTTGCTTGAAATAATTCTTTCATAAACCAAGGTATTGTTTTCTGAACGTCATTAAAGAAAATACCGTAAACTTGAGATAATTCCTTTTAAAACCTTTCTTGCTCAAAAAAAATTCAGAATGCAACCCGTTTCCTTCTTGTAACATTAGTAAATGTGCTTGTGCAGTCAGACATGGCATTCATGTGACTGGAAAACAAACACATTCTTCATGTCTCCAGAACGCTGGAAAAAAATGCAATTTAATTCTTTGTGTAGGTTCATCTCAAGTATTATATATTTTTTTTTTCTGTCTTTTTTCAGATTGGTAGAAATGGGCCTCTCTACTTTTTAATTGTGAAGATCAATTAAAAAGTATCACTTCTTTGATTTACTTTTTGGATATTACTGTAATGTGTTTAATTTTCAGTCATCAGAAAAAAAACATCATCCATGTTGCAGCATTTCATGGTTTGAATTCATTATTCTGAAGAGTCCTTGGACTTATGTATATTGGATATATTATATTCTTATATTGGACTTATGTGGACTTCTGTTACAGTAGCTTGTTAATCTGATGAACTCACTTTATTCTCATCTAATGTGCACTGAGCAATTACTGCCAAATGGCTACCACATATGTGTAAATACCTGGAAGTAAATGACTGTTACATTTTAAAGAAAGAACAAGAAGCTGTTAAAGTCCACACACTATTATAGCTGTTCGTAAATGCGGCGAGCAGACACAGGTTGCTCCCTTAGAGAGGCATCAGCCGAGCAGACGCTGTCATTATAAAACGCATCAGGGCTAAAGAGAAGGCAGACATCGTGGGAGTACACGGATGTCACTCCTGCTGTGGTAGGCATGGCGCCCACTGATTGATAACTGAACGCCAACAGAAACCGCCACGCTAATGCACACCCAGGGACATGTAATGTCTGTGACGGCGGTCCGCATGTGAGGCAGAACAAAGCACTGTCATCCATCAATCTGCATCAGCCGGCTTGTGATCCTGTGTATATAAACGTTGCATCATCCTTGTCCTCTGAAGTCCAGTCATGCAGAGACCCCAGGACTCACTGATTCATGGAAGATCAGTTATGAACTGTTCAGAAAAGGAAGGGTGACCTTGTCTTTTAAAGAAATAAATCCTCACAATGCTGACTTGAATGTGCAGCATTTCCTTCTCCCGTCTTTCTTTTACTCATCTAAACCACTATTGATATTCAGAGAACATTCAGTTTGATCTTAAGGCCTCCTCACTCAAGACAAGGTAATTTCTTTGAAAATACCTCAGGCGGCAGTGAGTCGACTTATGCTAGATATCATCTTTTCAGAACGGTCAAAGACTCCGGCTGAGGAATGACTGCTATAATCCCCTTTACCATTAGGGGGAGCTCTTCCATTCAGATTCAGCTCAAAGGCAAATTGCAGGAAGAGACTCATACAGACAGAGAGGGATCTATTTTCCTCTGCATCAGCCTGGTGGAAAAATGGCATTCCAATTGTGATGTGTTACTGCACGGCTGACACTTTAAAGGACTTCCAGAGTACCCCCGGTCTTTGTGTCGGGCTCCGGGATTCAGCGACTCATTTTATCCTCTCTAAGGCAACAGCGTGAGACTTCAAACGCCTCTGATGCAGGAACACATGTAAGAGCAGAACTGTTGAGCCCAGATCAAGAAAGTCCCACTTCTTACCAAATGTGACGATCGGGGGTCAAAGGGCACGCGGACGAGGCTTTAGAAGTAACGAGTGCAGAAATCGCTACAGATCACCGGTGGAACTGGTCGCAGCGAGTCAGTTAAAGAAATTGATCCTCTGATTGATTCACTGATTGAGTTGTAGCGAGTTTCTTTGCCACCAAGTGTGGATGAGCTTTGATTACCACATCATTCACCTGCCTTTTGACCCCCCGATGACTGACTTTTAGCTCTACTGAGTCGATGAGTGACCTGATTGGGAATCAATGTGATTTGTTTTCATTTCTTCCACGAGTGCATCTAAGACTATGTGAATAAATTAGTCAGCCTATGGTTGTGCTTTATATTAAGGTAAAAGTATTCACCATTAAACAGTTGATTGTTAGCATGCATATGAGTAGCATATTGACTCATTATAAAGCGCTAGGCTATTAAACAGTTTAATTGTTCCAGTTCTCCCTCATTAACCTTCTAATTATTGCTTATTGATAGTAAGGAAGTTGTACATAAATTATGTTCTCAGTATGTTTGCATTATGTATATGTAATGTGGTTGTAATTTTCTCCTCAACAACACTTAAATATGGTCTGTTCTCTAATGTAGGCTTTCTGGCTCATTGAATGTTTCTCATTCTAAGGTGTAACTCACAACTAATTAACCAGTCGTTTGAGATTTACTGACAACTAGTGAATTACATGTAATTTAGAGTTAATTGTGAAGTTTTCTATTACAAGACTTATATAGACAAATAACAAAATATATTACAGTTTGCCTATTATTCACAAATTTACTGAACTTAATCAATTAATTAATCTTTTTTGTTTGTTACAGCTGTTTTCTACATGTTATAGTATTGTATCATACAGTTGGTTTCAAGGAAGTGTTTTACCAGGCGTTTGTCCATTTGTTTTGTTTGTTGCTACGCATCGTCAACACTTTTGAACATATCATTCCTCATCTAGGTCAAAGGTCAATATCTGGAAAAAGATCTGGGGAAAAAAATCCCAAAATTCACAATTTTATCAAAGAAAAATCAGATTTTTGTCAAAACTCATCTGATTTTAGTTGGATTTGATGGTGGTGTCAGGAATTGATGTTCAGAGGTTTACATGTATGTGTTTTCTTACAATCAATAAGCAATAATTAGAAGGTTAATGGGGAAAAAGTTATAGGAAGGGTAAAAGTTTGTGGTGTTAGTGGTTGTATAATATGCAGGAGAGCCAATATGATGAATATATTTGGTGATAAGCACCTATTTGATGGCGGTTGTGTGCACCTTAACATAAAGCGTTTTACCTCATTTTACTCGATCTGTCCTTTTAAAGCCTTTTTAAAGTGGACGTAACTACTGTTTACTACTCTCCACTTTTGCCTTTTTTTTTTTTTTTTTTTTTGCTACTTACACTTTTCCATTACAGGATGTTTATGACCCCAAGTGGCTGTGTATTATTGTGCATGAAATGGCTTTTTCTCTCTAAGTCATTCCATTTCTCACACACCTACTCTCTTTGTGCAGCAGTAGCTATTTGCTGCTCCGTCCTGTGCCAGTGACTCTTTCTCCATCTCCCTCTCCTGCGGTCTGTCTCAATCCTTCTCTTTCATTGTCTGTTTACCCCTCTCCATCGCCCATGCAGCATCACTCTTTCTCTTCTGGCAACAAGCTATTCTGTCTTCCCTCCGCCTCTGTTGCTCACTCATCCTCCCGACTGGCAATAACAGCTTATCTTCTCTTACCCTCCCCTCCTTTCCTTCTCTATCTTGCAGGGTACATCAGATCCTCAGTGCGTAGTCTGGGACTATGGCAACCCGTAAGTTACTTTAAATGATTGTGATACTGTTGTGCATGTGCAAAGTGCAGTTATGCAAGTGTCTGTTGATGTGTTTGATGTTTATCTCATCAGCTCGTGCCCAGTCTGATTCATTTTATTAATGAACTGAGAACAGCCTAATGAAGTTGCCTGTGATAGTCTTAATTAAATTAGTCGATGAGAACAAATACCATTCTCTCCATGTTCCTATGGGTTCAAAAGTCACTCAGAAAAGCCCAGTGAAGCGTGTTTTACTCTTTTCAAACTTTAATTTTGCTCGCAGCGTGCTGTAGCTCCAATTTCCAGCCTCGTCTTGTGACACATGGTCTAATTTAGCCGATCGATCTTCCACGTGGGCGACCTAAAGCCTTAGTTTTTACCTAATGGGTTGGTATATTTAGCCTACCCACTCTTTTAACACTGTTAGTTGTGCAAAGTGAAATGTGTATTGGACTGTACAGTGTAAACCAGTGCAATTGATCATGCTGTTATCACCATTAACCCACATAGTGACTGGAATTTGCCAATAACTAAGTCATGTCAGTCTTATTTAGTCCCGTGAATCCAGGCATTAATTCCAGGTCATGGTCACATTACATTTTCACTGTCATGTACTACTATTATCCAGTGAGCCACAGCTCCAAACCAGTATGATAAATGTTACCCCTATAAAACGTATTCATTTGGGATAGAGCTGGGTAATATGAAATTTAATATAATAAAATATAAATGAAATGTGGGTATTTAGTTTTTTTCACTGTTTAATTAAATGTTTTCTTGCTACATGAACTGAAGATGAAACGTGCCTCAAAAATACAGCTTTTTTACTCAAATTGTGTACCATATCTGATATTTGATATCTCAATTATGTCATTTAGGAATTTTTTAAAATTTTCATACAGCAAAATCTTGATAAGTCAAATTAATTTGACATACTGTCCAGGAATAATTAAGGCTAAACATATTGATATGATGTGGTGTAATTCAATAGATACTTGGTTGTCATTTCTCTAGATCTAATTAAATAGCAACATACGGTAAATTAACTAGAAAACTATTTTTACTTCACTTTTTTAGTTTTTTCTCACCAGTTCTGCTGCTCTCATTTATGCTTCAGAAAGCCAATTTGGCCATTTTGCAAACTTTCTATCATGTCAAAAACAAGTTTCTGACCAAAAATCTACTAAAAGCAGGCCTTCCATCCTGTTCTGTATCCACCTAAACTTTCATCACACCCCTCAGCCTACATTTTTATTTGGACTTGCACGAGACTTGGCTCTGTGGTTTTTTGAGTCGGTCACTGACAGTGGAGATGAGACACGCTTGAGAAACAGTTCAGAGCAGAAATCAATCTGCCAGAACATATTAAATGACTGGATACAAATTATTGATCGTATTTATAAAACCATAAAGTGATGTGGCCTCTAGTAATAATTATCTATAAATAAATCATATTTTAGAGATGCAGAGTTAAAATGATGCATGATTTCGTCAATGTACAATGTCAGTGTATAATGTCGTCTACATAGAATCTAATAGATGTTTTTGATCCTTATTTTGGGCCGTACGATGTGCATGTCTTCCTCATCGTTTTCTGTTTACAAGATATCAAAACATCGCAGCAGCCAACAAAACATTCCATCAAACTTCGTTAAAAAATTAGAGGTTACTTTTCAGCTCAGTTGTAAACAGAATATTCTGTCTTTTCTCCCAGGGTTAACAAATGAACGCTCTGAAAAAGAAAGTTTCATTTGTGAAGTGCAACTCATTTTTTTAAAAATATTTTTATAATCACTCAGTCAGAAGAAAGCTATGTAAATGGATATGTAGGCAGGACAGGAAAAGAAAAATGGACCTCAGTTATAGTTTATCTAATTTATACAACAAAGTCTGTCCTCTTTGGCAGTTACATGAAGACAGCTAATGATGCTAACCGCTAACGGTGAAGTTCCTCAACACAGCTGTTAATATGGAAATCTGTCCTTTAGTTGATACTCCTCATAGGGATCTACCCTGTAGTTATTTCTGAAATAAGAAATTAATAATATTTGTTAACCCTCCATATTCTTCCTCATGATATTCTAAATATCAGGGAAATGAATGACGAGTGATGTCAATAAAACATGAAATTCTGGTTTTGAAAAGTCTTTTTTCAGGGATCCTGCGGGGACTTAAGAAGTCTTAAAAGTCTTGAATTTACAAATCTTGATTTAATACCTTTAAAAAGTCTTTAAAACGTATTAAATTTGATATGGTGGCTCTTAAGTTTTGTTGCCATAAACTTGTTTGCTGTGTTGTATTTAAATGTGTTTGTTAAATGTCCGAGCTGCAAAGAAAGTAACGTCAGTCGACTCACTTCCACCCGTTCCACCAATTTATACAGAAATTAAGAACCAATTATCACTTACTTTGCAGCCCCTGGCGAGAAATGATCATAGAAGCAATAAATAAGCATGGGGAAGTACACATTTACTAATGCCTGGTTGGAGAAAAGATCATTCATGACCTGGTTGACACGAGTTGAGGGGAAGGTGTTCGCTGCACCTTATGCAAGAAATCAATTCAGCTCGGAAAGATGGGAATCAAGGCGTTGGAGTAAATAAATATATTTTCCTAAATTCTAGGTGTCACAAATTTTTACCAGTATGGCCGTGAAATAGGCTGTGACATGGGCATTAAATTCTGTTCTAAGTAGTCTTAAAAAGGTCTTAAATTTAACTTGTTGAACCCAGTCTCTGATCAGACATATGTGTAAGCCTATTCCAGTATTAAGTATTTCACCTTTATGCTTTAGACCAGGTTGAATACTATAAAAGCTGTTTCATGTTTCAAGCCACTTTACAATAACCAGAACCACAGCCTTCCTTTACATTAACCAGATGCACTGATTCAACCGCGCTGCATTCAAAGCCCCAGAAGAACCAAGTGGACCTTAAAGTGAAAACGATTAGCAACAGCAAATGTTTGAGATTTGACGATCGAAGCAGGCCTTCCAAGAGGGGAAGGTTTAACAAAAACAGGATGAGAAACTGGAAGTTATCAAACCCTCTCCATCAAGGTAGGAGCGAAACAATCCTCGGCAAAGTCAATTAACTAGCCGGCAGATTACAGCTGCAATCAAATTAAACTTCCAGACATTATAAGGGCAGAGAGCCAAACAGAATATAAAGTGTCAAGGTGGCGGCGATGTGTATCAACCAAGCGTACTCAAAGTAGATGGAATGTGGAAAACATCCAAATGGATTTGCCAAGGATTAAGTAACATATCTGTATTTACACATACCCACAGATACAGATACACACCAGGGTGAAAATTTGAAATAACACATAAACCATCAGTCAAAAAAATGCACATTAGGTACACTCTGTTTTTCTACAGTGTTAAATTCACACAATAAAACAATGTCGTAATCATAATTACCAAGGCTGTCTTTAACGAGCTGGGTGCATCAGATTCATCTCAGTATCTCATGCTCGTGGCAGCTCTTCCTGCTGTTATTAATGGACACGCAGAGACTACTGGTGGGGTCCAGTGGCTGTTTGCATTTGGAGCTGATGCACAGACTTAACTATTTCAGCGTAAACAGCCCGAAGTCATCGCCATTTGGGTGCACAGATGCTGATAGTAAAAGGTGCGAGGCTGTGAAACTCAGCCAACTGGTGAATTTCAATTAATAAAAGAAAAAAAAAAAAAAAACACAAGAAAAAAAGTTCCTAAGCCCTTCGGTCATTAAAATGTGCTACCTTCACATAGTTTACTTGCACACCAACATCTGCTCATCATATAAAATAAATGGACAGACAGGCATACAAGGACACCTACACAGAGACCAGAATAGGATGCGTGTGTGTTTATACGTATATCTATTGGTATTTCAGTCTTTTTCTATTGGCTCGTCTGAAAGCAGCAGCAGATCTTGACTGGCGCTGGGCAGGAGCACACAGTTGATACGGGCAAAGAACATGTTGTACAAAGCTGCCGTTTGTTTGCTGGAGGATATCACCTCTCTCAGCCTGGCTGTCTTTCTAACTGAGCCATAGGCTTTGAGGTTGAGCAGGAGGCAGACAGGAGGTGGAGAATGTATAGATAGAAATATGAAGGGAGGGAAATCACAGTGGCAGCTGAAACAGACAGCGGGAGTAAAGTTCAGCTCAGAGATGGGGAAATATTACACATCTCTCTGAAGTCTGACCTGAAATAGAGACTTTATCCAGTGCATGAGGATTAAAATGAGAAACAGCAAATCAGAGCTTATTCTGTATGTGCATTATGCAGACCGGAGTTTAGAGGAGGAGTGCGAGGCCTTTGAATCTATTCAACCTATTGTAGTTATTATCACAATCATAAGTCGTGGAGGTCTATTTTACAGATCTGGGAGCAGTTTCAGTGGAATCTCTCTCCCATTTGAGCGTTCACTCAGCTGGCTGAGTTGGCCAACAGTTTGTGGCACTCACAGTTCATCTCAGTATTTATGTGTGAGTGTTTATTTATTTATTTTGCCCCTAACAGGCCCATATGTCAGCACCATCTGCCCACCCAAATCGCTGCACTCTCCATCCCTCGTCGTCTTCCCTCATGTGTCTGTCTCCTCAACCCACTCCCAACCTGTTTTCATCTGCCTTGCTGGCCAGACACTGTTATGTTTAGCACTCCTAAAAGTTTTACAGGGCTCCAAACTGGGAGAATTGGGGTTGTGAAAGCAAATAAGTAAAAATGTGAACATTCCCTGACAATCTGAGGAGATATGCACTACAAATTAATGAACAATCAGTCTGTGTGTTCTCATTTTTGTGTCCACACATTCGTAACCATAGACTTTATAAAAGAAGTGTATTTTGGGACTTTGCTATCAAATGCTAATTTCAGCTACTTTATAAATGTTAACATA
>JAPQRQ010000003.1:14526247-14538537 GCA_037367365.1 Apogon talboti
AAGATGATGGTGTTTCCACGGTAACTACAGAGCCTCTGAATGTCCAAATGGGTCATATCTGATGACCATGAAAAGATGAAAAACTACATTTTACACCAATTATTCACATGTACTAATGGGATTAGTGGATCAACAGGTATTGAACATTTTAGATCAGTAGATGTCACAAGTGGATGTTAGGGTCTGTATGGGTTGTTTGTTAAATGTCCATGATCATGATCAAATACTTCAATGATCTTGTTTTGATGATTTTGATCTAGTGTTTTTAATAAACAGAAGCTGTGGAAGTTGACTAGGTTAGCGATCCATAATGTTACTGTTCTACAGACAGTATCAGTCCGACTTCACACACCACAGATTCTTTACTGTTCCTGCTGTGTGAGAGCCAAACCATCAGAGACCACCAGATATTATTTCTAACCTTCGCCGCGGTTTCAAACGAGTTAAAGCAAAACTAAACGTGACTTGAAATCATGCAGGTCATGGATTGGTTGAGATGTGTAAAGATGTGGGACATGATAAATTAACCACAGATTTAATAAAACATTGGAAAATATGGAAAATACAGTGTGCAGTTTTAGATTTCCCCCTCGTGTTTGTCTGACATATTGCTGCAGTGGTGCTGAAGGAAATGTCACAATAGTTAATGCTGCGTCACTTCGAACATCAGCTGCATTTTGGGTAGTAGTGTACCTGCAATGAAAATGCAACACCGGCGGCCAAACCAAGCCACGCCGTGCTGAGTCAAGCTGATGCCGGCAGTGAAAAAGTGGCATTAATCCAAAAACTTTATTAACAGAGCAGTGATTTACAAAACAACCACCAGTTCACCTATCGATGGGCCTTAAATGAGACCATAATGACTCCTTGAAACAAGAATTATTAACTTTACTGAAAGAAGTTGCCAATTTTTGAGGTAGAGCCTGTTTTTTTTTTTTTGTTTTTTTTCAGCCAAAACCCAGCTGTTATTAAGTTTTACATTTTACGATACTTGTCCTAACTTCAGTTTCAAGCCACGGTTGTTGACCCCTGATCTTGGTATGTTTTTTTTTTCCCAAACCCTCGATCTTTACCAACTTCACTTTTCACACTAATGATGGGTTATCAGCTTCTCTTTGCGATGCGCTTTCTGACCTTGCCTTTGGCATCTGCATGTTTTCCCTGCTAACACGTACTATACGCACACACACCCTTGTATTTTAGAGTTGATGTCCACTGCATAATAGATTACTGTGCCTTTGTAGGACTGCATATGTGCCACTCCCAGGTGTACTTTACGGATTCTATAGATGCAGCTTTTCAATCAGAGCAAACTGCCTTTTTGCTGGCGTCTATAAAATATACATTACTCTACTTAAACATTTATTTATGCATCTCTCATGCATTTCACATTCCCTTTCTAATAAGCATAGAAGCCACACTGTCATACAAATGATAGAGCTCAAATAACTGTGCATCATAGGCGGGTAACTGAGCAATCTCATCTTTACATGTGCATAAAAATATGACAGAGGGGTTAAGGATAAATGTAATATACACTTTAGATAGATGGGTGGCAGTAAGCTTCTGAAGGACTGAGGGTCACTTAAGCCTATTTCTAATCCCCGGTGGTCTTCAGCTTGATCGGGGATCAGTGGTTAAACACCCCACCCTGCCCATCACTGCCGTGGAGTAATAATGGCCTGGTGTGCAGCACAAGTGGCTCTAACGTCGTCAATCTGACACGGGAGATTGAAGCTTGCTTTGGGCTCACACAGATCTGGCACCGCTATCAGCTCTGGCACAGGCAGGTTTCAACCTTAAATGAACTTAAAAAAAAAAGGCGAAAGGCAAATTGTGTTCCACTGCCAAATAAAAGAAACACTGGACACATATCCTGCCAAAATACAATCACGTTTATTTTACAAAAAAAAAAAACAAAACATAGCAACAAGTCTCAACCTGAGCCAAGTGTGTGACACTTGGTTTTTCATTGTCACATTGGCAGCGTTTAGTTCCGTCAAATGTCATCTACTCCCTCCTGTGCAACACAAAAAACAAGTGGGTGAATCAATGGATGCATTAATATGATTTATTGTTAGATAGTGAATTCCTCACTTTTAATGTATTGTTGTTTTCAGCTGCTCTGACAGGTAATGCATTGGAGGTTTACAGTGTCTCAGTGCACCTGTCCATGGTGTACTCCACATATTGTTGCTCTAATTATAGACTTCTGCAGCCTTGGACATGATACACAAGCATAAAAAAATGAATGGATAGGTAGTAATAATGGGAACTGTTGCCATAAAGAAAACATTAGACTTAAAAGAAACAACATGTAGCTCGGGCTCTAAATTGCTTTCGGTGTTTACGTCTCCACAAGGTAATGGCTATATATTACCATAAGACGCCATCCCATGTTTTGCAGGTAATAAACTGTGTCCCGAGGTGCAAAAAACACATCTGACATACACAAACCTTCATTGTCACAGCAAAACACTAGCGGTCTTAATGGTGTAGCCACCAGAAGGAGGAGGGTGTTGGGTGGGGGTGGAGGGGGGGTGGACAGCTGATAGGGCTTGCTCCACTTTTCCATCTGACAGAGCAGAAGGGATCAAGACTGTGTCAAACAGCGAGTCGGAGCGGCAAGAGGGAATCGGTCATCAAGGCTTAGGCGGGCTCTGCCTCCACAAGGCGGTTACAGACGTGGACGGGCTCTCAACCTCGTTTCCCTGGCGATCACGACCCCCCTCAGATCGTGATAACTTGTTCAATTCGTATAGGACAGCCGCCTTAGGGTACATCTGATACCTTTAAGCAGCGCTTAATAGGTCTGGGTCAGTCCTGTATAGAGCGTCTGGACTTTGGCTGTGATTTTGTCCAAGACCTCTTGGATAGGCGCGGGCCGCACTTGCGATATTCTTATTGATTGCGCCATCATGTGACTGTAGGGGAAGGAAATGGAGCACTCTACAGTATCTTACCATATGGCCAGAGGTGGCTTTTACTCTGCCTCACCTGGGTATAGTCTCGGATAAAGATGATGTAAGACATTAGTAGTGATTAGTGTTTTGAGTTTAGATTAGAGGTAGAGGAAAAAGAAGAACTTGCTCGCTGCTGCCAGTTGGAATACATTGCTTACGTTACCGCTGCCCCTGTAGAGTTCAGCAGCTGCTGGGTAAGTAAAAGCTATAACCCCTTAAAATCTTAATATAGTTTCTAGGTCATTTTTGGTGTTTAGATGTCTGGTGGTTTTGTACACTGTTACAAGGTCTTTGGTTCTTTCAAACACAGTATGTGCCTCATGGTTATCTTGTTAACTCACACATTATCCTCTTTACAGAAAGTATGTTGTGAGGGCACTGTGTTAGCGCTCCATGAGGGTTAGAGTTGACCCCGCTGGCCTTGAGTCCTGTTTAAGCTTCAGGCAACGTACTCTAGGCCGTTCTTCAGAAAGATCTACATTTTACAGAGTATAAATACCAAAAAAAAGAAAAAAAAAGAAAATCTGTCATGTTTTTTTTTTCCAAATTAGGACAGAATCCCTTTTCTGCCGGAGCCGCTCTCTTCAGAACCGTGCAGCATGTCCATATTAACACCGAAAGCGAGCAGTCAGAACGGCGGGCCATTTATGGTTCTAGTCTATGCTTTTTCCTGTTTGCTCGCTCAGTAGCTCACACACCAGGAAGAAAGATAATCCCAGGAAAAGGAGCTTATAAATTAGCTCATGGCCATGCCAGAGAGCAGATTGGGGCAGAGGAGGTCAATGACAAAGCATCCTATCCTCTTCACACGGGAATCAGGAAAGAAGGAGGTTTTGTGTGACAACCTCACATGATATCAACCGTGAGGCACACAATTAAGGATTAAGCACACGTGCTAAATTCAGAAAGAAAATTTAAGTGGATTTAATCAAACCGAAATCTATTAATACAGCTACCGTGTAATTCTAGACAAATAAGTCCTGATATTCACCTCGCCTTGTCGCTTCATTGTTTTTCCATGCTATTTTAGTCACAATAGTGAAGCATGAATCAAAGGGTGCTGATGTATGCACTCATGTATTTTTCTGAGTCTTTTCATAGCCCATGGAGCTCACATAAGTTGGTAAATTATTCATGTGTGAGTTTCCCCCCCCCAACATAGATTTAGAAACATAAGCTGCACAGTCTTGCACATAAACATTGCAGTAAGCTCGAGATTATGTGATGGCATGTTCTTGTGTTTGTAACACCTATCCTTACATCAGCTGCTGGGGAGAAAGCTTAGCTCCTACGGAGATAATATCTGGGTCAAATACATTTATGCATGCACGTACAGACGGGCTCACAAAAGGCAAACACGGGGGTCTACGTTACTGTTTTGTAAATGTGTGCTGGTCAGCGCTGTGTTAATAGGTGCTGTGGCGGGGTGAGTAAGTGCAGATGATTTGTGTCATGTGAAGATGTGCTCGACTGCTTTCTAGTTGTATGGAGAGTAAACAGACAATATGCAGTACGCCTGGTGAATGTCAATTCTGGCTCACTGGCAGCTTTGAGCTGAATATCTTTTGAAATAGATTCCTTCAGCTGGAATGAACACTCGTCTACTCTCTTGGTGTTTTTTTTTTTTGTCCCTATGGCCTTCATGAGCAGCTCAAAGATGTAACCGTATACAGTATATGATTGTATACCACAAATCGAACAAAACTATGTCGTCCCCTGATAAACATCAAGTATTTTAGACATTTCCTTCTTTTCTTATGCAAACAGTGTCACCCACTGCACACCACAATAATGATGCAGAGGTTGTTTGCTCAGTCGCCTAGTTGCAGACAAACACACTCAGGAGTTTCTTTGTCCCCAGGGCCATTAAACACCTCAGCTCTTCCCTAAAGGGAGGATGAGAAGTTGAATTCTGGGCCATACAGTATAATCAGTGTAATACAGATTACTTGTCACTGTTATTTAAAGGTAATTCCTTACCTTACAATATTACTGTCTAATGCGTTACATGACTCTTGTATTACTTTTGAGTTACATATAGAGTTTTGTTATAAATGATACGTGACCCCCCCCCCATTACAAGACATAGGAGAGCCTTAGGATGCATACATTTGCGCCACAAAGTCCATGTGGACAGATAACTCAGTCAGTAATGGTACAGTCTACAATGTTCGAATCCCAGCAGGAACACTTGTATTTTTTCAACATTTTCCATGTTCAAACAGGGGGCGTGGCTCCGAGGACGCCAGTAGATAAATCCACAACTGATGAAGAATTCTAACTAGTCATATAAACATTATCTTACCTTGTCATTGCTGATCACAGGAATCATGCTAACTATCTTCTGTAAATCAGGGTTAGGGTTAGTAATGAGTATACGTCCATGTGGACAATGGACTGTCTTCTGCCGTCTTCACCCATTGGCTGAACACCAACAGGAAATAGAATTTTACTGCTGCATTCTTTATTCCTTAAGGTCTCGCGGTCTTGCTGTTTTTTTGTTTTTTTTTTCATTTGACCAATTAAATTATGGGTGAAAAGTGTATTATAACACAAGTGCTATTGAACATGTACCAAGTAAAATATTACTGAAAATTGATTAGTAATGCCTTAAACTACTGCGTTACAGGAGAAAGTAATCTGTTACTGTAATGCATTAGTTTTGTAACTTGTTACTCCCAACAGTGCATATAATGTAGTCTTAATTTCTGTCTCTATTTCGCTCTATTTTAGTGTTATATTGGCCATGCCATGCACTTTAAGTCACCTCAAATACAGTCATTGTATAATCTCATTGGACTTTGGAACAAGTTCATAATTTTGTGTATTGTGTGTTGTGAAATTTGTGTGGCTACACCTTTGCCTGTTTGACTGAATGTGTGTGTGACCACAGTCAGGAGATTCTAAAGATTCTGTAGAAGGTGATGTAGCTGAATTGCAAATTATTATTTAGACCCATTTGTCTGTAAGTTTATCATTCTGTCTCTATTATGTTTAGCTTCCAAAAATTTTGAGAAAAGATTTTGGCGGCCAAAGCTCAAGGTCTTTGTCCGTCCAATGCCTTGAGGGAATTGAGCACATATCTTCTCCATATCTGGAGTAGTACCGAGTAGTTTTTGGCGGCCAAAGGTTAAGATGGTTTTAGGAATTATTTTTAGTGGTTGAGAAAACTGCATGCACAGACACCTCACCAAAATCGTGTGTAAATACAGGTTTGCTTGGCCTTGTCGATGAGCGATGCTGAGTTTTAACATGCGGATAATGTCAGTACATCTGTTTCCACTAGAAACCACTTGCCTTCACTTAGCTCTTGTGCTATAAAAGACCTCGTCCTCCCAATAAACCCTCCACCTATGAGTCTTTAGCACTTCGTTTGCAACATGTGCCACCGACTCACGCTGTTTTTTAGACAATATTCAAACTTCTCTTTAAAAAAGTACACGAAACCATTGGCTTGTACATGGCTGCTAAAGAGATATAGTACCGCACTGAAAATAAAAACAAATCTTTCTGTCATCTAAAGATTTCATAGCAATTTCACTTAAGAGTCTTCTCTTTTCGTGATTTACATGTTATTGATTTCCATCTATGTGGAATTCTGTTGTCATACCTCAGTGCTTCCTTCATCTCTTTGTATTCACTGCTGTTTGTCGTTCCTCGTGCAATTTTTTTGGATTATTTATTTATTTTTAATTTTCCTCCATGTTGCTCATCCGTAATTTTTACCACTGCTGACACACTTTCCGACAAATGATGGCTCATTATACTAGAAATGAGTGCTGACAACACATAAGAGAACACAGGCTATGCAGTTTCCCTAATGCTATCATCTAGTGTAAACTGACTGTATATATTTTGGCTACAGTCATCTCATAAATCAGCTATGACAGTATTTGCCAGCAGCTAAAATTAGCTTTTCATGTTAATCCTTATCACATCAATGTAGAACATTTTCCAGTGTAAAAACCTGGTTTAAAGCAGTGAATAGATATTAAATGTTAAACTTCAGGAGCTTCACAGACAAGCAGGAATGATTTCAGGTGAATTTGCTCTCAAAGTTTCAAACTGGTGCAGCTTAAGGCGATACGACAGACGATATGTGTGTGTAGTCAGCAGATGGAGGGCTGCTTTTTCAGTGACTTAACTTCCCCACAGCTGACATTCCTCCAACCAGCCCATCAGTTTTAAGCATTCAAACCATGTTTAACCTTTTTTTTGTGTGTCTTTACGGGGTGCAATTGCTTTTCAAAGTACTGCCCTTTCTGCCAAGAGTTGGTGCCAATTTATTCTCAGTAGACATAAAAGGTCAATTTACGCTGTTGTTCAGGAAGTATTTTTCTCATTTGTCTTAACAGCTGGAACATCATTCTGCAAGCAGTCAGGGAGCAAAATGGGCCTGCATCGAAACATGTTACTACAGTGATAAATGTCCATGTTAGAGGATGCCGTTGAGACGTAATGCTTCAACACTGCTATTTCCATCACAACTGTGCCATGGTGAATTTGAATGTTTATAATAAGTGAGGTTTTAGGCGAGGCTGAGCAGAGCACGTCCCGTGTGCACTGAAGGATAAATACCTGTCAAAATGAAACCAACTCTAACATCCATTATATTCAAAATTAATTCTTCGGGTTAAGACCAAACAACAGATGCGTTGATTATCACCATGCTGGCAAACTGGGTGATGCTATGCATATTTACCTTTCCAAGCATTTTTTTTTTTTTTTTAGGATGCCAGGTTTATATCGTTACAAAATACATTTGGGATCTGTAGCCTATAAACCAACTATACTGATATGTACACCTGCTTGTACATCTGGAACCTGTTTTCTGTGATAAGAAGAGAGCATGGCAGCTCTGGGTTCATTCAAATGCTATAGCAAAAATAAAATGAAGCCATGTTTGTGTAATCTTCCCTTGCCAGCTAAAGCAAACTGATAAACTAATATTTCTATGAGCCCAGCGGGGCCCGCAGCAGCTGCATGAGGCTATAGTGTATCTGCAGTAACATATATCAGGATTTGTACTTTGTCGGCAAAACAAAACTAAACCGAAGTCAAAGCTTGCTTTCTTGCTAAAAGGCATCAATACCAGCAATCAAATGCTGGTAAATTAGATGAGAGCAGCAGTCAATTAAACGTGAAATACAGCAGCCAAACAAAGAGGGCACAAATGGTGTGTGTTTGAGTGCGGGTACGTAGTGTTTTCAGCAACCCCCTGTTGTTAGCAGCGAGACTCACAGTTCCTCATTACGCTGTCGTCCTATTTACTGCCAGACTGGCGCAGAACACTTGATCCACGTGGGTCTTTGAAGCATGTCGCCCGACCGTCAGTGTCAGAAAGCGACAGGAGTGCACGCCGTCACATCCTATAAGTCAGCCAACATGCATACATCAATACAGAACACTTTTTTTTAATGTACTTTACCGTTGAAAAACACATTCATGCACATTTAATCAGCGTCCATATGGTTATTTTTTTTTCACTTGTGTGAGTGAAGCTATTTCAAGTGATGCACTTGATATCTCTGCGGTATGTGAGTGTAAATACAGTAGGATGGTGTTGTAAGCAATCAGGGTGCATGTTATGTATACGGTGTATGTTTTATGCAAGGATTGTAAAAATAAAAAGAAAGAAGAAACAGAAATAACCCACAGAATGTAAATACTCTGCTGTATATTTTTTTATGAAAGGTATCCAGTGCACATGCTCTCACTCTCCCGCTGACTTTCTACCCTCTCTTTCTATGACATGCACTATGTACGGTGTTGTTACCTGTCAAACTGTCTCCAGGCTTCATTTCTGTGACTTCAGTCTTTAGTCTTTGAAGTGTCACTGTGCAGATGATGATCATCAGGGAATTGTGCTCATCTCATTACTGACATTATGAATTGAGTGTCATTATGTGTGTTTGTGCATGGTTTCCTCTACATTCAGATCTACCTTTGGGAGCTGATGTGAAACATTCTTGTCATTTAGTGTCACAGTCATTGTATTTGAGTGGCCTGTCACAGCAGAGGTATATTATTCTTTATATTTTACTAGCGCGTTAACCCGTGGAGATCCACGCGTTGTAGATGTCATAGTTTTTATGCTGTTGTGTATTCATGCATGCTGTACCGCATTTGTCCAGCAGTCACCGCCAAAGCCTTCTGGCCATAGCAACGTGATTATAAGGCTATTGTGTTCCAAAATTACTAATATCTCCCAAAATATTGGTCCTATGAACTTGCTGTTTTTGCTAGTCTCTTCCTTGACCAAAAAATACATAAGAATGCCAAACTGCAGCAGTCAACTCTTTCCGGATTTTATGTTATTCCCAAGACACACACACACACACACACAGAGGCCACTTTTATAATATAGATGGTATTTGAGAGGATGGATGCAGTTTAACATGCTTTGAATGCAGTAAATTATGTGCTGCACAGAAGGTTCATAGCTCTGCCTCATTTTCAACTGTCGTCCCCAGCTTTTACATACACATTATGACCAAATAATACAGTTTCAATTCTCATTAAACCAGATTGCACTACAGCTACAAAAGTACAGTAATTCATACATAACAGAATACATATAGATGCAATCCTGTTTTGTGGTAGCCATTCTTTATGTTTTATTATAAAATAACTTATATATGTAGTTAATTTGAGTTGTTAATTTAATGATTTTTTCAAATATGTCTAGAAATAGGCTCAGGCAGTCAATACACTGGAAGACCAGTTTAAGAAAACAAAACTTAGAGAAACTCTCACGTCTCTTTAAAATGTGACTGATTATTTTCAGAGTGATGTTTCTCAGTATATATGGTGATTTTTGAGTCCATACTATTATACAGTATGATAAATGAAGACGCACGAATAGTTTGAAGCAATTAAGCCTCATCGTTAATGCTTGTCATATGTTTGTGTGCTTATCTCTTGGTAAAAAAGGTGCAATTGTTTAGTACATGAGCCAGTCACTCTACATTTTTTTAGATAAACATAACAAATGATACAGATATACATATAATAATATTGGTGACTGGCATCATCTGCATAATGTCTGGATTCATTTTCTCGGCCACTCATAGGCAGGTCATTTACAGACCGAAAAGCAACGGGCCCAAGATTAAACCATGGGGAACGCTCATTCTAATGTTTAGAAATGGATGACTTTCTCTCTGTCAGCTTTCACATACTGCTCCTCACATTGCAGATATTACTCATGAGAGAATAGATTTTCAAAGGTCAACTAGCTTTGCTGCCACAAGCTTCTTAAATACCCCAGAGATGGATATCAGGTGATGGTCTTCGAAGACGGGTGTAATGACTGACTGGTTCCAGACGTTTGAGAATTCACTGGTGCTAATCTAGAAATCAATGAGAAGAGTTACAGGTCTTGTCAATATAGAACTGTATTTATAATGAAAGAAGCTTCCACATTTTACAGTATATGTTGTGTTTTACTGTACCATAGTTAAAATAATATTAGAAATAGAGGTGAAAAAAAAACAAAAAACAGTATAATTGTGATTATATGATATTACTTTTTCATTTCATCAAGGTACATATATGTCTATGTCCTCAGCATCTATTTTTTAGAATATGCGGTAATTTTACCTATTTATTCATTGACGTCTCCTCATATTTCTAGGGGATGCCACAGCGTGTGTCCTTGTGCAGTTTTCTGTATTTTGATTATCGTAGGGTCATTTTGTTCTTTACTGTCTATATCTCCAAATAAGGTTAACTTCAAAATTATCCCTGGGAAACTATAAATGCAACAAGAAGTAAGCCAGCTTATCTTTTCTCATAAAGTGAAACCATCACAAAAGCCTTCCCTCAAGACATAAGCAGTGTTCAGATATACATGACAGTGTTTCCACAAAGCCCATGCGTTCTTTGTGTTTTGAGATTGCAAATCTTATGCAACGTCCAATATTGTGAAGTCCTCATCCGAGTAACTTTATAAAAACTTTTCCTCCTGCCAATGTAGAGGGGACTCATTGCTATTAGCTTGAGAGAGGGTAATTAAGTTTTCCACTAAAGCGTCAGCTGTGAACGGATAGTGTACACTGGACTCTCTGCAGTATCACTGCATTTCATCCTTTCTGCTTTATGGATTTTTACAGAGAAAACGAACAAAATTGAACCTTTAATATTTCCTAACAATTTGTTGACCCAGCGAGGTGGTATATCTCCATGACCAGAGAAGTTTTATTTACCTTAACACAAAGATTTGCCCTCGGCTAGTGCGCACTTGGACAAATATAGTTCTTCTCTCCTAGATCTGCCTTCTGCAGCACAAAAAGAAATCAGAAAATGACACTAATACTGTGATACGATGCTTTTACTTCTTTTACCTCTAGTTCTTTTTTACATCCTTCTGTGAGTTACAGAAACCCTTGAGGGACCAGTATTTTTTTGGAACGTGGCATCTAATGGAAAGTTATTTTACTTTACTTTCTTTTTAGCTGTCATTTAAGGCCTGTTGCTTCTTTCTGTCATGAAACTGATCCTTTTGACCTCCTTAGCTCATCTGTAGAACAGCTCATAGGTCCTCTATGTTTCCACCGGTCTCTGGTAACTGATACTAAACGATGGTCAAGGCTAAACTCCTACGCTGAGATGCCCGGGTAATTAATTCAGTTAGAATCTTTTAGAATGTTACCGATCAACCTTGGCACTCAACATTCAAGGAAATTTAGACGAAACTTAGAGATGGTAAACAGGAAGAAGAAAGAAATGAAGTGTACAAGGTTCCATTGTATGAGGACAGTCTCTTTCCCAGTTGCTTGCTGGGTGTCAAAGCAATTGACCATTAAATGCTGAATAACCCCTCTCCACATAGACCACACTTTTTTTTTTGTAAGTTAGCTGATGCAACTTTTTCATTTTTTTCTTCAAGGCTGGACTCTTCAAAGAAAGAAGGGTGCAAGGGTGGAGGGCAGAATGGGAAAAAGAAAAAGATGAGAAAGAGAGTGTTTAGGCTGCTAAACACGGCGAAGGCTCAGAACAAGTGGGGGTGACATTGGCTTCTAATACCAGAAGAGTAAAGGAGCCTGTCAGCGTGTGTGAGGGAGTGACAAACACTGAATATTAAACCTATGGCATGAATGGGGAACTTGGTGAACTTGATCATTAAGAGGGTTTAACCCTTTTTTAAACTTTGCTTTGTCTGCCTTCCAAACCCCTTTGGAGCTGGAGGGAGATCCTATAGGCATGTATAGTCATGTGACGCTTTTGTGTGTGTGTTTATCTCACACTTACTGTTCATGTCCTCTTTGACACCCCCCCCTTTCCCCACCCACCTACCCACCCTACCATCAACCTCCCCCCTCTCTC
>JAPQRQ010000003.1:14562732-14577827 GCA_037367365.1 Apogon talboti
GCAAGGAGAATGTATAGATTGTTGTACAGTCGCAGATAGAGACAAAGATAGTGACAGTGTGTGTGTGTGTGTGTGTGAGAGAGAGAGAGAGAGAGAGAGTGTGTGGGTGTGTTTCTGTGTGTGCACTGCAGCTGCAGCGACTGTCTGAAGCACCTACAATTGCACATTAAATCCATGAAACAGTCAAGCTGAGTGGAAGAGATCAAACAGCTTATCCTCCACACGTCCATTTTGCAATTTTCTCCCCAAATTAAGTGATTGAAATCGGTTGCCTTAGAAACAGGAGATTGTGGGTGTGACTCTATCTGTGTTAGATTAGCATAAGAGGGTGTATTCATGATCTACATACTGTACAGATGTGTGTCTACTATCATTTTTTTCTGCTTATGTGTGTTATACGATGTTATAAGTGTGATGTTATAATATTTTATTATATGTGTTATGTTAGACAGACGTGATTGTCTAATTGAAACTTTGCACATGCTGCTTAGTGGACTGGTCTGGCTCCCCACCATCTTATTTGTTAATGTTAATGTGACTTTTTCTAATTGCTTTTCATTTGCAGCCATAATCACAGCTTTGTTAATTACATGAATATTTCAGAGCCAAGCTCATTACGGGCCTAGCATATTTCCTTTTTCTGGCACATGCTCTGTGACACTCATTCTCACTCTGTTTCTCACTTATTTACACACACACGCACGCACACACACACACACACACACACACAAAAACTGCTTGATTTAGCTAATTAATGCATGACTTATTGACCACTCTGCGCTATACCTCACAATTGTATAAACTCTGTCGCAACCGGTACACAGTGTTACTCACACACACCTACACACGTACAGCGCGTCGTTCATGTAGGTCAGTGGTCGCCCGTGACGCAGCAAGTGTAGATGAACACACGTCAGGACGAAAGGCAACATAGATAGAAAGACCATGCTAAAAAGGAGCTTCCATCTCAGTAGAACTGAACTGGGACGGAAGCCCACTTTTCATGCCTGCAGCTAGACCTTCGTGTTAGGAGCAGTCAGGCTTAGTCCTCAGTCACTTTCAATCACATATGCACATGTTACGAGCTATTGCATGGCTGCTTACCATTTGAATGGGATAAGCCATGTGGAGTTATCCACACTGGAGAATCTTTTTTGGCTGACACGCTCCATCGCCCCATTAAGGTATCCTCTTATCCTTTGTCTCAACCTTTTAATCTTTTGATCTCGCTCTTTGTCTCTGCAGGTCTCCCAGCCCTAGTTGTAGCAGTGTCTGTGGGTTTCACCAGAGCCAGAGGATATGGCACAGCCAGCTAGTGAGTACCACTTTCTCAGACCCCGCTCTGCTTTACAGTAATCGCAAACCGACTGAGCACACGATACCAGCCTTACTGAAGTCCACTTAACCCATGAAGATCCAAACAGCCACTGGCGACCAAAAGCATCTACTGATCTAAACTGTCTAATACCTGTTGATCCACTAATCCTACCAATACATGTAAATAATTGGTGTAAAATACAGTTTCTCTGCTTTTTATGGTCATCAGATATGACCCATTTGGACGTGCAGAGGCTCTGTAGTGAATGTGGAAACACGTCATCTTTTACAAGATTGATTCACCAGTAAAACACATGTAGTTTGATAAATGACAGCGGATGGACACACTGGTTTTTGTATTCAGTTATTGGTATCTTTGCTGCAAAACTCACTTTTTCTTAATTTTTTTCAGTTTTGATATAATAACCTTTGAATTAATATTTTCATGAATATCTAAATCAAATATAGGATCTTAAATATAGGGAAATACATGATTTACAGTGAAAAGTACAAAATAGAGATGTTAACATTTTAATAAATGATGATAAGTCATTAAATAGAAAGAAAAATGTATTTGGGAACTGTCACAATAGTAGCACTGGGTCTTTATGGGTTAATCCATTAAGATCAGATGTGACATATGTTAAAGACTGATGTTTGTGTGTTTCTCCAGTGTCTGAACAATGAAAAACACACCCATATCTATGATTCATGCATCCTGAACGTGACCTATGATGTGTTCATTGTCTGTACTCAAGAAACCATTCTGACCACGGAGACAACTCCAAATTCAATCAAGCACAAAGAAGAATCTACATAGAAAAAAACACAGCAGATCCCCATATATCAGAATCCATCAACCCAATGCGGGAAAAAAAAATGTTAATAATAAAAAGAAAAATGAAAGAAACATTTTTTTTGTAGATAAATTAGGTATAAACTCCCTTTTATAAAAAACTAACAAGATCAAATCACACTAAGGAAAATGAAACACCTGTTGAACAAAGAAAAGTAGATTTTTCTTCATATTTATGACTCACTGTCATGATACTGCTGCCATTTTGTATTTTAGAGAAAATGATATACTCTTGATGAAGACGATGTGTTTTATGAGCCTGGAGAGCGAAAATGTAATGAGTGAAAATATCATTTTCTTGGCACTACGGGTGTATTTCCTTCTCCCTTTTGTGTTTGGTGTATACAGTACATACAGATGTGTTTTACATTTTCTGAAATGTTCTGACCAGATGAAAATCTAGTACAGATACTTCCACACTTCTTGTTTATATTGCAGGGAAACGTAATTAGTTCAGTGAAGGTGCCTCATCTCTGCTATTAACGCCTAAATGTCTATTTTTTTCACATTATTTCTCTCAGCAGAGCAGATCTATCCATTGATAAACATTTTGCACATCCTTATTGTTGTTATTCACAGGGAGAGCGCTTTTAAAGTGCTTTATAAGTGAAATAATGAAGTACAAAATAAAAGGGTGTTTTATTTCTTTATTTAATAGACTTGAGACTGTTGCTGAAGGTAATTTTAAAAACCCTGATAAACAAGCAACAATTTAAGCAGGAAAGACATCCTCAAGTGAGGTTAACACCCAGAAAAGCTGCTCAGTTTCTCTGTTCAGGGTTGTGTCAGTGTGTTCAGTTAGATTTGACTGATAAGGAGCAACACATCCACGCACAAATATCACATTTAAAATACACTGAGACTTATCGCTATGTCTCCAAAATACAACGTTCCCATGATGCTTTGCAGCCACGTCTCTCACAAATCATGTTCTTATCTAACTTCATTAATTAGTGTAGTTAGCTTAAAGAACTGACAGCCATTAGTTTGAATTAGAGAAACAGAACAAATGCTAATACAGACTTATAAAATATTAATCAATATTTAAAACAACACTGGGAAATCTAGTCTCTTGAAAATTAAGAATTCAATGTAAAACATCCACTATTTTTGCATCATAATAAGTTTATCCACTTCTCTGAATTGCTAGTAGTTATGGCCAACAACATGCTCGTGAGGTCACAATGACCTTGACCTTTGACCCTTGGCCAACAAAATCTAATCAGCTTAGCACTGAGTCCATGTGAACATTTCTCCTAAATTTTGTCATCCTGTCAAACTATATTTAAGGTGTTGCATTTTAAACATAATGAACATAGACCGGCTGATGGATCGATATTCACTTTTATAGACACACGTTGTGAACACAAGTGAAAACCTACAGATGTCTGGATGCAAACCCCATAGAAAAGTAAAGGGAAAAAGGAAATGGATCCTTCCATTCAAATGATGCTGAATTTATTCACATCTGTACTGTGACAGAATAAAATAATAACATTGTGCCTTTGTTATAATGGGTTAAAATTATTATAATTCACAAACAAGAGCCTTAAGTTCAATCAGATGCATCACTATCCATAATCATCAACTGTTTATGCAGTTCACTCAGTAACTAGTAACAGGAACAGACTTCAGTTAACCTTAGACAGCTGCTGGCAACCAAAAGCATCTACTGATCTAAAATGTTTAATATGTTTTGAAACCACAAACTGTATGAATACAAAAGCAGTTTCTTGGCCTTTCAGCAGTATTGGAAGTCTTTTTTAGATGTTCAGAGGCTCCGTAGTCAACGTGGAAACACTGTCATCTACTCCAACACTGATTCACAAATAAAACTCATGGAGTTCAACAAATAAGTGTGGCTGCAGACACTTGTTTTCATGTGGAGTGAATGATATATTTTGCTAAAAAGCCCACTTATTTTTCAGTTTTCTGTTTTGCTATGATTGCCTTTGTTACTCTGAGCTTTTATG
This sequence comes from Apogon talboti, assembly GCA_037367365.1. NCBI lineage: Eukaryota > Metazoa > Chordata > Actinopteri > Kurtiformes > Apogonidae > Apogon > Apogon talboti. The sequence continues at coordinate 14,566,879 of JAPQRQ010000003.1, forward strand.
AATATCTACATGAGCTGTAAATTAAATATAGGAAAACACCTGATTTCACTAGATAATGGAAAATGCTGAGGATAATATTATAATAAATGGTGATAAATCACTTAGGAAAGGATAAATGTAGAGGAAAAATTCATCTGGAAGCCACAACAAAAATAGTTCTTGGTCTTTAACCCTTTATTCGGCAAGTGACTATTTTTGGTAATTTCCACACACATTGTATGAGAGTTACAGCAACAGTTAGAGTGAGGACAGTGAGGCAACAATCTCAGGTCCAATGTGGTCTACAGGGTCTGTAAGGTCCACCTCTGCATGAACAGTGAGTGTACCTGCTTTGTTAGGTACCATGAAGTAATGGTACTAATGTAAGAAATGGTGTTTGTATGTTGGTCTAATGTTCTAAAACACGTTCCTTTCACATTACATGTTTTCTTGTATTTTTTTATATATATATACAGTATATACTTCTTTTTTTTTTTTTTCACTGCTTATGGGCAAGGAACCAAATATGGTAACTTCATCGACCTTCATTGTCTATATGACAAAAAAAAAAGTAGAGTATTTCTATGAGTGCCCAGTAAAGGGTTAAGAGTTAATGTCCTTTGACTTTTGGCCGTTTAAAGCTTTACAGTTCATCTATGACAACATTTAAATCACATTATTCCTTAAGACATTCCTGACATATGGTATTCTTTAGAACAGACAGACTTAAGGTCACAGTGACCTTGACCTTTGACCTTTGTCCATCATCTTTTCAGTAAATTTTTCAGTCCAATTGAATTTACAGTAAACACCCTATTTGAAGAAATCCTACCAAGCTTCTCTAAATGTTTTTCACATAATAAGGATGAAAGGACAGACAAACCCTCTTACAGAGATACAGCGAAGGATGCGTTTAAAGAAAACGGGTATGAATGCCTCACAGAAAACATTTTAACAGTCATCATAGGCAGTGTTTAGATATTCATCCCTTCTCGCGTTATTGAAGGCTTAATTCTTTGTATTAGTAAAAAAATAAGCGAGAAGCGTGTGAGCAAAACACTGCTTTCAGCTTTTGGGGTTGATGTGTTTTTCATCTTTTGCTTTGTTTTTTATTGAGCTGCAATTAAGACAACAGAGTGGCTCCAGTATGCTTTGGTGACATCACTGGAGGACACATTTACACTCATTAAGCCTCAGCAGCTATCAGACTAAATGAAATTTCACAAGACCGTTTACAGTTCCAGGATACGTTTTAGATGGTGTACATAATAAATTCGCTCAGCACCGACGGCAGTATTTACAGAAAAAAAAAAAAAAAAGCACTTGCCCAAAGAGATGGCTGCTTTATCCCACACTTATTTAAGTAAATGTGGTCCTTAATTGAGTGCATGGTTGTTATCGTTCAGTATTTTGAACCCACACCAACTGAAATTAGTTTTACACAAGAATAGTCGCTTTTATTTCTAAAATGTGTGTGTTTGTCTTTTTTTCTCTAGTTGCTGGTTATCCTTAGAGGGTGGTCTGCTGTATGCCTTTGTCGGACCTGCCGCTGTCATTGTTTTGGTGAGTTTTTCCTGTAAACCACAACATCTGTAAAGAAGCAAAAATACACTTAAAAACACCCAAACTGTCATGTATTAAACAGAATGAGCAGAATGAGATGAGCACATTTTTCTTGGCTGAATTTCTTAAAAATCAAGCCACTAAATTACCATAATGGACATATTTTGAAGAAAATGCCAAAATTTAACAAGTTGTACTCATTATAAGCAATGAAAACACTGATTGAAAACCATGCTTGACTTTTTTATGAAATAGAAAAAAGAAGATGGAAAATACAGATTTATTATTTTTTTTTAAATAAATTTTCTTTCTTTTTTTTGCAGTCTACCATTTGTCTGAAGTTGCCTTAAAGAGACAAAGAATCAGTTCAACCAATTAAACTGGAGCAATAGGATGTTTAATAAACTATCAGTGTCAGCAGAACTGTGAGAACTGATAAATAAGTACTCAACTGGAATTACTGTCTTTAAGGGAAAATAATGGCTCATAAGATAAAAGCTTAGTTTCAGATTTGTTAATTACTTTTATGTTCAGCGATGCAGAGATATATCCGTTAATTCTTTTATTTTTAGGTAGTTGTTAATTTAGCTTCAGCCTTATGCACATGGGACTAGCATTAGTTGGACACTCAGGTATTTTGTAATAATTGTGGATCTTTGATTTTAATCCTGTCTAAATCTCCCATGCCTCTAATTTATAAGTTAAAATTCCAACATAAACTGCCTTCCTTATTTCACCAAAAATAAAATGGGTCGTTAGTTCGGTGCGAATTGTTATCGCCATGATTTGGTGATAGTGATGTTAGTGATTTTCTAATATTTTATTCTTTTCTCTGTGTAAGGCAATTATATATAAAAAAAAAAAAAGTGTTTTCACAGCATTTTTCGCGCAAATTTACCAAAGCTTTTGTCACTACACAGCGTGGCATTCCATTCACAGAAAGAGCTCAAATATATTCAGAGAGTTCTTAAAAGATGTTGAATTGGATGCCATTTACAGCAATGGGTAGTATGAACATTTTCTGTTTGAAAAGGCTCAACAGTTACAATTTGGTAGATTACACTGGACAACAAAAAACTTTTTGTCTGTCAAGGGGAGAAAAACATCTCATCATGAATAAATGTCAGAATTTCTCCAGTATATCAGGATGTGAACATGTGGAAAAAAAAAAAAACAAAAAAAACCCCACAGATTTACTTGGATATCAGGCCCGAAGATGAATGATTGTTTCAGAAGTGTTTCTCTTGTAGGTTGTGATAGTTTCCTGCTCCAACAGTCTGGGAACCATGTAGAACCTTGTGTGGGTTGAATGCCCTCGGTACCTGGTTTCAGAAATATCTATCAGACTTGGAACAATGAAGATGCGAGTGGAAGAAATGCATTTAAACTCAATTTGAGGTGCACTCTCCAGTTCGTCCATTCATATTCCTTTAGTCTGATCATCTAGTTGATCAGTATTTGTTGCTCAATCGCTGCCCAGACAGTTCTGCACCACGTACACAAACCTGTTCATACTACAGAGCTCAGCGTTGAGGAGAATACAGCATCACAGATGAGCGTTCTGATCTGCGCTCCAGTGAAAATTCCAGCTTTCATCTTTGTATCACTTTGGACTGCACCCCCCACCCCCCCTTTTATGCAGGTGGGTGTGTATAGATATACCAGGAATTCTATTAACCTGATTCTTTTCAAATTTCACACACATGTACTATACTACTAGGAGAGGTGCAGTGCACACTTTGATTGGCTGAATTGAAATTTTTGCATTTTTTAAAAAAAATGCTGTTTTGTTTTTTTTTTAAAGTTTAATCTAGTTTACAATTATCTTTAATTTCAAATTTAAAATGAATCCATGGGCAGGAAGGGTATCAGTGAGCAGGTGGGGCAAAGGGTTGTGCGACCGGGCAGGGGTATTAGTAAGCTCCGCCTACTTTTTCGCATGTTCTCTCAGGTATTGACTCTGAATTTTGATGGCTTTGATTTTGTGATCTGCTGCTGATGAATGTTAATTCGTCTCTGCATATCTCAAAATCCTGACATGTTGGAGAACTTCTGATTTCAGATTCAGAATCGACATGACTGAGTTTAGCACAATCAGATCTTTTTACTCCCATTAGTAAAATCATTGTTGACCAGTTGTAACATTGAGCCTTAACATCGTGTACAGAGGATAATATTAGGAAACTGGAGTGGAATATGAGTGAGTTCTTTTTTAAACCACACAGGGTGACAAAAGTCCTATAAGAATATAGCTTTAGATGTTCAACAGTTATGTATGTTGTTCAATAAAGTCAACAATAGTCATAGTGTCTTAAAATGGCGGGACTGTTATTGGTCAATTAATCAATCAATCAAATTTTATTCATGGAGCGCCACATCATAACAAAAGTTATCTTATGACACTTTACATTTAGATCAGACTCTTAAGCCTACACTCATGGCCAAACGTTTTGAGAATGACACAAATGGATTGTTTGCTTAAATGTAACTTATTTGTCACTAAATTTATCTGAAACCTATATAATGCTCCTAATTGTTCTTCAGTGTACCCCGGAAACAAATGGCGGGGGGGCAACATTGGCAGCAAATTTTTCAAAAACAAAACTTTTGTCATTCCCAAAACTTTTGGCCACCAGTGTATTTACAGACACCGACAGAATCCTCCAGGAGCAAGACACATGGATAACAACCAATAACCAGTACAAATCCCCATAACTGTTAATACTACTACTCCAAATGCAAGTACTAACAGTGGATGTACTACTACTGCAGCTGTTAGTACCAATAATAGAGACCTCTATCATCTATGTAACCATAATAAACACTATTACAACTATTTGGATAAATGAGGAATCAGCTATCAACTGTTTCCTGCTCCAAACTACCATTCCCTTTCTCACTTTTTGCATTACAACCATGTAAATATTTAGTAAGTTTGACTCTGCAAACTCAAACTATAAACCCAGCAGCCCGTTGACCTGAGGGTTTTCCTATCGCTGTACTCCCATGTCGACATGCACGCTCACACACCCAGGTCGGACATGACAAAATGATAAGTTGAGCACTTTGATCCTTGAGTTTAAAATGTCAACCTTAAAAAAAACTCAAATAAATTCTAGCAGACAAGACCGTTCTGGCACCGCGCCATATGCCGGAGATGAATTCTGTGTCCGACCCAGCAGCCTGATATCTCACTCTTATGCGTACTTGTGTAAATATGACTCGGTGTACTTTATGTATTCAAGGCCAAAGCCATTTTTTTTTTTTTTTTTTTTTTTTTTAGGAAAAGTTCTTCGCAGCCAAAAAATATGACTAACGGTGCCTGCTGAAGTCATAATAATGTGTCCTTTGTTTTCGCCAAGTGCTATAAAACTGATGTTTTTATGTACAAGTAAATACAGCTCTATATTGTACTACAGCGGAATAGGGCGCGATGATTGCATCTCTGTGGTGTGTTAATCATCTGTTGTTGTGTACTGCTGCTGCTGTATGTGGCTCCGTGTAGGATTAACTAATTTCTCCTAAATGAATCCCTGGGTGGATATTTCACCACTAAGCTTAATAAGTCTGGATGGGGTACTAAACTTTAGTTTGGTAATTGCTACTGCTGCTGCTGCTGCTGTTGTTGTCTGATGCATTACAATTTCCCCTGTATGTCCAGTGCACTCAAAATGCATGTGCATATTCTTGTTGAGATAAATTGTGGACAAGAGATGAGCCTCTGGCAGTTCTTTTAAGCCCATATGGTGCAAGCAAACACACGTAACATGCTGAATATTCATGTTTATGATAATCCCAGTGGCTTTTAAATACTACTGCTGTTTACATTATACGTCAACAAACCAAGCACTAATGATAGAGGATAATCACATTTTTAGGAAATGAGAAAGGAGTTTTTCTTTGAAGTCAAATTATTAGAATTGACTGTGATTACTGCAAAAAGCAAAATAAGATGAAATGTCCTCATTCAAGCTTTATTATTTAACATGATAATTCTTCTTCTTTTACTGGTTAAGTATCTTAATGCTTAAATCGTGGTTTCTTTGTGTCCAGATAAATGTAATAGTTTTAGTCTGGATTCACCACTTTTAAGATATCTGTGGGATATTTTTACTTGTTTTAGAAAAGCATGTGCTTTTTGCAGGTGATTTTAAGTAATATTTCACAATGACAAGAGTCACAGTGGATTCAGGGTGGTGGCTTTATTTAGACAGGTTTCCCACGGGGTCTTAAAAAGTCTTAAAAGTCCAGAATTTAGAAATCTGCATTTAATACCTTAAAAAAGTCTTTAAAAGGTGTTAAATTTGATATGGTAGATATTATGTTATGTTGCCATATACTGAGATAAATGTGTTTAAATGTGTCTGGGAAATGTCCAAACTGCAAAGTAAGTAACATTAGTCTATTCAGTTCCAATCGGACAATCTATGGTGAAATTAGGAACCACTTATCGTTAACTTTGCAGCCCCTGGTGAGAAATGACTCGTAACGGTGGGAATCAAAGCGTTAGAGTAAATCAATACATTTTCCTAAATTCTAAGAGTCATGAATTTTTGCCAGTATGCCCATAAAATAGGCATTAAACTCTGATCTAATTGGTTTTAAAAAGGTCTTAAATTTAAATTATAGGAACCTGTAGGAACCCCGTTTAAAGGAACGCAAAGGAAAGAATTGTATTGTAGAAAGAAAAACTAAGTCTTTCACGTTGTAAAGGAGTAAAGTTTTAGAGAATTACACCAGTGGAAAATCACAGGTTTCGGGCGTTGTGTGAAACCAGAGGACAGTCGTGTGACTCGGGGGTCAGTGTCTTGTGATTGCTGGTGTGTTGCCATGTCTTTATCATTTGTCCGTGTTATGTCGAATCCACACCCCAGCTGCTGTGGGAGTGTCCCCAGCCCCCTGGTGTTGTTGCTGGGTTTCCCACTCTAACAAACAGCTGTAATGAGAGTGGGAAGAGAAACACAGACCTTCCCACAGGACTCTTTTCTAATTAATGAACATGGCCTTGGGCAAATAGCAGAGCAAGATGCTGCTGACTCACAGCGCCGGGGCTCAGACATGACTAGCATGACAACGGCACGCTCGTGCTCTGGCACGTTGTGGACCGTTGTCAGGTGAGCGCAAAGAGAGATCAGAGAGAGATTTCAGCAAAGTGTAAACGCAGCCAGATGTGTGCTGTATGCAGAACAAGGACACATGCGTCGAGCTTTCGACCAGTGGTACAGGCAGACTCCTGAACCACTCGGTTTTCCACAGGGTTTCAGCCGTTGTGTTTTGAATACGGAAAATATCTCCGCTATGCCGAGAGCCGCTCTTTGTGAGGGATGAAGGCCGGAATCCAGTCAGACATCCAGTTTTAGACCTTGGTAAGGATCCGAGTGTATCCTAAACTGTTGTGAAGGTCATTCTTCTTCTGCGTTTTTTTTTTTTTTTTTTTTTTTCCTACGCACCTTCTCAGCTCACACAAGCAAAAGAATAAGCCAAGAACGGCTACAGGAACCCAACCTGGGGTAAAAGACAGAGTATTGCTGAGATTATTAGACGTCAGGATTATGAGGTACATGTCGTCGGGGTAGAAAATCTCCCAGCTGGGCGGGATTTTAGAGGGAAATAGGTCTACATGTGGCCAGCCTTGGCTCGGATCAGAGTGTTCATGTGTCTAATAAAATCTGTATCACTGGGTCAGTGTAGCCAGATGTTGGGCAGGCTTAGCTAAGGGCGACTCATTAGTAAGAGAAGCCAGGACAGGAAGCAATCAGTGCTTCCTCATTTATTTATTTTCTTTATAAAGTAGTCGCCACATGCTTTAAGGACTTGTATAAACACTGTTGTGGTTGTTAATGTTTATGCTGTGTGAACCCCTGGGAAGTAACACATTAAATGTAACAGGATTCTGAATTTAGAGTCAATACACAACTACTTTACTTAGTTAAGCAATAAAAATAGGTTAAATAATAAACTGCGTAGTTTTTTTCTCCTTTATTATTATATTTGTATTGTTATTCTGTTTCCGTAAGTTTATAAGCACTTCTTTTTATAATCTGCATTATTATTTTAATATCATTTGCTTCCTTTAAGCCCTTGATTTAAAACAAATTGTGCAAAAATAAACTCTAAATAAAATAAAATCTGCACCATTGGAGTTGACAGTAAACAATCAGCTTGACTCTAAGTGAACTAAGTTTATAGTATTGTTATTTATTCCATAACTTTGACTCTCCTTTCATGCAGTGGGAAAAGGGAAGGTAAAAACATCATTTTTTTCCAGTGCCATTTTTTTACTTTAAGAGGATTAGCTGCAGGGAACAAAATGTACTTCAGAGAATGTAAACAAAAAGTGTTCTACTATGGAACTGTAAATTCACATAGTTGTATTTTTATCTTTACTTACTGCTTCTACTGAGTTTAAGCTGTGAAAAACAAAAGGTGAGGGAAATGTCATTATGCTTATTGTGAAACTCAAATATAACAGTACTTTCTTTTTTATATAAATTTCTAAAGCGTCTCCTTTGTGTTAAGATACATTTACAGCGGCACCTTAATATTTTACATCCAATACAAATGCAGTAATCTATGTTAATTATGTGACATGTAGACAGAATATATCACAAAGGGCAAGTATTCTGTTACAGTAAGTGAAATAAATTCTTAAAGCGCTATCACTTTGTATAGAGTCCAACAAACTTAAAGCTCTTTTTAACCCATAAAGACTCAGGGGTACTTTTGTGGCAGTTCCCAAAGGATTTTTTCTCTCTGTGTAACCTTTCCTAAGTGATCTATCACCATTTATTATATCATCCTCTGTATTTTGCATTACTTTAATAAAAATCATGTATTTTCCCATATTTAATTTATTGATCATGTAGATGTTCATAAAAGCTCATATTACAGTTAGTTGTCATAATATCAGAAACAGAGAATAATTAAGAAAAAGTTACTTTTTCAGCAAATATATCATTAACTGAACATAAGCCCAGTGTTTCCATTTACTGTCATTGATCCAACTCCATGGGTTTTGCTGGTGAATCAGTGTTGTAGAAGATGACGACGGTGTTTCCATGGTAACTACGGAGCCTCTGAACGTCCAGATGGGTCATATCTGATGACCATGAAAAGATGACAAACTGTATTTTACACCAATTATTTACATGTATTGATAGGATTAATGAATCAGCAGGTGTTATACATTGTATACTGGTAGATGATTTTGGTGGCCAGTGCTTGTTTGGGTCTTTATGGGTTAAACTGGAATAAATCAGCTTAGCCCGAAACAAAAACCCTGTCATTTTCACTCTGGCGTCTGTGCGGCAATGTAAACATTATTGTCGATCATACAAATGTTTTTAAAAAATCTCTTACTTGAATGCATGAACTGAATTCCACTTGGCCGCTCATCTGTTACAACAACCCTGATCAACCTCTCCCATGTTTTCCTCAGGTGAACATGCTCATCGGTATCGTGGTGTTTAACAAGCTGATGTCTCGCGACGGCATCTCGGATAAATCTAAAAAGCAGCGAGCAGGGTAAGTGAACTTCCCCAAAGTTTTACGTGCATCACACCCGGCTAAACACAGAAGTCGTGAATCCACACACACACACACACACACTCTCTCGGCGGGAGCTGACTACAAATTTGCCGCATTAGATGCATTTTACTCTCTGTCTCACACAAACACAGGGAAATGACATTTTCATGGCGACTAACCGCTTTCAGGGGCCTCTGAACGCACACCAACTTGTACACCTGTTCCTCCTAAAAAAATAAAAATCCAGAAATACAACCCAATTTGGCAACAAAATGACAAGACACCTGTCATGTTCTGTTGCTTTGTGAAACCTAACAGCATTTTACGGTCACGTCCACATATGCAGGTATTCCATCTCATTTTCTCAGTTTATGTGACATACAGTGGATATGAAAATCAATGGCAGATGGAAAACCTAATTACCTTCTGTAAGCACATGGATTATGTGGATGAAACCTTATGCACTATTGAAAGTCTATTGGATAAAGATTCTTTTTTTCCTTTTCGTCTTGCACCTGTGATACAGTATATGCATAGATAGCAGACATGTATGCATATGCATCCACATATTTTGGCTAAAGCACCTGGCAGCTTTACTAATACTACGAGTGTGGATTTCCTCAGTTTTCTGCAGCCAAATCCATGTTTCCATTTCCATATCTATTGATTCCATTATTTTCTCTCATTTAATCACTCATTTCTCTCTCACGTGACATTTCCTTCAACGTCTGTCTCTTGCACAAATTAAAATTGATGATTTGTGTATAGCCGCAAGGGTTAATAGGGCAGATTGGCTCTCTGGAGGGGTGTTAATTAGCTTTTGTTCTCAGTTATGGGGTGGAGATTAAACTTGCGGACGTGTGCAAACACAGGTAGAAACACACACAAATGAGCCCAGACTAGTGTATCCTTCTTTATTGCAGCCAAAGTCATTGGTGTTAAGCACATTTCCACCAAGACTCCTCAGACGTGTGTGCAAAAACGCCCACACTCCCGTATCGAAATGATCATACGCACACAGTAGTTGTTGCTAACAGGACAGGCTGTCATTAGCGTAATGTATTTCTTTATGAAGCCATGGGGATGTGGCAGGCACTAAGGCAATGAGCTGTGATGGGACGCTAATGTAGCATAGCCCGTGCATGGCCCCATCATTCTCTACTCGAAACACATACACACAGAAACACACAGACACACACGTTTTCTCTCCATCTGAGTTGTCAACTGTAAGTAAACAGCCAAAGGGAAGTCTTTCTTCACTTATGCCCTCATAAACTTTGCACGTACAGATACACACACACATCCGTATATATGCACTGGCAGTAGAAGACAACGGTTCAGTGTATTTTCTGTCTTGTCAATGTTAATCCACGTGATTCTGCTGTAACATTACAATGTCCGTCTTTCACGTTCTCTCTATTTGCTCTGAATCAATCTTTGACTGTTTTTCATTGCTGCTACTTTTTTAAAAATCTGGTTTTAATTTGCCTTTCTTTCTTTTCTCCCCCCTTCCCCTTTTTTTCTTTTCCCTTCACTACCTTTGTTGTGTCCACTTTTTCCTCTTTTCTTTCGTTTTGCAACTGTGACACCTTCACATTCACCTGTTGTCATTACTGGAACATGTGTTTCCACCCCCACCCCCTTCCTCCCCACATGGTTGTGTATGTATGTGTTCACATGTCTTAAAGTGTCCCGGCGGAGGCGCGTAGTCGGCTGCTCCTGAAATGCTCCAAGTGTGGCGTGATCTCGAGCACCGCTCTGTCCAGCTCTACTGCCAGCAGCGCCATGTTAGTCCATCTTCATCGTTCTATCTCTATTCTATTCTATTCTATTCTATTCTATTCTATTCTATTCTATTCTATTCTATTCTATTCTATTCT
>JAPQRQ010000003.1:14614446-14627079 GCA_037367365.1 Apogon talboti
AACCCATGGAGTTGGATCAATGACAGTGGATGGACACACTGGGTTTATGTTCAGTTAATGATAGATTTTGCTGAAAATGTCCCCTTTTTTTATGTTCTCTGATTTTGATATAAGAACCCTCAACTTTAATCTCAGTTTTTATGAACATCTACATAATCAGTAAATGAAATATAGGAAAATACATGATTTTTACTGAAACAATGCAAAACACAGAGGATAATATTACAATAAATGGTGATAAATCACTTCAGAAAGGTTAAACTTAGAGGAGAAATTCATATGGGAACTACCACAAAAGTGGCACTGGGTCTTTATGAGTTAAGTGGATTACTCAATGTATAGGAATGAATCTCCCTCAGGATTTTGGATCAGTATAAGCATTTCCCACTGTTTTCGAAGTTATTATGTTGAAAGCCTATAGCACTGTGACAACTTCTACAACAGGTTATTACCTCCTATATTTCACCACATTACAATTTTTAATCCTAGTTTTATTATTAGCAGGTTACACTGTTTGTAAAAAAGTATCACTGACTGTGTTTTCCCATTATTGCTTATTGTTTTTGGCTCCTTTTTGCTTTGTTAAATTAATTTCAATCTGATGTTACCCAGACTTATACCCACTGTTGATACCCAGTTAATGCCTGGCTATTACTTTGTTGATGACTAATTACAATGGCACTACTTAATTAATACCTCTCTATTATTAAACTGTTACCCCACTTTTACCGTATTATTACCAACCCCTGAAATAAATGTCAACCTCATTTTCCTACATCCTATGTTATGCCTCCTGTAATTGAGCTCAACTCAATTCAGTCCCACTTCTGGTTGGTTAATCACATGGCATTATCTGTTAGCTGGAGGCTAATCAATCAAGGTTAATGAAATTCCCAATTCTGCAATTTAAAACCAGTGAGTATTGTAACCAAATCACTTCACCATAATGCACTGCTAATAATCCACGTGTTGCCACTATACACCAGTGTTTCATCTGTGCCTTTACCACACAGGTTTATGTGTCTGTTTTGTTGGATTCATTGTTCATGTACTGTGTGTTTTTATTTGCTGTCTTTTTTTCTGTTTTTTTGTGTGGGTGTGTCCATGAGGTGCTCGTGTGGGGCACCTGTGTGCATTAGACACCGAGGCATCTTTATTAATGCACCATTAGCAGTAGATGAAAGAGCCCCTGCGTCTTCTGCACTGACCTTCAGAGCGCCACTTTCATTAAGATTTAAACACACACTCGCATTCCCCTCATCTGTTGTGCGTTAGTGCGTAAAGCCATGATGAGTTAGTCAGCCTTGATAGGTGTACTTTCCCCTGGCATCGGCGGCATGCTGGTTCACATCTAATTTACACCACCGGTGGAGGAAGAGAGGCCAGTCTGACATCTTTCATATTCCCCGTGCCACGCAGCCACACACATACTGTAAATCCACACGCTCACGCAGACTCACACAAACACGCTGCCATTTCCCCATGCCAGACCGGCGGCCGTTTCCTTCACTCCTCATTTGCTCAACGTCTTGATCAAGATTTTCAGAAGCATTGGCCGACTCCCCGTTCATTAATGCCAAGCAAATATTTTATGGAACAGAAGAAAAATGGCAGGGTGCTTTCAAAGGCATGAGCCATATATTAGATGTCTGAGCTTCTTAACAGTTGCTCTGCAGCATGCTAATGTGGCTCAGAGGGAGCTCAGGTGTGCTTCGAGATTATGGCCAAATGCGGAGGAAATGAAGAGCCGGCCACAAATAATAGATAGGCGGTATTTAAACTAATTAAGACAAATTGGAATGTGTATGTCCCCTGGGTTTGTGACGTCACATAATAAAAGGGCAGCATAGATATGGCTTACTCATCTAAATCCATTATGTTAAAAGTAAGTAGGCAGTTCACTTAACTGTGAATAATTACACGGATAATGCTATCAGTGTCAGGCCTTTGACAGGACCCAGCTTCAAGAGCCCAGAGTTCAACTCCACTGTTGTCAACATCTCACTTTGAGAGTCACCCCCAGACACAGACATGCTGACTGTACAGTAATTATGGAGATGAGAAGGGTGTGTGTGGCTGTGTGGGTGGGTGCGCACATCCATTCACTTGCATTTTTGCAACTGCATCAAATGCCTCCGTGAGCATTTGCCGACATGAGTGTGTATTATGTGTCTCTGTTCCATTTGTGCTCCTGTTTACGTGTTTATCTGTTTTATGTTTGAGATGTCTGACTACGTTTACATGCCAGTGTTCCAATTTTTGCTCTCACTCTGAGCAAGACAATATTCTTACTGCACAATTCAGATGGATAATGAAAGTAAATTTTGCCAACATGTGGCCTTGTTCACTCAGCTTAAGTTTGGACCATGCAAACAACCACACTGTTTTTATTCTCTGAACCGTCCACTGAAAAGGTCATCATGTCAATATCTGTTCAAATCTACTGATATCGAAGTCTTTCTTATTGTTTAAAAGTAGGTGTATGTGTCCTCATGACTTCAAGTTGCTTCTTGGCTTGTGTACAAAGCACAGAGCTGTAAACAGGCAAAAGGCCACGTGTTGGAAACTGGTCAACATTCTGAATAGACAAGGCCAAAGCCCGCTCCTAAAACCTTAATCACATCAATACAACCCATGTCTTAACTGGAAAAAATTAGACATTTGGAAATGGAATGGGGCTAAATTAAACAGAATATCCAAACATGTGGTTTCACACTCTGCATACTGGAGTTTTAATATGCATGTAAACGTAGTGACTGTTTTGCATTGCCTTTGTCAAAGTACATCAGCTGAGACCGTAACAACATTATTAATGACATAATTGTTTCATAATAACTTTAATAACACATTTTATAAGCCTTATGACAGACTCCACTAGTTATTTTAACATGCAGTCCATGAGTGCAATGATTTAACGGCAACCATAACTGCACTTCACCAGCTGACAACCTAACTACTGTGAATGCTTATACTCACCCTTAACTTAATGCAGAGATACTATTGAGTCTGTTGTATTTTAATCAGGACAGGATGGTGAGCACATTCACTCCTTTGGTTAAAAGGAATGAAAGATAAAACCCTGTTCCGCCTTCAACGTCCCACGATGTCTCAACTACCTCAAGCAACAGCAACACCTCCAAACTCATTAACCTCATGACTTTTACAGGCATCTCTCACCTTAAAGTGCCTAAACACCTCTTCAACGCAGACCTTAAACCCCCTCTAACTCCCTCTAACCGCCGCGGTACGGTGTTCACCCCCTGCAGGTTCCCCCTCTCCCGCCCCCGAGGCACAACACAGAGCCGTCGCTAGTGCGCAGAACGTCTCTCGTTTACAAAGAAAGTCAACGTAAGACACTATAAAACCCACATAAACCCCCGTGAAGTAGAGCCACTCTAACTCACTCATAAGTGGGCCTGCAAGTTGATGCGCTACATAACGCTTATAGTTTGACACTGCATGTAATATATTAGATTTGGTAATTCTCTGTAGGAACCTTTTGCCTTTTAACCCTTTTTTGGACACTTATTGAAATACTCTGAAATTCAAAGTGTTATATTGAAGGACATAACAAGACTTTAGTACTTATATTAAAAAAAAAATGTTATGTAGAAAATCAAGGTCAATGAAGTTACCATATTTGGTTCCTTACCCATAAGTGGCCAAAAAAAAAAAATCCAAGGAGTAAATATAAAAAAATACAAAAAAAACCACATGTAAGTTGAAACGAACATGTATTTTAGAACATTAGAACAACATAAGTGCTGATCCAGACACCTGTCAACATCCACATTATCCCTTTGAACATCATTACTTACATTAGTACCATTACTTCATGGTCCCTAACAAAGTAGTTACACTCACTGTTCATTACAGACCCTGTAGACCACATTTGACCTGAGATTGTTGACTCACTGTCACTGTTTCTGTCAGTGTTATGTAATGTATATGGAAATTACCAAAAATAGTCACTTGCCCGATAAAGGGTTAAAATCCATCAGATCACTGGCATCCATTTAAGGGTTAGAATTACATTGGAAAAATCTTTGAACTGATGTGGATTAGACTGTTTTAGCCTCATCGTAACTAGACACAGCCATTCCCCTTCTAATGAAGTCTATTACATGTATTTTGGCTTTGGAGTTCTTCTGCCATAATCCAAACCCTAACCCTCAGTACGGGTTCCATTAAAAGAATGGATGTTAATAATTTAGAAAATGACTCCGGCACTTTAAATGTGCAGTTCCATATATTTACACATGCAGTATCAAACTATAAGTTTACAACATGTAGCCGTTGATCTGCACATGGTCCGTCTCATAGTGAAGTGACTGTATTTGATGAGCCTACATAAATAGTAGATGATCCCCCTAGTGGTGTGGTGGTGTAGGAGTTCACTGCATTACACCTCCCTGTGCTTCTGTATTCATGTGCTGAACGCCAACTCCCCTTCCCTCCATCAACCTCATACAAATTCACATCAGAATATACGATCTGGAACCAGTATAACCACAGAGATGGATTTGTAAGTGGTTTGATGCACAGCTGTATTTATCTGCCATGATAAACACAAACATTTAAGGATTTTTTTTTGTTGCTGTTTTGAGTTGTGTTTTTATATCTATAGCAGCACTGTGTCCGTTTTTAGTGCCTGGAGTTAAACCTTATGACCTAAACACCATAACCTATGGTTAATCAGTTCATAAAGACAACGACCCATCCAAACCGATTTATAATCACCTCATAAACTGCAATATTCTGTCCATAAACTTGCCCACTGGCACTAAAAAGGGCAAAACATGATGTATTTTGTGAGGATGCTGATGAGAAAATCAGAAATATCCCAAAAAGGGTCAGAAAAGATCCTTTATACTTCTCTGGAAAGGTAAGAATGTGTTGGTGGTGTTGAGGAGACAAATGGATATCAGAAATTTCCCACATACAGACACAGGCACACCCTTTTGCCTTTCTTTCACATTTCATCCAATTTTCTGTGTAAGTGCGCTGGGCTTAAAGTGGGCTAGGGTGTTACATGTACCTTCACAGATAGAATCCAAACACTTTTACCTCTTGAAATCTGCTCTTTTTTTTTCTCCCTTCTTTTTGCAACTCACTCAAACTGAAGTTAACCTTAAATTACCTGCTCTGTTTGCCACCTGCTGGTAGCTCAAGACCTAACTTACCGATGACTGATGACTCAGTGTTATGTTTAATAGGAAACGAAGGAG
Organism: Apogon talboti; assembly: GCA_037367365.1. Classification (NCBI taxonomy): domain Eukaryota; kingdom Metazoa; phylum Chordata; class Actinopteri; order Kurtiformes; family Apogonidae; genus Apogon; species Apogon talboti. The sequence goes on from JAPQRQ010000003.1 coordinate 14,619,675, forward strand.
AAAGACATGACCGACAAAAAAAGGAAGCAGACACTGTATCACAAGATTCCCCATTAACCTCAATGCTGAAAATCACCTTGTCTGTCTTTTCTATTACGCTGCTGCTGAGACAAGCAGAGCTATTCCTGTAGGCTGCAAATAAATGTACGTGTTGTCCGCCGTCTCATATTCAGTTGTTATTTTTCCAAAAACATATGCATGACCTTTAAAACGTACTTTGGAAAATGACTAACTGGTAAACTATCGCTAACAAAGGTCAGGCGCTGGTGGTGACAGAAACATATATTACTCGTGCTCCTTTTAAATATTTTGGTGTATTTTCGTGCAGTAAGATACATTCTCAAACCTGGGTTTGGTTTCATGAGGTGTTTTTAGACTGGGCTGTGATGTTAGGCTAGTCACAGTTCTGCTCGTAGGCTTTGTTTAGACTGCAGGGAAATTCAATTTGTTTCTTGGATTGATTGTTTGAGACAGTCTGTTGACACAGTTACTTGCAGATCAGATTGGACCAGCCTATCTGCATGGGTTGCTGTGGTAACAACATCCATTCAAGTTCTACTTGGCTTAATCTAGCTATGCTGATGACATGGCTTCACAAGGTTAGGTTCTTTTCATGCCTTGCTGGTACAGAGTTGCCTGTGCACAGCCTGGATAAAAGAAGACCCAGATCTCATTGGATCGCCGTTAGCTTTTATTAGAGGACACATTCACCATGGGACCATCATTTTTGATAAGCTAATGCAATGTCCCAACCTTTATTTCCTTTATGTTTTTTGGACACATAACATTGACGAGCCTAAGTGTGACCCCCTACAGGCTTCTACTGCAGGCACTGAGCATGATGGGAAATCACTTTATCATTCTCTCTTCTCATGAGCCCATCGTTCTGGAACAGGGTCAATCTGGACTCATCAGACCACTTGACCTTTTTTTTTTTTTTTCCATTGAAACAAGGTCCAGTCTTTGTTTTCTAACTTGAAACTTATTCCATCGCAGTAATAATCCAATGGAAGGCTTTTAACCTGTCTGTTAAGATGCCTATTTTTAGCCAGGCTGTGTATATTAGCATTTTTCCTGTGATAGGAGTACTATAGATTCTTACAGCACTCTGGATTAGACACCATTGAGGTGTTTTACTAATGGCCAGAGCATCCTGACAAAATTGCATTTCAAGCCATCTCTTAATATGATTTGGATCCAGTTAGCTTAACTCATAGTCTGTGTGTGTTTGTTGTCTTTTTCCATCAAGACTGTCTAACATTAATGAGGATAGAGTCTGAATATGTCACAGATTTAGCCCCAAGTGCAACATCTTAGACAGTATTACAAAAACAATGGCACCAACTGACAAAAAGGGGGAAAGTCTAGATCATTATTTGCGGTTTGTTTGTGGATGAAGTAATATTGTGTAATAAAAAAGAAAATATAAAGCCAGAGGGAGACTATTGATTATTATGTCAATGACAATCTTGAATATGACTGAAGAGTTTTTAATGCCAAGCCCCCGCTACATTGTGTGGCATAATGTTTTCCCAGATATCTTTTTTTAATATTATTGTGATACTTCCTATAAAAGATGGCATGATGGGGAAAATTCCATCTGAGTTTTAAATGATGGCAAATCAGCTGTGTTTTAATTGTGAGTTGTTAACAATTAATATCGATAGCCCGTTTTTTATAGACTTAACACATTTGTGAATATTTGTGACATTTCAATTTCTTTTTAATTGAGACTGAACAATGAATTGTCACATACAACATGGATGAGCTGTTGAAGATTGATTCTTTTACCCGTCGTGAATGAATTATTCAAAAAAATTGTCCATATTTTTTATTATTCAAAGTAGAAACCCCATTTCAATTCTGTTTTTAATTGCAAATTAAATATTGAACACAATCTGCTATAATGTTGGAATTACTCGTTAGGCTCTTTCCCTTTGGACATTTCAAGTATCACCAAAAAGTCTTCATTTATCCAAAATTCAAAGCTAATTAATCGTACTTAAGAAAGTCAAGAAATAAATCGCTCCGGGCAACAAATCGCTATTAGTTAGATCTAAACCGTAGCCAAGGCCTCTCTTTGGGAAACCAGCCCCTGGCTACAAGACCTACTGCGTGCTAATGTTAGCTTGTGAGCTATCATTTTGTTTTGATGTCATCCAAGTTGCAACTATTGACCTTGAGGCAAATGCCGTTGGCAGGAGTACACAGATGTTGGAAACAGAAAGACAGTGGTATCTGTTGCAGCGCACCACGTTGAAATGGAGTCTCACATTAATGCTAATGCCGAAAACAAATTCAAATCCTACTGCCTTAAGTACAGTGCGCACTCTGGATGGGGTCATGTGGGTAGCAAACAGATTTTCACTCGGCGTTTCATAATGGACAGGCGATACAAATGTTTCAGTGGGGTTACTAAGAGATAGGATGCGATGCGTGTGAAGCGCAGTATGTATTAGCATTAACGCCTGCGCTAATGTTTAGATGTAGAGCAGCTTCTTGGCCTCCGTCACCACAGCGCAAGCCCATTGTTTCCTTTCCTCTCCACAGGGTTCAGAAGGTCACAACACAAATTTGCATGCAGTGCCCAATGATGCAGCGTTGTGTCGCTCTGTGTGTGGGATGGTTGTGTGTCAGGAGAAAGAGGGAGAGAGAAAGATAAAGGGAGAGTTTGCACTGCATAATGGTCTGGCTGATGCATTTTTTAGCTCTCAAATGGGATATATTTCCATCCCGTCGTCTGCTGTGTTCTTGATTAAATGAAGCGTACTTGGCTTCCCTCTCCACATACAGACACAGTGAGGAGTTTTGCAGAATGCAGTGGGATGGAGAAAAAGACAAAGAAAACAAGTCGACTTTAGTGATTTCACTCGTGCAAGATCAGAGCGGGGACGGCAAGCAAAACGTTTGATCATGAAAGATGTATTTGCAGTGCAGTCTAAATGGCTGTAGGCACGTGTGACAATCCTGTGATAAAAGTCAGTCTATTAAGCTACGTATGGACATATACAGTGGCAGTCAATGAGGATTCTACCATTAGCTTGCCCCATAAAAGAGGTGAGACCCGGGGTGTTCCTTTAATGCCTCTACAGTTAACGGCGAGTGTCATTGATATCCTGGCAATGTTTTTAGGCCATTTAAGGGAAATTTAGCTAAGGTAATGTGTATGCTTTGAGGAGCTTTCATGTAAAATGAAGACATATAATTTGAAATGACAATGACCCAATTTTTGTTGATTCAGAGGGGGCAATTTGCCTGCACTTGTAAACCCTGTAGGTTTTGATAGTCAATTTGCTAGTATTAAGCTAAGGGGCTTCAATTTCACATTCCAGCAATAATGCAAGTCCTACCCTCTTCTTTCTCTTCATATCTCATTCTCCCTTCCATTTGTCCTCACGGCTTGACATTCCCTCTCTTGCCATCTCACTTATTTTCCCATCCCCAACCCCCCTCGAGCTTAACCCCCTCCGCCACCAATGGCACGTTTGCAACGTTAATTGAATAATTAATTTCTGCTGAGTATGAACTCATCAACTATTTTCATCCTTCCACATAAATTGCCCTGCCCTAGCTTTAGCGTGTACTGTCTCAAACCGTGGCTTCTAATGAGTGGACGGCTAGCTCAGGCGGAACAAGCCGAACACTGGCTTTGTGCACCACAAGCTACTATACTAATTTAGCTCATTTAGTGTCCTTGGGCCAATTAAAAAGGAGGTGAAAAGGGCCGACGCGCTGGCTGGAACCGATTTCGCCGTCTCAGAACGGGCCTCGGAATGCAGAGGCCCGCTCAACATTGAACCACGCCTGGGTCTCTGATTGCTCATTTGTTTGTAATGTGTTGCACTAATGGAATTTATTTGCCCTACATTCTCCAGATTTGGCTCTTTGATGGGCCTTATTACTTGTGACACAGATTTCTTCCCAGCTAAGGGGTAAATGGTGCTAAAGACATCCATGCCCAGTTGGTCTATTTTTGTGCCCTCTTATAAATTATGCCAGTGCTGAATAGGAAGTCAAGATTCTATCATGCCTTTAATCATATGATAAAATACAATTTGCTTATAGAAGGAAAGGCAATAAACATGAAGCACTCTGGTAAGCAATGTAAGGATTTAATACATACTATATTCTGGTATCCATTCAGTCTTCTCATGTGCTGTTTGATGTTATCTTCATTTATTTATGTTTCTTTATCATTGAATCATTTAATTTTCTTTTTCATTGGAGCCTCTCACTCACTGTATGTCATGTCTTATTGGTGCAATTTATTGATTTCTATTTTTTTTTGTTTCCTGTTTTATGTCCTTTGTTGGCTGACTGGGCCTTGTGTTGCATGCTTGTTGTCATGTCCCAGTTTGAATGTAGCCAGACAGTCAGCAGAACCATGGGCATCCAATTCAACAAAGGTAACGCACTTACCCACAACCACCACCTGTCCTCCCCCGTCATCTCTCCCACCAAAGACAGCCTTGCCTGCCACGTTGTTCACCCACATCCACAGAGAAATTCCATTCCCCGGTCCAAATGAGGGGGACTCTGAGTGGCAGAGAGTGGGCCTCCTCCACCAACACACTGTTCAGAGGCTTCTCAACATGGCATCGATGTTTGTTTTTGTCTGTGTACTCTCCCATCGAGTCCCCTACAAGCTGTGTTGTCTTCACTTAGCTTTGTCATGCTTGTAGCTTGTAGCGAACTTTTGTAGTTTACCCGTGTCTCCTCGTGTTGGGCAGTTGGCCAAATGTTTTCTGTTGGCCACTGTCACCCCTCCACTGTTTATACACTGTGTATGTGGGGGTTTGTAAGAGCAGCTAAACTGAAAATACTTTCTGACTGATAATTTTACATTTTCCCAATAATTCGAACAGTCATCTTCAATATTAATGTATTTTAGATGTTTTCATACTTGCCCTGTTACGCAACTGTTAGAAATGTTGCCGCTATAAGTCCATTTTTACTACCCCTTAAACATGTTCCTTTGTTTTTTATCAGTCGCAAAAAATTACAAACGCTGAACTTAATTGTCATGTTAATCTGCTTGTGTAGATACAGTCAGGTCTATATATACTTGGACAGTGACAAGTATATATAGAGATCATTTTGCCTCTGTACACCACCACAGTGGATCTTAGCGATCTGCGAGATGGCTCAGTGCATAACTACTTCCATCATCTGTTGCGAAAATGTACTTTACAACTTCTCAGATTAGGCAAGTATTACATTTACTCACCTACGAAGATATTTTACTGGCCCCTTGCAACTGATTATGTGGCCATTCCTTATATTTGAGACACATATTGTAATAATGCTAAAAACAGGCCCTGTTAGACTTGTTATATGTGAAGTAGGTTAGCACATGTTCGCTCTGACAGCATCGTTAGCTATATCAGGATATAGCTTATTCAGGATATGAATAACACTGACTATTTTCAGCAATGGTCAGACATGTTATATGTTACATGTTTATTGCCAGTTAATTAAAAGCAAAACAAACACAAAAAAACAATCTTACACCCAAGAATTTAGGACACTTTTATATCTGCAAAAAAAACTCAAATGCAATAAATGTTGATGCCTTAATGAATTCAGATCCAAATGCTAGGCTCTGTGTACAGCAATAGTCAAATTTTTTGACTTATAATTGAAATTTGAAGTATTCATTCCAGTTTAGTGCAAATGTGATTGAAATAATAAGCCTATCTCACATGGTTTTGGTGGACATCATATTACTCGACGCTAGCATGTTCTAAAGTGAATAACAGAATATAATTAATGAGTTAAAACTATGTAGAAATGAAGAAAGTGGAAAATACAGTTACACAAACTACCAGAGTGATTATAGCAGGTGGTTGTGCCAGTGAAAAAGACCTGCTTTAACCTAAAATAACAAACTGTAAAAAGTATAAATGATGCAACAGCTCAACTTTTACCGGCAAATGATGAAAACACCTGTTACTTTAGAACAGTGACACACACACTGTGAGCAGAACAGCTATATATAGCCCATACTGAACAGATCCACGGTAAACTGTGGTGTGGTTAAAAAGTGGCCGAGTGGGGCATAAATACAAAGGACAGATAACACTGCAGAGGTACAGAAGGGGTAGTAAGTTTTAAGAGTTTAAGCCAAAGGCAGAACATATAGAGTCAGCAATGTCCAGTTTATGGTCTAGCTTTAACTGTTTTATGTGTTGTTTGAACACATACAGTATGAAATCAATAATGCAGATAGTGTAGATAGCATATCAAGGCACTAATACCAGATTAGTTATCCTCTTTCACCATTATTTAGACAACATGCAGCCGCAAAGCCCGTAGCACCGCAGAGCAGATTCATTGTTACGGCTTTTAGAATCAGATTACTCTACGCCTACATGCCATCCCTTCTTTTATCCCTTCTATAATTTCTGTTAGCACTGTGCGATTTGTAGTTTTTGTTTTTCCGTCACTGTCCTCACTTCACCAATCGTCAGTTCAGGATGCTGCTGAAAAACAGAGCGTCTCAGCACAGTTGGAATATGTGTGTGTCTGTGTGTGTGTGATGTCGCACATGGGGTCGTTGTCTTTGAGGGTGTTTGTGTTTGTGTGTGCATGACGTGGGTGATATATTCTCATGGGGGGGGATTGAGAGAAGGCGACACAGAGAGAGAGAGAAGGGGGTAAGGTGTAAGCACAAAGGAACAACTGCCTGTTCACCTGCCGAAGGTGTGGGAACAATACGATTGTTTCAGGGCAGAGTTGTCAGTGACTGTGATTCCCCCTCTTCTCTCTCCCCCTCTCTCTTTTTCTCTCTCTCTCTGTCTTCCCCCCCTTCTATCTCTGTCTCTCTCTCTCTTTCTTTCTCGTCACCCCTTCCTGTCTTCTCCCTCCCATTTCATCACCACAGAGGGAAAAGCGATGGAGCATTTCGTCTGCCGGAGGTGAAAAGAACTCATCGAGTGTAAGTAGAGGCGCTTTTTGGCAGAGAGAGAGAGAGAGAGAGAGAGAGAGAGAGAGGCAAAAAGAGAGGGATGAGATGGGGCTTCAGGGCAAGGAGGGATGGAGGCAGGCAGAGATGGCGAAAGGGAATGGATAGACACGCAGTAGCAGCACAATCGCGTTAGCCTGGTCTCCCAGGGATAAAGTTGGGCTTAACTGCAGCATTACCCACACTCCTGCATTACAAAATGTTCCTTCGCCAGCATTTAGCATGCAAATTGGCTCCCAGATTATGCCTTTTGTATTCATTTTACCAACTGTCAGACTGTGACGCAGGGAGAATGATAATCAGGCAGATATTGCCCCCTAGTGCTCTGACGATGATCATCACCCTGGAAGGAGGTACTGGGGGTGGGTGATGGGTGGGGGTGCTGGGGGTGGGGGGGATGGAGGATGTGCTGCTGCTGATCAATGGCTTGTATAACTCTGT
>JAPQRQ010000003.1:14628129-14644724 GCA_037367365.1 Apogon talboti
GGTGGTGCTGGGGGTGGGGGGGATGGATGATGTGCTGCTGCTGATCAATGACTTGTATAAATATGTGTGTGTGTGTGGCTCAGATGAAGAGATAGACAGGGATTGAGGGTGTGAATACTAAATGAATTACATGTGAGTACTTTGTAAGAGTCGGTGCAGTGAAGGCAGGAAAAAGAGGGAATAAAAATAAATAAATAAATAAATAAAACACAATAAAACAGTGTTAAAGTACAGACATTGTATAGACCGTGTGTCATAGGTGGAGTGTTGCCGGAGCACAACAGAACAACGCTTTACCATGTTTTTTTCTCCAAATGAGGAAACGGTTGAAATGCATCTATTTTTTTGTAAGTACGTGAAGACCCAGTTATGACTCAACTGATAAAATAAATGCCAAAGAACCAATGAAAACACATGGAATGGCCAAAGCTGACATCTAATTTGTACTGACTGATTCACAGCATCAATTACAATGAGTGATGTGAAAGACATTCCGCCTTAAATGTTGCCATCGTTTGCCAAAAACTGATTGTATCGCACAGTTTACATTCATCTACAACTGCTTTAATCTGGATCAAACTGTTATAATGCACAAAACACAACTTTACGTCCATTGGTTTTAGTAAGTGTGTCCTTGTAAAACCTTGATGTGGCTTACAAAAACATTCAGATTGCAATTATATGAAAACATCTCTCTTTGTAGCACATAATCAGTCAAAATTTTACATCATTAACACATTTGATCAAGTTTTCAGTAGAAATTTCTTCACACTTCTTAGAAAATTCTTGCATCACTGCGTGCGATATAAAGGCATTTTAGTGTCAGCTGGAAAAACAAGAAGCCCCTCTCATTGGTCCACGTACAGCCCCTGTTGGATCTGGATCAAGCACTCAGAACTTTAATGCCCGTGATTATAGCAAACACACATCTTTGTGAAACTTTAACACTTATTTTTAACTGCTAATCACGGTCATTGCCAAGAACGTGTTTGCAGTTTAAAGTTTGACCATTCATGACATTTACACGATTCTATGTAATGTCATAATATTATTGTGAGTTTTTTTTATGTCTCATATCCCTTCTTGAGGCCTGTGTTTGGCAACTGGACTGTAATAATCGACATTTACAGAGCAGTTCAAGGAATGGTCTCTTTTGCAACACTTATTTTACATGCTCTGTGACTGAGATTATGAGCAATCCAGTCTTTTTTACCAGTGTAAACATCTTTAAAGCTGACGGCAATCAGTTTTTGGCAGAGGATCAGCAATGAAAAACTGTTGAAACTGTTATGGTTACTGAGTTTACCTCCAGATTAACGCATAAAGACCCAAACATCCATCACCGACCAAAACCATCTACTGATCTAAACTGTTTAATACCTGTTGATGCACTATCCTGTCAAAACATGTAAATAATTGGTGTAAAATACAATTTGTCATCTTTTCATGGTCATCAGATATGACCTATTTGAACGTTCAGAGGCTCCATTGTTACCATGGAAACACCGTCATCCTCTACAACACTGATTCACCAGCAAAACCCATGGAGTTGGAAAAAAAAGACAGTGGATGGAGACATTTATGTTCATTTAATGATATATTTTGATGAAAATGTCATTTTCTTCAGTTTTCTCTCTTTTTGATATAACCATCAACTTTAATCAACTTTTATGAACACCTATATAATCAGTAAATTTAATATAGGAAAATACCTGATTTTCACTGGAAAATGCAAAACACAGAGGAATATTTTATAATAAATGGTGTTAAATCACATAGGAAATGTTAAATACATAGAAAAAAATTAATTTGGGAATTGCAGCAAAAGTAGCACTGGGTCTTTATGGGTTAATATTCTCATTGTCTGGTCGGTTTGGCCGGTAACATAAACCTGTCACTTTAGAAACAAGGATAATATGACCTTCAAAATGAGCCACAACCATAATGTCACTTTAACAAATAGCTCTACAACTTTTATGTGTCTGTATGTAGTAACTATCCACACATTTCGATCCACACAGATACAAGGATAAGGATATTGTAGGTTGCATCTTGGTGCCATCTTTTCGAAGCACATACCTCCTTTAAGATATTCTGTGTGAATATTTGTGTTTCTTAATGTTTCTACGTGGCTGTACCTCTGTATAGTCCAAAAAGATGTGCTGCAGTTGTGTCCATCATGTCTGTGAGAAACATAAGTAGTCTGTCTTTTTTTTTTCTGTTTTTACATGTTTTGCACCTCCACCAGGAGTGAAAGCCACGTGTGTGGGACCAGCTCACATCTGTGAAATCATTATCTCTGTGCGGTTTTCTGCAAGTCCGAATTTGAATAATAGCCCCTATCTGATGCATAATGCCACCTCTATTTCCATTTTTAGTTAATCCCCTAACATGTATTTTACATGCATGGAGGGCACATCTGCAGACCACATGCAGAGATCACAGACCCCAGGCAAAAGGTTTCAGCTGATGTGGAGAGTCACTGATTGGAAAGAGAGAGGGGATAAACACTGAATAAATGAACAGTTTCAGTTTTCTTTTGATGGTAGACTTGATGGGAAAGTGGTTATTACTGCAGGTAAGGAGGTACGCCACTGCTTTTTGAGAGGTTAAATGATTTTTTTCGGAAATTGAACTATTATTTCCTCTCTGCATGTTTTTCTCTGTTAATAATTGGTAGCTTTGAAGAAAAATACAGAAGGTCAAATTCAGGTTACTTAAAATGCACATATCCCCGAATTTTGAACAAAAGCAGCAAAAGCAATACTAATTTCAATGGATTTTTTTGTTCCTATGTTTGGGTTTTATTCTAACAATGTCTGCTAACATTGCTATCCTTATGATAACACTGTAGTTAGAAACCCCATAAGATAATCAAAGGTCTGTAACCCCCTCAAAGCATATTTTGCCCACATTTAAAAATATCAAGCTATTTAGTAGCCACACCCTCTTGACCTCTGAAACTTTGTGATCCCCGCAGCCAGAGCAACAGATAGCTAATACATCTGAGGGTTTTTTTTCTTCTGTTGTCAGTGTGTAGTCATATGTATAAAACGCCATGTTTGAGAAATGTAAAAATGCCAACGACTCATCCATATCAAATAAGAAAGTAAGGCGCTATCTTGAGAGTTACCTTCAATAAGACCAAATTGAAGGACAGGACAGGTTCGGCACGGGATTGAGGGGGGGGATTGGGTTGTCTTGGGCACAAGTGGGTGGGGCTCCAAGGAAAAAAGGTTAGGAACCACTGACGTGCAGATTAATACCACCTTCGCAATTTCCTTACTCCAAGTTGTCATTACAAATAGGCCATGTACCGAGCCGTTGCATTAATCTTTCAAAGCTATAAAGTGTATTTAAGTTGATTTACTGTGATTGGTAAGAGTCAGTAATGTAAGTAGTGTTTGGTTAACCCGCTTTAACCTGTAGAGGTTTGTGTAATGTGCTACTAATGAAAGACTGAAACAAGTCTAGATTATCTTCCAGTGTCTTCTCTGCACAAATGAACAGACCACAAGAATTTTTTTCAATTGCAGATGTGGAGCTCAGAAAGAATGTGTTAAAATTATGTCAGAGAAGATGATTCTGCAAGGAGTCAATGCTGCAGAAGGTCAATCACGGTTTAATTCTGGTTTTAGTGACGTCACTTTTTGTGGGGCAGGTATAACAGTGCGGACATTGCTTCATGTTTATTTTAGCTATTTTCTAAATATTGTATTAATTTGTGCAGAATTATGCTAAAATGCAGATGTTTGAATCAAAAAATACCAATGACAAAAGAAATCATCACACCATCTTCCCATTCCAAGAACCTCATAATTTTTTTGGTTGGAACTAATCGACCTTGCACCTGAGATGATACAGATTGTGATTCTCAGATTGTGACTCTTTCTTTCTTCCAGATTACCCACGTCTAATGGAAACAAGAACCAAATTAGATCCAACTCCATCTGCTCTTTCACAGATTTACACGTGCGAGTCGTTGTTCCTTATCTGGCTTCTGTTTCTCGTCTCTCCGTCTCCATCAGGACAAGTCAACCCCAGAGGACCAGAGCTCCTGGGACAGCTTCAAGACCATGACCCCTGAGCTGACCATCGTGCCTGGGGAGCAGCAGGATCGGATGGAGCTGCACAATAAGAACTGGGACTCCTCCTCCGCTAACACGCCCGAGTCTTCGGAGGGAGACTTCCAGACTGAAGTGTGAAGACGCGCACACGTACACACTCACTCACTTGAATACACACATGCTCAAGCCGAAATCCAGCTGCACACGGAAATACTGAACCCCTGCAAATCTATAAATAAGTACATGAGTGCAAAACACGTACACACAACTGCTCCCCGTCTCCTGCAACGTGCTCTGTCGGATCCCATATTGTATTTGTTTACTGCTGCAGTGGACAGACATGGAAAGAAGACTGTTCTACTCTATATTTTCGCAAAGACTATTGAAAAGAAAGAACAGGGGCTTGACACGTCTGTGACTGAGAGAAATTTTTAAACGAACTAAAAACTATAAAAACTTTATTTCTGAGAAAAATGTCTTGATTTTATTCTGGAGAAAAAAAAAACAAAATGTCTTTCAATTGTTTGAAGAATTTGGGGGGGAAAAAATAAGAAAAAGATGAATATTTCTGCACCGTTCCTTTTTTATAGCAAGGGGAAAAAAATCTCACTGAGGTTTCTGACACTAGTAGCCCCATAGGCACCATGCTTTCATTTTTTTTTTTCTTTAATGGATGACAAAAGTGCTGAATCTTGCGGTCTTTTTACTTTACGTTTCTTTTCGTCATTTGAATGGATAGGGTGGGGATGGAGGACGTGGAAAGAGCTGCATTGATACGTGCCATCCTCTTAATTTTTTTTTTTTTTTTTCAGGTTCCGGTTCAATAATCCCACATCCATCCATTCCCCTCACATCCTCTCTGTGTCAACATTGTATTCCCTTTTTTGTGTATTTTTTGTGATTTAGTTAAAAAAAAAAATGTCCTCCCTGATGGTTTGAAACTTTTAATGAAAAAAAAAAAAGAAAATAATATGACTGATACAAATAACTACCAACTTGAGTTGTGTTCTATGGTCTAACCGTTCAAGACGAATGATGATTTATGACGGTTTGGTTCGTGCTTGTGCTGCCTTTTCTCTTTTTGTTGTTTTTTTTTTTTTAATTTCCTGTGAGATTTAACCGATGTGGAACTTTAAGAAAACGATGTAGAACACATACAGCACATCAGTGTGAGCTTGCTTTCCGAGGTAATGTGTGCCGCATGTTATCTGCTCACGAGGGGAAAGAGGGGTAGTGATTGTCGTGCAGATTCTCGCATCTCCTTCACTGGTTTTTTCCCCCCCTGCTTGGAGATAAAAGCCTTTAAAGATTGCAACATCTGAATCCATTTCAGCCATCACCAATCATAGTAATGCCAGAAAAGAGAATATCTCAGTCATTTCAACCCAAATGGAATTCCTGCAAGCTCTGTTTAGCATCACTCATTCCTCAAAACTGTACGCTTATAAAGCTTAGAGTGAAATTTCAATCAGCGTAGGGGCCAAATTACCCTTTCCCAGTTACCGAATTATTGTTAGATAACCTGAGGAGATTTTTTGCAGCCAATGTGTGAAACTAGAAACCATTTTGAACCGTTTCTTTCTTTTCCCAACGATCTCATCGTGGATTTAAAGAAAACCTTTCCAAACATAGTAACTAAACATGCCTTCCTTTGCTTTCATCTTCCACCTCTTTCCATATCTTTTTTTTTTTTTTTTTTTCTCCGTTGCTCATTCTGCCCACCCGGCGTCGTGCTACAAGAAGGCATGAAATCTTAATGTTAGCAGCGAAGCCAGATGTATAAATCCTGGTTCACATGGATCCCCGGCTATGTAACAGCGTCCTGTGCTGCATAATCTGCTTGTGAGCACAGCAGCAGCAGAAAGGCAAAGAAATGGAAACACAGTGAGGGGTTCGCAGAGGTTATGTGACTACAAGGATGCAAAGAGACAAGCAGACAGACAGGAAGACGGATGAGAAAATGGCGAAAAAAAAAAATGCAAGTGGTTACACATTCTGCTTCATATTCTGTGTCTGTGGTGACATGAGGATGACCGGTTTGCTGTTGCTGCTACATTACCACTTCAGTCCTTTGCACTCTGACAAAGCAGAAAGTGTCAGGGATGCAGGATGAATTCTATAGAGGGCTTGATAACTTTTCTGCCTGCGTTCAAAGCAGCGCTCATTAATCCGGGGAAAGAGATGAGAGACAATTTTTTAAAAATGAATGCAAGAGAAAATGGTAGCCCAGGAAAAAAAAAAAAAAAAACCAGACCAAAAATACTAGCGAGCTGGAGGCAAAGATGCAGATGAAGAAGGGGAGTGCTCAAAACAGTAATTATCGGGGGATGGTGATTTGTCCTGACATTTTCCAATGCAGCCCTCAAACCATCTGTTTAAAGATCCCTAACGTGGTAGTAGTGCAGCGCAGCACAGATGGTGAGACAAGAGTGCAGCCCTTCTAACCTTTCAAGCTAATCAGCTGATAGGCAAACCTACGGCTCGGCTGCTCTCGGAGGAGCCGGGCAGGTTTGGCCTCGAGTTGCGGCGCTAAGGTCACATTCTCTTGACCTTCTTTGAGGTTCAGCGTTTGGACGTACCATCGCCCGCCGCGCGCGCTAACATCAGCAGCAGCAGTCGGTCAGCTGCACACCTCGAAGTCAGCAGCCGTCACTCGGTGGCGGAGAGAAGCATGGGTCTCAGTCAAACGATATGACCTTCAGTGATAAAACCCAACATTTTAGAGAAGAACCTTAACATAAATCTTCTACTACTCTTTGTTTCCATGGTAACCTCCTAAAAGTAATTTACCAAGAGAAAGAACAAACAAAGAGCATTCAAGTATTCATGATTCATTTTAGATTTCAGTTTGTTTTATCCTTGAGATTTCGGGGTTTTTGTTCTGTGCATACTGTGGGAACAGCATGGCAATCCAGTTGAGAGGTGGATTGTTTTAGTGTCCTCCTCAAGAACGGTAAGTAAGACGCTGCTTCAATGATATAGATAAAGGGCATTTTCACACCGAACTTGCTTAATCCAGACTTTTAGACTTTTAAATTCTCCCTGAGACTATGACAAAACAGCCAAATGTTGGTTCAAGAAAAAAAGCAAAACAAAAAAAAAAAAAAAGGATGATCTTGGTTCAAAAACTGAACCATGGCTTGGTTTGTTTCTAATGTGAAAACACTTGACCTGGATTTTTCAGACACAGAGCAATTGTAAGAGCTCATGTTGGGCTATTGTCAGCTATTAACAAAGAAAAAAAAAAAGTATTGTACTGTAAAAGGCTGGATGTTTTTCACTGGCACATGCACCAAAGCTGTTTCTGGCTTCGGGTTAATTACATGTTAAACAGCCCACAGCAGCAGACAAGAATTTCAACCTGTTTCTGCAGTTGTAGTTGTCCTGTCAGTTTTACAGGCATTTCTTTTTATTATTTTGCTCTGTAGGGACTTTTTGTTGTTGTTTTTTTAAACATGTTTTTTAGTAGCCACTCGGGGGATTGTTGACGAGGGTCAGTAGTGCCATTCGATTCTCCATGAGTTGGAGATGAGTTTATAGTAGAAATAAGGTCTGACAAAAAAAATTAAAAAGTCAATTTACATTATCTGTGTGGATGTTAATTTAGCAAAATAAGTTCTCAAGCAGTAAAAGGTTACTTGCAGAATTGAAAATGAAATTCATACCCCTCTACAATCCAAACATTATTAAGTACCAGAAAACAGGATGTAGGTACGGCATGCAAAGGTATTTAATGTGTGAAGCCAAGTGCAATTGGATGAAACACACAGAAAGTAACAAAAGCCTAGGTCTGGAAGTTCAGGTGTGAAATAGCCCTAATATTACTTCAATGCCACCGCATTTTGTGTGTCAATGAGGATCGTCTTGCAAGCTTACAATCTTTCCTATGATAGCCTCTTTGACGGAGAAGAGGACGCAGGTCAGGAGTCATCTTGTTACCTTTTTCTTTGTGTGTGCTGAAAGCCTGATTAAATGTGCATAGTGAACCATACATCACAAGCGGGTCGATCTGCTACATCTACGGTGGATGCCAATTCAAACCTGTGCTCACCTTCACCCCTCAGCCTTCGACGCTTAGGTGTTAACCAACTGCTATAACCACCCGACATTCCAGTTGATTTATAACTGAGTCCTCCCTTTTCCTTTTCTCCCTCATTTCTGTTCTTTTTATACATAAGATTGTACAAAGTAGTCCTCTAATGTTTTCATAGTGTCTTTTTATATGAAAATAAATTTTCAAATTCATTCGACTGCCTTGTGCTGTATATGCCTATGTGCTACTTCAAGGACATCTGTGGCTAAGGACAACCAGCTCTTTCCTGATTTGCAGTGTACTCACAATCCCATGTTTTTATAATATCACTCTGGGTGTTGGGCATGACAAACTCTGTTACCCAAAAGCATTGAAGCTTAACTGTGACCAATCAGAGGCCCCGCTGGTCTGTCTGAAAATGTAAGAGGAACAGTTCTGTGGGTTTGAAGTTATGTTGCATTGGAATAACCAAAGGGGGTAATGTCAATTCAAAGTGATTATTTCATTTAAGACGGATAAACTCTGAGCGATATTTATGCTAATAACAATCCTCTTCCGAAATGGAGCTTTTGCAAAAAAAAAAAAAAATGGTTTTGTTATGTAACATGGTGAGAACAGCCGCAGTGGACATAAAGTGTCCAGTCAGTAGTGGAGGAATGAAGGAACAAGAGGGATATGACACAGTGCGCATGGCTCACTCACTCGACATTTGCCCTCCAAGGGGCTTGTGGGTAATTAAGTGTGGATGAGTCTGCCCATGGAGCTGCCATAAGTCACCCTGGAGAAAGGCCACCAACTGGAACTTTCTCCGGGGAGTGGGAGGGTGAGAGGAAGCGCGAGAGAGAGGGGTCAAAAGAGGAAAGGAAATAGAGGCCAGCCCTGAGGATGATATTCATACTGACAGAATAAAAGCAAGACAGGGGCTTTCACATCACCTCTGGCTCTACAGTGATTAGACTACCTCTAGATTTTTTTTTTCTTTCTCCCCAGAGGTGTATGGGTAATTAAGTTGTGAGACTGGTTTGTCAAGAGCGACCTAAGAAAACGTTTCTGACAAATAGTGAAGGATGACAGATGGGGAGTTAAAGGAAGAACAGCAACTGTCAACTCAGACTTCAGTTGTTTCTACCAGAAATCTCTGACCAGTGCTTCCTTCTGCTTGATTTTTACAATAAAGACAGGGCACGCTATGGCATGTCTCTGACAGCATGGGGAGATTAGCGTGTTTTGATGCTGAGAACGGCATGTCTTCAAAGGTTCATATAGCGCCAAGTAGAACAAGAAGAAAGAAAAGTTCCAGTGGGGGTTTTATACAATGACACAGCGGTAACACGACACAGTAAACTTGTCGCGCATATTGACAGTGATCATCGGAAAGATTCTTTGTGTGTTTGGGTAAATCCTGTTGTGAGTGGTCACTGCAGTTGTGTTTTGTTTCGCAATTCCCAGGGATCAGTCAGACAAAACGCTTCTTTATGCTCTGACCCCATCTGACAGGGCCTCTAATATAGCAAAAATCATACACTCCATGTTCCAAAGAAAGTTTGGATGCTGTGCACATTCTAAATAAACACAGAGTAGAATAATGTGCAACTCTCAAACCCAGATGTTATTCACAATATAACATTTTAAATGTTTAAACAGAAAAAAAAGTCTAATTTTACATTTGTCGGCTATAGCACATATTTGGTATGTTTTCAGTGTCAAATCATTGGATTCTGTTTCTACTTTTTTGCACAATATGCCAGCTTTTAAAGAAACATGCAGGTTTTCTGAGGTTGCAAATGCACCCATCAGCGATAACATTATGACCACTGACAGGCGAAGTGGTATTCATTTTGATGACCTTACTACAGAGGGCTCTGTCAGTGGGTGGGATATATTAGGCAGCAAGTGAACATTTAGACCTCAAAGTTAATCTGTTAGAAACAGCAAAATGGGAAAGAGTAGGGGTCTGAGCAGCTTTGACAAGGGAAAAATTATGATGGTCATATAACTGGGTCAGAGCATCTCCAAATCTTGTTGGGTATTTTCAGTATAAAGTGTTTAGTACCTACCAAAAGTGTCTAAAGAACAACAACTGGATTTCAACCAATCGAGCATCTTTGTGTTCAGAACATTATCACCACCTGTCTAATATTGTGTAGTTTCCCCTTTTTCCACAAAACCAGCTCAGACCCAAGGCCTAGACTACACCAGACCTCTGAATGCGACCAAGACATTACAGCAGATCTCTGAAGTCCTGGATGTAGAGAGGTGGACCTGCATGGATCAGATCTATTTATCAAACACCTCCCACAGATGATCAACGGTCCTGAGATTGGGATGTCCATCTTTAGTCCATTTGTGGTCGGTACTAACCACTGCAGACCAGGAACACCCAACAAGACCTGTAGTTGTGGAGATGCTCTGACCCAGTCATCACCGTTACAATATGGACCTGGACAAAGTCAATAAGTTCTTTTAGTTACTCATTTTGCTGGTTTCCAACACATCAGCTTTGAGGACTAAATGTTCGCTGTCTGTCTAATACATCCAACCCAGTGACAGGAACCATTATACTGAAATAATCAATATTATTACCAATTCTCCGATCAGTTCTCAGAATGTTATGGTTGATCAGTGTATAAACATATGACTGATATTATGTTAAAACCACTTCATCATTTTCCTCATAACTAGATGTCCATGTAGGTTTTCATTTGCCCAGGTCATGGTCCTTCTTGGTAGTTCTTCTCGGTTCAACTGGACTGGTTTCGTTCTTTTGAAAACATTTCATCTTTCATCCAAGAGACTTCTTCAGTTCTAATGACTGGTGGGGGAAACTGGATTTATAAACCTTTAGATCTGATTTTATCTACCAACTGAACTAGACTGCACTCAATCAGCGAACACATTCAGAAGCGACCAGACATGGATGCATGGGCAATATTCTGTGTTACTCATTGTTATGTTAATATAAAAGAATTAATTCACGTAGTCAGTTTAATTGTTAATGCAAGAGCACTGCCATTCTTATTAACGTATGAACCAACAAAATAAATGTTAGTTAAAAGTTAGTCGGCGCCGACTTTACTTAAGAAACTCAAACCCAATTACGAATGTTCAATATTTACCAACCTCGCTTCTGTGAAATTAATTTCAACTAAATACATGTTTACTCTTGAATCACTCCTGCTTGTTATGAATGCTCGTAGCGCCTATTGAATTCTTCTTTTTTTTTTTTTGGGCGAAATTATTTCAGGAAATGTATAAAATTCCCCATGTGCCGAAGCCTTCAATCCACACACGTTACTCTGACGGTAAAGGAGTTAACGAACATGGCATAGATTGAATGACTAATGTGGTATCGGTTGGCAGTGGATTTGTAAAGTCAACTATGAGGTTTTTAGTCAATTCAACAATTCATCTCAAAGCAAAGGTTAAAACAAAATAGTGTGTTTTGGCTCTGCAGTAAAGGGGGGGTATTTCAAGTGAGAGCGAGGGGAGTTGGATAGTGCTAAGACTGACAAGCAAAGTCAAAAAAACTAGGAAAACAAATACAGCAGGGAGGAAAAACAAAGAACACCCTTTGGAACACTGGGGGAAACTTGGGGGAAAGTGACAGTGCGAGCTACCTTGGGAATATGCAGTAACCTGTGAAAAAAAAAAAAAAAAAAAATGACATGTCTCACTTTGACACAGCAGTGAAAGGGAAAGTGCGCAGCGCATGCGAGGATGCAGTTTAGTCCGGAGACAGGGAACAGGAGAAATCCATTCCTGTAATGGCTGTAGCATGTCTAGCTGTCCCTTTTCGCTCGCTGACAGATGGTTTTGTCCCAGAGGCTCCTGTGCCTTCCTGCTCAAAGAGGACGCCGAGGATGGAGCAGACTGACGGATTAAATGCGAGGACGGGGTAGACAAGGCCATAGTGGACAAGAGTGCTGATGAAAGTGTGAATTAAGTCCTGAAAGTCATTTTTTCTTGAGGCTGTAAATGCAGAAGGGAGGATCACAACGTAAAAACCACTTATCTAAAAGCTTCAAAATAAACTTACCAAAAAAAAAAAAAAAAACCTTTTGGACAATGCCATACACATCACTTTTTTTTAATGTTTGACTAAACAACTTATTCTCATCTGTGCTGTTATGGATCACAATCTGAATGCTTTGTGATGCCAGTATTACAATATTTGGCCCAGTTCTGTGGAGCTGATGCCACAGCCAGACTGCTCCGTTGAGACTGCCTTTCTTCACTGGTGTTAGATGGCTGTCCATATGAAATGCCCTTGTTGTCCCTCATCCAAATTCTGGCTTTGCTGATCCATTGAGTGTCCTTTTCCCCATCGTACAGGATACGGGATAAAACACAAGTGGTCTTTGACACTTTGAGGGTGATTTATTCAGAACTGAGGTAAAGGACCCATTGAAGCTTCTTTTGGCTCCATGAAGCTCTCTCGACAAAGCACTCTTCACATATCATGGCAACCTACATTTAGTCAGAATGAATTGCCTCTCCACATTGCCAAGGGCTTCTCGAAATACTGGCATAAATTAGCGGTAGGCTGAGGCTAATGCAATCCACCACAGTCTCCCTTTCTCAGATACCTTGAGACCCAAAAAAATGGAACGCGTGGATGATGTTTAATAGCTATTTGGCCTCCACTTGTTTTTTTTTTCTTGTTTTTTTTTTCCCCATCGGCAAGGAAATCAAAAAAAGAGCTCAGTAGAAGGTTGTTCAGGCACCTTTAAGCCTCCGAGCTGTTTTTTTTTTTTTTTTCCAAAGAACATGGGTGTAGAAGATCTGCAGACAGGAACAGAGGAGCCATGATGTGCTCCTCACACTTTTCTGGTTGCAAGGGTAATGAGGAAGCCACGCTGGCCTCACCAACCTCAACCGTCCAACAGTGGCCAGTCCTGACAAGTCCTCCCACTGAACTGTAGTCATGCATTACAGCTGTGAGGGTGTATTTATGTGTTGGAGGTCCATGCTTTACTCACCAGGTATTTAGATACTAGAACTTTTTGACAAATACAGAAACCTGTGTTTTCTGTTTTTGTAAAGTTGCCAAAAAAAAAAAAAAGACAACACCAGTACAAATGAGTATGTGAGTGTGTATATATTGCGGTTGTTATTATGGATTAGGGATATAAGACAGTGATTAGCTTAGAAACTAACCAACTCTGGAAAATGTTGTAGTCAATCCAATCAAAATCAATGCAATGCCATTTTGGAAGGAGGGACACGCTGATCAATTCTACCAGATAACTCGCCTTTTTTATCGGATTCCCAAAGTTCTCATAGTCAACAGAGGTGGATCTGTACCAATGGGAAACTACGGTCAATACATTTTATGGGTTTTGGTTAACATTCTGTACTTATATTTGTGTTTCACTTGTTCTCAGACCATTTAACAGAGTCACGTTTGCAACTACAAGAATCTGACTGAAACTGTCTAACACACCATAAGAATAGAACTAAGTGGCATATTGATTTAATTGAATACACAAAAATGTTAACTTAGACATTCACACGGTGGGTATTTTGTCGACAGGTTTCCATTCTGACTTCGATTGCAGCAGCTATGTAACTTTTAACCTCTATTACCGATTATTTCTACATTCCTCGCATTTGTTTGCTCTTTTTATTAGAACGCTTCAGCTCTACATCTGTCTGTGTTTTAGACTGGTTGTGTAGTGTTAACACTGCTCTGTTTTTTTTTTTGCATGAATGTTCCCATAAAATGAGTTGATAACCACTGTTGAGACACCACTATGCATGACTGCAATTGTTAGATCCAAGCAAAAGCGGTCCTGGGTCTGTTAAATTTGAGATACCAGTCCAAGTGCTTAGTTTAACACATAAAGACCCAAACGTCCATCACCAACTAAAAGAATCTAATGATCTAAACTGTTTAATACCTGTTGATCCACTAATCCTAACAATATATGAAAATAATTGGTGTAAAATTAAGTTTGTCATCTTTTCATGGTCATCAGATATGACCCATTTGGATGTTCAGAGGCTCCGTAGTTACCATGGAAACTATCATCTTCTACAACATTGATTCACCAGTAAAACCCATAGAGTTTAATAAATGACAATGGATGGAAATGCTTGGTTTATGTACACTTAATGATATATTTACCTGAAAATGTCACTTTTTCTTTTTTGATACAATAACCCTCAACTTTAATCTGAACATTTATGAACATCTACATGATCAGTAAATTAAATATAGGAAAATACCTGATTTATCAATTGGTAAATCACAAAATACAGATTATATTATAATAAATGGTGATAAATCACTTAAGAAAGGTTAGATATAGAGAAGATTTCATTTGGGAACTGACACAAATGTAGCACTGGATCTTTATGGGTTCATGTAAAAAGAAAAAAAAAAGAACTCCACAAAGAGATACATACTTAAGCTAAAATTGTTTGCCAACCCTAACCAAAGGACTATTATCAGATGTCAACTTTGCTTTCTAGTGGCAAAGTCTTGGATTTTGTGCATCCACAATTCACCCCATGCATTTCCTGTTTGCTGAGGAAATGAAAAAGTAGCAGACTGTCAATGACAAATAATGAATGACAAATAATGCTAAGGTTACGCAATATACTATCTTTAGTTTGCAGCAGTGTGCAACAGCAATAAATCCGTTTAAGGAAATGGTAAGAAGGACAATTTCATTTATGTGGGAGCAAGTTATTAATACACAGAAATGCCACAGGTTTTATATTTAATCCCTACAGATAAGACTGGTGTCGGTCTATTATATTTTCATATGGTTTAACTAGTTTAGTTTCCTTATCAGCTAATCATATTAACCAAACAGGTGCATATTAATGACTGAAGCAGCATACAGCATGTTAACAATGGGCATGTTAACATATTTTTAGCTCAGTTGACACAGATTTAACACGCTTTTCTCACTTAAATTATTATTCACGTTCTCTTTTTACTTCTTATGTTGTTGAGAAGTTTGCTTCAAATTCACGTGACTGTGATATGGAAACACTATTAACCCATAGAGACCCAAACCCTCTACAGATATAAACTGCTTAATACCTGTTGATCCACTAATCCTATGTCAATACTTGTAAATAATTGGTATTAGATACAGTTTGTCATCTTGTTATGGTCATGAGATATGACCCATTCGGATGTTCAGAGGCTCTGTAGTTACCATGGAAACACCGTCATCAGTAAAACCCATGGCGTTGGATCGATACATTCAGTTAGCAATATCTTTTCTGAACAAGTTACTTGTTCTCCATTTTTCTCTGTTTTGATATAATTAACTCTGAATTTACTCTGAGTTTTCATGAACATCTACATGATCTGTGAATTAAATATATGAAAATACATTATTTACGCCAAAAAATGCAAAATACAGAGGATAAAATTATTTCAAAAAAAGGTATTAAATCAGTTAAAAAAAGGTAGAATTAGAGAGAAATTCATTTGGGAACTGCCACAGAAATAGCCCTGGGTCTTTATGGGTTAATGTGTAGTGTCTGAGGCTTTCAAGCAGAACACATTTCGATATTAAAGAATGCATATGTATATTGAATTGACATTTAAATAGGCACATTCGGAACATTTTTGTGCCAATGCAGACGCTTTTTTTACTGCATATATCTCTGTACATCCTGCATGGTTGGCATATTTTTTCCATTTTTCCACTTTTATCTCCCCCTCTCTTTTTACATACATGTACATACATACATCACAGAACACATGACCCTTCCTCCAAACCTTCAGACAAAGCTATCAGGAAGCAAACAAGCCACATAAATTCTATCACCAACATACAGACAACATATGTATGTCGCGGTTCTATGTCATCCTTCTATTCTGATAGATAAAGCTCAAAGAGTGGCATAAGATAAAAGGAGGATGCGTTGAGGGACTCCATGTCATCCCTCAGGGAGAGGAAACATTTGATCCCATTCAAAGAGCCTCTGTGTACCAAGTCAAGCGAGCCAGCAGCAATACAGGAATAGATTCCTCCATCTCATATCCTGATTTTCTTTCAGGATTCCTGTCCGTGAACCCGCCCCAGCTGAGAAAAGTGGTTTTGATTTTCAATGCACACTTAACACAGTGTCATTCTAATGTCTGTAAGACTCTGTTGCAAAGATGAACATGTGTACATGAGTGTGTTGACAGATAGAAAGGATGCGCCACCTTTTTTTTTTCTAATTCAGTTTGCCAGTTCACTTTTGTCACAGTTTTAACCATGTTAATGTAATTCTGTTCTTTAACAGCTATTAGATTTTTAAAGTCCATCAAATAAGCATAGTAGACTTAAAGCCACGTCTTCTCACTCATACTGACCATATATAACAAGTTTATTATAAAAGCAAATTTGGTATACATTTAGAATACAGACAGATGGCAGAATGGTTGCAGATAAATACATCAACTGATAATGAGATAGATAGATAGATAGATAGATAGATAGATAGATAGATAGATAGATAGATAGATAGATAGATAGATAGAT
>JAPQRQ010000003.1:14672665-14685097 GCA_037367365.1 Apogon talboti
ATGACAACAATACAGTTACATACTTGCAAAACAGGACGACCTCACCAACCCACAACAACAGGACCAGAGACAACAGACAGACACCCAGACACAAAAAACAAAAAAAAAAACAGCTACACTGACAAAGACAAGAAAGAAAACAAAAGTACATATAAAAAAATAACAAAAAAATAAAAAAAAACAGAACATATGAACCATATGAGACATACAGTAGCTTTAATCAATTTCTCACTTTCTCTGACTCAATAAGTTGCTTCTTCACAGTTCTCATCCCATCTCATCCCTTTCTAACTCTTTGGTTAAAGGCCCTGTGGCGTTAGTTTGACTCACTACTCCCTCTAGTGGTAAACGTGTCAAACCATTGATATATGCAGTTCATTTCTCTACAATCCAGTACAATGGTGCTGTAGCAATAATGTCATACCTCTTTATTCTAAACACCAGTGATAATTTTATGTGGTCTTTAACCCTTTAGATACAGGAGTTTGTTTAAAAAAAATACATTTAGATATCAAGATTTCAAAAAGCTGTGTGTTTCATTCGGTAATGTTGCTTGTCACAATATTGCAAATTTAGTGCTTAAAGGGTTAATATTTGAAAGAAGAGATAATACATATTGTTAGCCTCATAGCATGCCTAAGTCATATTTTTTTCACGACATAACCAATTGTGCAACATGAATCGGCAGAGTTTGGACAGTAAAGTTACATAGATTCATAAATAATAACAATAATAATAATAATCATAATCATAATACATATAATTTGGCCAAAATTATGACTTAGGCAATTATGCTATGAGGCTAACAATATGACAATTTTAATGATCTTGCACATATGCAATGCACTTCTGTGTATATGTAAAAGAATAATAATTTGAAAAACCAACAAAAAAAACAGTAGTTTGTGGAATCGTTATCTATTATTTTCCACACACATTTTGTTGTTGTGAGAAATGGGGACTTCCTGTGGTGTTTAAAGTCTTGGTTATCTCATCTTTGTATTTTTATCTTTATTTTCTTCCAGTGTTTTATTGGATGCAGATTTTGTCATTCTAATAACAAACCTCTGTGTCCCATCTTCACACACACACACACGCGCACACACACTCCACCTCTGTCTCCTCCACCATCAGCTTTGCTCTAGGTGGTCGGCTCCACTGCAGACAAACATATCCATGCCTTTGGGCGAAGCAGCAGGCACAACATTTCCTCTGCAATAATTTCTCATTGTGTCCGAGCAAGCACTTTTGTCTCTTCCAAATAGAGCACATGGCCTTTAAGCAACTAACACGGACATAATGATGGCTTGGAGGGGGGGATACGGCTTGGGAGGGGTGGTGTGGGGTGACGGCTGTTGGAGGAGAGCTCTAGTCCTGCAGCTCCAGTTTGTGATGACTGTTTGCTGGCCGTAGGGGTACTGCTGTGCTCTGGATGCTGTGTCCTGTGGTGGCACATCTTGCATAGAGAGGGCTCCTCTTTCATACTGTATACCAGCATTTGAATCAGTGACTGACAGCATGGTGTGCCTTTCTTGACATTTCTGACTTCCCAGAGGGAAAATATGTGTGCGTACGTATGCATGTTTGTGTGCATCTGATCACTATCTGGCACCTACTGCTTTTCCATCTTTTTCCACTTCTCCTTCTCCCCAGACAGTCATGTTTTTACAGAAGTACCACTCATTTGGGGTCCTCAAATGGGTTTTATGTGTTTCACAAGTGAACTCCTTTCACCAAATAGGAACAATGGGAGGTAGCAGAGTGCTTGACAGCATTTACCACCTTTGCGAGGTTGAGTTTTATCGATCAGAAGCTTCAAAGGCTTATATTTTACTGTTTATTTCTTATTTCGTCTGTGCATGACTCTGTCGTTAAAGTGTGAGGCGAGGATTTTAGCTTGTCTGTATGTGGTAAAAGAAGAAAGGAAACGGTAGATAAAAACAGAGTCAGACACATAGGGTGATGTAATGAAGTGATAATTCTTTTACTGTCTACTGTTAGCTAACTCTTTCTGACTTTGATAGATGCGTCTGGCTGAATAAAATGACATTTCAACACTGTAGCAGGGACTCGACTTAAAATGTCAGACTGCCCGCTGCCCCCTCCTCTGCCCTCTCTTTCCACTTTTTTTTTTTTTGCTGCACTGTCTTTTATGTGACTCTGTGCACGCATGTGTGTACATAGTCTGTAGACCCCTGTGTCCTGTCTCCAAGGTAACATCAGAGTAGAAATTGAGGTACCGCCATCCAGCATTTTCTCTCAATGCTTGAGAGAAATCCTTTGGTTTCTTTCGGTCTTTTTCTCCCTATATGTTTTTAATCCTACCGACAGCTAGTCAAGGCATGGACTTGATTTATCTTTTCAACACACTGTATACCATCAGTTCCGGTGATGTCACTGTCCATCCACCCAAGCATGAAAAGAAACCATTACATCAATTTTTTTTTTTTTTTATTTGATTCAAAGTGTTGCAGGAGATTGCTTTTGCTCTGTTAACTGTGCAGGTTAATAAAGAGAGAGTTATTCAATTAAATGTGCCCTCTTTGCAAAGCAGGCTGAAAACAATTTGTGCTCTCTGCAGTACAATTACATTCATATTTGCCTGCTTTGTTCTGACATTCATTTAAAACCTGTTTATAGTTGGCATCCATCTGATTTTCTTGAATTATTCATATTTACTTGCTGTTTTTGCGCTGAATATAATTAACTTGAGGTATTGTGTGAGTGAAAAGGTGATCACCTTAACAATGCATTGCGACTTCATGACATGAAGCTCATTTTACTACAGACAGACTGAAGTACCCTGACAAGCAGAAATATTTTACCTGAGAGGCATTGATTAAGCATCACCAGCAGTGTGCAATGGCTTTTTAAGAGAACATATAAAGCACTTGGTTTATCAATCATCAGAATCAGAATATTTTATTAATTCCAGGGGGAAATTATTGGGTGTTAGTCATGCCATTGAAGTATAATCAAAAGTAGCAGGAAAGAAATTAGCAACAGACATCTATCTATCTATCTATCTATCTATCTATCTATCTATCTATCTATCTATCTATCTATCTATCTATCTATCTATCCATCAACCATTTAACCTGATCTGTTCTAACATTGCATTAACAGAAGGATAATTTGTAGGTGGATCACCAGAACACTTATTTGAAAGTAAAATAAAACCCAGTGTGTAGGTACAGTATCTTTAAGTGTAATACTGTGACCGGTCATCAGGTTCCTTCTTCCATTGATCTTTACTGAAAACATTAAATCAGTAATTCACTTTTCATCTTTGTTCCTTGCTTCTTTACTAGCAGGAACACTACCTACTACTAGCTTAGAGATTCATTTCATTAACATCAACCACTATGAGGTCACAGCACAACACAGTATTATTACAGGGTCCAAATAAAATGAATGAGACCCGAAAGACTCCTGGAAATAAAAAAATTAAAAATCGATTCATGACTAAACAGCTCTGATGTCTGTTGTATTGGGCTTACAATGACAGCTCCATACAACATCAGACTTTCAGAGCTTCTGTTCATTGAATAAAATATATATTTTCTATTGACTGTAGCTGTGGTCAAACAATTTCCACTAACAAGAATGACTTTGTCATCAAACTATTTGTTGAAATTTACCATTTTACTAATGCACAACCCCTTGGCTTCAACAGTTCCAACCCTATGGTCCAAATATGGTCATTATGAGCTCCAGTCCTTTGACCAAAATGACTCAACAGATGACTGACATACGGTGATGTTCAATATAAACTCATGGGAGGTAGCATCTAGTGGCTGTCAGTGGTGTTACTCTGTCATGGTCCTTGTACGTTGGTTCACTGAAAGCACTCGGAAAAAAACACTATTGCACAAAGTGTTAATAATTGAATACAACCAAAAATGTAGCATTTTAAAACAGTAAGGACAAAACGAAATAATCTCACTGTTAAAATAAAAAAAAAACTATTAATGACCTGAAAAGAGTCAGTGTCATGAGATTAAGCTGTGATGTTCAAATACACACTCTAATAACAACTTCTTCTAAATGCTACATATAAAATAAGGCAATGGCTACTGCCACAGTACTGTGGCACAAACATCAGTTTGTCTGTTGCCACAGAGCCAATCAAATGTTAGCATTTGCACTTGAGACAATCATAACAGTATCCATGATTGGCATGGATGGAGCTATGCCCATGAGCAACATGAACTCATTAGCCTTTTGTTGCCACAGTACTGTGGTAATATACTATATGGCACATACTTCAATGCATTCTTCTGTGCATTTTGTTACCGCAGTACTATGGCAATTGGTGGAAGAAAGGACAAATTAGTGATAGTATATAGTATAGAACAGGAATTGTTGTAAATGCTGTATATGTTGTTGTTTTACGGTGTTCTGTGCTCTGTGCGGTCAGTGAGATTGAGGCTGGAGAAGGTGGACGGAGCTAGATGTTAGATGCAGCAATGTGCTGTGTTAATTCTCAGTTCTGTGTCAGTTCAGTGTATTGAGTGCTGTGCTCCGAATTCTGCTCTCTGAACGTTTTCCCAGTGACTGATTTATATCAAAGGGGGATTTACCTTCCGGTACCCTCAGGAAAAAAATTGTTGCATTGACCAGGAATTAAACCCTGATCTTCTGGATTATGGTCCGAAGCATTACCTATTGAGCTAAATTTCCACTGCCTTATAGATTGACCTATTTGCTATCTAATTGAATGTGTCAACAGGGTGACAGGTTACCAGTCGACACATGATACATCAAGAGTGCTGATTGGCTCTGTGGCAATAGACAAAACGACATTTCGTTCCACAGTACTGTGTCAATAGCCACTTCAATAAAATAATCATGAATGTTCCATCCTTTACTTACTGAAGTAGCTGCTGCTGTCTACTGTGCATTTTTCAACACCTCTGCATGAGGAGGAGTGAGGAGACAGACTGTTTATTTTTATAATAACACTTTCTTGCTGATACAAAATATGTTCTGCAAAGAAATATTTTATCTCTGTGTTTTACAAAGGAGAGAAGAAATATGTAGTCCCTTGTAAATGTTGAATCTGCTGCTTCTGAGCAGGAAAAAAGAAAATGGATTTTTATTGGTGAAACCGACAATCAAATCATGAATGTATTCTCATTCTCTGCTGATTGTGTGTCTGAAAACATAGTCAGGAATAGCAGATTCAAAAGTACATGAATCATACTTCATTTTCTTCTGGTTCACACCTCATTACCAGTGTTTTTTGTGGTTCTGTACCATCATCATCTGACACTGTTTGCATCCGCACAGATTTAGAAGATTAACCCATCATAGTTCGCTCATAGAAATACTCTGAAATTCATTTTTTTTTACGTTAGTGTGTTATTGGAGGACATAACAGGACTTTAATACTTTTGTGAAATTTTTCAAAATTTTTTATTGTCATGTAGAAAATCAAGGTCTGTAAAGTCACTATATTGCCCGTAAGTAGCCAAAAAATAAATAAATAAATAAATAGATCAAAGAAGTTTATATAAAAAGTACACGAAAAACACATGCAATGTGAACGGAACATGTATTTTAGAACATTAGACCAACATAAGTGCTGATCCAGACACCTGTCAACATACACATTATCCCTTTTAACATCATTACTTACATTAGTACCGTTACTTCATGGTACCTAACAAAGTT
The DNA here is from genome assembly GCA_037367365.1 of Apogon talboti. NCBI lineage: Eukaryota > Metazoa > Chordata > Actinopteri > Kurtiformes > Apogonidae > Apogon > Apogon talboti. The sequence goes on from JAPQRQ010000003.1 coordinate 14,678,342, forward strand.
GGCACACCCACTGTTCATGCAGAGGTGGACCTTACAGACCCTGTAGACCACATTGGACCTGAGATTGTTGCCTCACTGTCCTCACTGGAACTGTCTTGTAATGTGTGCAGAAATTACCTAAATTAGTTACTTGCCTGATAAAGGGTTAAGATCTTTTTTTTGTAATGTTTTATTCACTTATAAAGTTATCACCATTGACATTCTATAATATCCATTTTATATAATATAAAGTTTCATGAACTGTTGATGTGTGTGGCTGTTTTCTGTGGAGTGTCTGGAAGAATTCGGCACCTACAGATCATTCTATTTAGAGGAATGCAGCACAGTCTTTTCACAGCAGAATATTTTCAGGGACAATGTCTGGCCCTGCAGCTCCTGACATTTTGTGAACTGTTGCTATGTGCTTTAAAGTTTGTGCCATTTGTGTCACGAATGGTGGCTGCAGGGAGGAGGCTAAGCATCTTTGCAGACCTAGATAGATGGGAAGGGAGAGAAGGGAAAAAATAGGATTGTGGCTAGTCTGAGTTGGTAGCTATATGTGCATGCCAGTTGGCATTTTTCTGCATATCTGTGTTAATGTCTGTCTGTTCTACTTACATAATGAATGTATCAGTGCATTTCAGACCATTTATTCAAACCCTTTATAAAGTAAGTTCTAAAGAAAGTACCAGGTATTGCAGTTAGCAGCATCATTATCCATTTTGTTTCTGTTCCCGTACTCTGATGATTGCTTTTCAAATGTTCACTCCTTCAGTTCGTTCAATCCCTCATGAACAGCTGAACATTATCATTTACTTTCTTCCACAAGTGACAGTTGCAAAGCAGCCTTCTTATTCTTGTCTAATAACACTGAATCTGTTGATCTGTATGTTTCTCCCCCCCCCTTATATGCCACCTACTCGGCTTTTTTCCTTGTGTCATAAACAGGAAAACCCTACAAGGCATTGTGTGACACAGATCCAAGCTGACAGCTCGAAATAACAGTTAACAGTTCTTCTGCCTGGTTCCCTCTGACAAATGCACAGAGCCGGAATGTTAAATGGAGTGTACCATGGACCAAGGAGAAGCACAGGTGCTCTCTGACACCATGCCAACTTCACCTCAATGCCCCGATCATACAACCATCAATATTACGACTTGCCAGACCTCCTCTTTACACTCTGTCACATTCCACCACCATAATATTCATCTGAACTGCCACCATCTTTCCTATCATGACATGTCTCTTTCTCCTCATGTTTCCTGTTAAACTAGATGGGCACTCAGAGAGGACAGACCTCTGCCAAGGACAATGGACCTCTGTTCTTCTTCTTCTTCTTGAGCTGTTCTTCTCTACTTTAATGGCTGGTAACACCGCTTCATTCTAAATCAGGGGTGTCAAACTCATTTTAGTCCTGGGTCCATATACAGCACAATTTGATGTCAAGTGGTCCAGCACACAGTAAAATAGTAGTAGTATAATTATATAATATAATACTATAATAACCTATAATAATGAAAACTCAAAGTTTTTCTCTTTGTTTTAGTGCAATAAAAACCATTAAATTATGAGACTATTTACATTTACTGACTATCCTTTCACAACAAAGATGTGAATAACCAGAAAAAAAATTACATTTCTTAAGAAAAAGTGCAATTTTAACAATATTATACCCCGACTTATCATTTATACATGTACATTACACAAAATGTTCCACAAACATTTGGTAACAGGCATAACATTGTTAACATTTAGAAATTTGGAATTTGGAATTTGGAACTAAAATAAGAATAATTTCTACAATATTATGTGTCAACTTTAACACAACTTACAAATCATATCTACAAATGTACAAAACATTTAGTAACATCCAGAATATTATTAAAATCATTTTCAGGTTGTTGACATTTTATTGTTAAAGGGTTGTTATTTGACACTTGTGTTCTAAATAATTATCCAGTGGTCAACTGAAAAATGTGTTAAAATGAATGGTTCACGCAAGAATACAACAAGAAAAAATCTGCACATTGATGTAATTCCTGGCACTTTGATAATTACCACCAAGAAATACTATTCACTACAGGGATGTTCATGTCTCAGTACTTTATTCCATGATAGTTTTGGATGATGTTTTATAGGAGGAGTTTGTTACATACGGTCTAGACAACATGATAGTAGGTAACAACACTTTAATTTATTTTCATCTTATTTACAACAACCAAATTACAATAAAAATCATCTCAAGGCACTTCACATAGAAAGGTCAAATCCTTACAGCATTATGGGGAAAAAAAAAGAAAAGAAAAAATAACCCAACTCTCTCATGAATAAACACAACAGCAGGGAGGAAAAACTCAGACTGACCCAGGCTCAGAGTGGGCGGGCATCTGTCAGTCACTGAATCACTTTAATCAAGATTACCTGCACACCTCAAAATCAGTCACTTCATTTTCTTAATGCTGCAGCCATTTTTCAACACCACTGCTAAAAAATGCTGGATAATAAACCTTAACATGTGGGTGTCTGGCTCAAATGTGAAGTGAAGCACAACACCTGCCAAGTCTGCGTCCAACACTACATCATCCCCAAACGATAATATACATGGACTGACACTGACTCTCAATATATATGAGCAATTGCAAATTTGCTCGTTTAGTGGACTAGGAACTACACAAACACAGGACAAATAACACAAAATACAATATAACTGTGCAGTCCCATAAATAATATTTGTTCATAATATAAAACTGGTAAATAATCATGTCTCATGCAGTAAATAAGTCATTTGTGCTTTGCAGTATGTAAGTTAATCTTTAAAATTTAGCAGTCCAGTTCAGTAAATGTTCATTTGTGATTGTTTGGGTAAAAAGTGAGTTTGTGAACTAACAAAGAACACAAACTTTACTAAAACTATATGAAATGTTAAGCAGATGGCCAAAAGGACTCTCATGGACTTACAAACATCTTTTCATTGAAAGTGGCCAGTAAGTGTAAATATTGTTATATTAGCATGCTAAGCTAGCACCATTTATACTCTGATTGCATACATGTTAAATGCAATGTAAGTTTTTTCAAGGATCTTTGCTTTAAGTTTATTTGCATATTCTGTATTTACAGCTTTATAGCACGGTGATGGCACATTAATGACAAATACAGTAAGAAAAAACTGCAACTAAGACCTAAGAGGCAATAAATACTTGTTTTAAGGGTCTGACCTGTGCTCATATGTCATGAAAAGAGCTGCAAATACTGTTGTATTTAGATTGTGATAATAAGAATCTCAAGGGCTCCTTTATTATGGTTTGCTAATGCTAATATGGTTACATGAAGTTTTTGTAGGAAATCTCCATTGTGTTGGGAGCAGGTTGTTTGTCAATGTAAGCTGACGTATGTAATTTAATGGTAGCTAGTGTTGTTTGTGGCTGCTGTAGAGGAGCAGAGGAGAGACACTGAATAACTGTAGCTAGCATTAGGATTTTCCCTGAAACAATAACTCTAGGTAGGATTAATTTACATGCTGTAGTCACGGATGAAGACGGTTAACTTAGAGGTGGAATTAGCTAATATCAACAAATGTCCAGCTCCAAGGACGTATTGAACCTTTAAGGTTTAGTTTATGCACAAAAACAACTTGAGTAGAAAGGATTTGCCTTCAGCAAAGTAAGAATTGTCAAACACAATTTTGGTTTGAGATTAGACCCTAATTTTTGTCTCCTCCATATAAGCCCCCCAGCTTCCTCCAATTAAGGACTTTCACCCCTATAGCAAACTCAGCAGACCATTAAGAGATTTTATCCAAAAAACATCATTTCAACCACTTAAACTATTGAACCGACAATGTTGTTACCCACCATATGTCAAAAATTTTTTTATGCTAAACGGTGTAGTTGTTTCTTGACACTAGTACTTAAAAATGCTGTCTTATAGTCTTCAAAAACTGTCCAGGTTCTTTCTGAATGTAACACAAGTCTTAACAGAACTTGCAGAATGCATTTGTCCATCTTTTGTTAATGGAATATTAAGAGTTTGGGGCATTGAGATAATTAGTTCATCTGTTTCCTTCGCTGTGAAGTTTTAGTTTTGTAATTTCTATTTGAATTACTTTCAACTTAAGAAGAAAAGGAATAACTTTAATTATTACTTCGTTCTCCACCTTTTAAAATACACTTCTCATCAAACAATCTGTGTTCTGTGTGTTGAATGCAAATCTGCTTTGGCTAAAACTAATACTAAAAACCCCTCCAACCTTTTGTGTCGCATCATACACACATTTCTTAAAAACCCAATAATACATGACCTGTGTGTGTACATATTTCTCATCAAGAGAGCCATTGTGGTGGAACCCACCTCTCTGATTGCTTCTCCTTCTTGCTGGGCACATTTCTTTCATTTTCTCCAAAGCCCTCTTCTATTCAGCCTTTTGTTTCAAAGCAGCCACTTTAATTACTTTAGCCCGCGATGTGAGCTTTGCATGACGGCTTTCACTCAAGCCTGGCACTGGGGAATGTGGGGGGAGATGATTTGTATTAATGATGGGTGGCAATGAAGGGGAGATGACGAAAGGGAGGAAAATGATATGAGACAGAAGGAGAGGAGGAGCTGTCAGGAGAAATGTGGCTGATGAACTCCAGATCATGGCTGAAATGAAGCTCATCCAACCTTTTACCTTTTAGCCCATTATCAATTGTTTATACGTCCATTAGAATCATCTTTCCATGCTTGAGTAAGAGCTTTACAACTACAGTGTTATGTTTTTAACATTCATATCGTTGCCGTCAGGTGGAAACCTCTTATGTCCAAAACAGTTATCTTTTAGGAAACTGGAAAAATGATGTATATTCTAAATAAATGAATGAGTTAAGAGATGTAGCCACAAGCCATTTTCAACCCTTTTGATTGGTTAAATATTTCTAAAACTGTCAGGCCAACATGGAGACTGACCAATAGAATTGTTGTATGTCTAAAAAAAAAGGCCAAAAATGGACTTACGAGGTTTCCGCCCAACAGCGATGATACGTTACATAGTATATGTTACATAGTTTACCAGCACTTAATTGCAATACTTGCCCTGAAAGTATTACCTAGCTACATTAGCTAGTATTAGCATTAATTCAATATTTCAGTAGTAATACTTATGCAATTACAATCATATCTCCGCTGTCAGGCGGAAACCTCTTAAGTCCATTTTTGGTCTTTTTTTTTTTTTGGTCATAAAATGCTTCTATTGGTCAGTCTTCACGTTGGCCTGACGGTTTTTGAAATATTTAACCAATGAAAAGTGTTGAAAATGGCTTGTGATTACATCTCTTAACTCCATGCATTTATTTAGAATATAGATCATTTTTCCAATTTCCTGAAAAATAAATACGAGGTGTCCACATACATGTATAACATATATGCAAAAAAAAGTTGACATTGTGCCACTATTATATCACCAACTGATTTCTAAACTACCCTTTGGAGGTCTTGAGTTTGTGTTTTTGCTGTTTTTTGTTTTTCTTCCACAAGAATAAATAGGTGAAACTTGATAGTTCTAATGCTAACTTCTTGGACTCTCAGCATTTATGCCAGATGGTGTTCTATGATAAAAATGATTAACTCATACCAGATGTTTTTTGAAACTCATATTTCGCTCCTCCTTAATTTTTTTTTTTTTTTAAGTCCTTTGGTTTACAAAATATTTCACTCCAACACAAAAATGATGACAAAACAGTCCAAACATTCAGCAAAACCATTGTTTCTAGTGGACATTAGACTGTGGACACTGCAGACATTAGTAATGGATGAAGCGGACACAAACGCTTTTGTCTGTCATGAAGCTGAGCAGCAACTATAAGTTCAAATGTTCCAAGTTAATGTAAAAGTGTTGTTGTTGTTTTTTTTTTTTACAACTTTTGTCTACAACACCCATACATGTGTCTGTGTGACCACAATCTATTGCAGGTAATATACTCTTAAATAATTAAGATATAATCTGTATTTGATGTTTCAAGTGTGATGACACTATTTTCTAATCTCTTTGTTTTCTCTGTCTCTTAGTTTATAAAAAAAAAAGGACTTTGAAGAACATAAAAAAAGAAATCTTGTTAGAGTGGATTGCAAAATAACCACGTTTGTGTGGACTCAGAATCAAATGTTGACTGAATAAAGAAAAAAAATAGGAAAATTGAAGCAGCAGAGATCCATAAAGACAAAATGTCTGTCTACTCTGTAACATAATGTAATACAACATCCATTTTAAACAGGATATGCTATTCTCAATGAGACACCACTGACTACTTGGCTGTGTTCTTCATTGGCGATGCATATGGCTGTCCTGTTAGCTGCTAACAGCTCTGAAACTGACAGAGGTAACATCTGAACATACTTTGTTTTGATGAACCAATTATAACTTCAATCAATTATAAGCTACTGGCATCCATACCATGATGTACTGGTACATGAGCAATCAATCCAGAACTAGCTGCAGATTAGTGTAACCACCGATGCAGCCGATTTTATTGATAGTATTGTGTAATGTTGTGTAATATGTTCTGAATTTGTTATATGTTCAGTGTAGTAGGGATGTAGAAACAGGGTGTTTTTTATGCAGAATTTGCATGTTCTCATGTCTATGTGGGTTCTCAGGTACTTCAACTTCCTCCTACTGTTGGGAAACATGAACTTAACCCTTTATTGGGCAAGTGACTATTTTTGGTCATTTCCGCACACATTACAAGACAGTGACAGCATCAGTTCCAGTGAGGACAGTGAGTCAACAATCTCAGGTCCAATGT
>JAPQRQ010000003.1:14698456-14710117 GCA_037367365.1 Apogon talboti
TATCTATCTATCTATCTATCTATCTATCTATCTATCTATCTATCTATCTATCTATCTATCTATCTATCTATCAAACTGAACTATATATAAAAATAGTACATTTATATTTTGATAATTGAATAAACATTGCATTGTTATTGCACAACAGAAGATTATTGCACAATTTATTGCACATAATCTCACATTTGTAGAGTTATTGCACATTATAGGAGGTGTTTTTTGATGATACATTGACGGAAGTGGTTCAAACAGGAAGAAAACACCAGAGTTCTACATTTATGAAGTTTAGTGTGGCGACAGCTCATGGGAAGAAACTGTCTCTGAATATATTTGTCCTTGTTCTGATGCACCTGTAGCATCTACCAGAGGGCAACAGGTGGGATGTGTCCTTGATGATGTTGCTAGCTCTGCTGCGGTAGCGAGAGCTAGCATCAGAAGTTGAGAGGAGTTGAAAGACATTGTTCTGACTCTCATCCTACATGATGGAGGATCTAATCTAGTATTGTCACACTTCCCTGCAAACTGTTACCATTCCACATCCCTGCCAGTTTCTGGATGCAGCTTTCAGACATCTGGATATCTGGGCATCTTTGAAGAAACAAAACATACTGGAGACTACAAATCCTCATTTACTGGCCAAAACCAGGCTGGGATGTTCGACAACATGTCCGTGACAGCCAGGCGTGCCAATTATACAAAATTGAAAGCAGGAAATTGGCAGAAAACCCGCCCAGTAAATTTTGTGTATAAGCCAGTCTGAAGATGGATTTGATGGGTCTTTTTCAGTCAAGCTCCAATCTGAGAGTCCGCCGTCCCTCGTGGACTTCCTTTGTGGTGACAGATTTGTTGGGGCTTTCCTGATTCCATTCTTTCGTCTTAATTTTTTAGTCCTCGGCAAATGAAAGTGAAGAACAAATCCTATGCCTGTTGTCTGAACCTCAGTCAATGACTCACTTCAAAGCCTGGAATAGAAATGGACACAATATCTCAGCTGACCTGATCTTGACGATGAGGTTCTGTTCAGTTTGATGACTCAAGAAAACTCTGCTCATGGCCATGAATTGTAATTTGTTAATTGAGTGATTTATTATTGTTTTGCAGAAAGGACTCAAGCACTCAATCAACAAAACAAAACAAAACTGTACCCACTTGTAAATAATGTGCACTGCATTTTTTTGGATTTTTTTTTGTTTGTTTTTTGTTGTTTTGTTTTCATTGTATTGTATTGTAATATATGTTTTAGAAAGGCCCAACCAGGGACAGGAGTTGTAAATTAGCACTAGCTATAAACTTATATGCATCACATCAGCTGTAATCTTGTAACTATGTCTGACTGCATTGTCCCTGTCAAGTAAATAGATAAATAAATAAATGAATGAATAAACTGACTGAACAAATCAGTCAATAAAGAAAATAGAAATGAAATACAAATAGGTCATAACTACAATAATTAAACTCGGGTATTAGAAAGAGGCATACTGTTGCAAATCAAATTCAGTGTTGCATTCAGTGACTTTAGAGTCACTTCACCTGACATCTATTTGACTATAATGTTAGACCTGAGAATACAATGGAATTCATCCCGTCATTCATTTTCCGAACAGCTTAGTACTGGAGAGGGTTAAACTGGACACAGTCACAGTCTATGGATGAGGTGCCTCAGTGATGAGATCAGAGATGTCTACAGCAGAAAAACTACAGCCTTCATCATAAAGCAAACTATGAACATGCATATTTTATGAATCAAACTTTTGTTCAAATAAAGTACACATGGATTATCATTGTATGCTTAATATTTACACTGACCAACAGTCCCAACTGAAGCAAATACAGAAGTGTCTTACAATGTAACCCCCATCCATTCACTCATTTTCTGAACTGCTTTAGTCCTAGAGAAGGTTGTGAAGGTCAGTCAGTCATCTTCTGAACCGCTTTATCCTCGACAGGGTCGTGGGGGTGCTGGAGCCTATCCCAGCTACCAGTGGGTGAAGGCGGGGTAGACGGTGGACGTATCATCAGTTCATCACAGGGCTGATGAGTGAACGGCCATTCACTCTCACATTCACACCCACGCATGGTTCAGGTTCACATGACCAGTTTAACCCATTAGGGCGAAGGTGGAGTACGCTGAGAGAACCCAGGCACAGGGAGAACATGCTAACACAATGAAAGCATCTACCACCAATATTCACAAACTCCAATTCAGTCCCCAGTATATTTACAGTATGTAAACATATCTGCAGGAGGTGATGAGCTCAGAGGCTTCACACCAAACTTTATTCTGCTCAAATAAAACTTTTTAGACACGAGTTGTCAGCCTGAAATGGCACACCAGCCCCGAGCCACTTCAACAGACTTATGGTGCACTGCTACATACACCAAACATAACAGGACTCACTTACCATGCATCTAACAAACACTCCCTCCCAATACGGTGGTCTATCTAAGGTGTAAAAAATGACTCATCTCTCAGTCTGACATGTCAGTTCCAGTGGGGCTCTAGATTGCTGCCCACACTTCAGCCCTTGTCACCACCCCTGCATCCACCTGTAGCTCCAGGAATAAAAAAAAGAACCATCCAGCCTCTTTTTCTATATATAAACAGCGCTACACTCTGTGCATAGACGCCATACTCTATCTCTATCCTGTTGCTGTAATGACATGTTTAAAATGTGACTTGTCTGACTGATCTGTTTTGTTTTACCATCATCACTGAACACCCACCAGCACTGAAAGGACAGAGACACGAAGCTTGCAGAGTCGGTGCCTAAAAACTGCTGCTACTCTGAACTCCTGATATCGCATTTGTGATGCAATTTGGATGTAATAAAGGCTAAAAAATGTGTATGGCAGGAACATTTTAGCAGAGACAAGATCTCTGTGTGTATGTATTCACCTACAAAACTGACTGAATGTGGTTTGGTAGTGTAGCTCTCCTTCAGTGGCAGTTGTAGACCGATTTTACCGGAGGGGGAGGCCAGTTGTTTTTGTCACGTACACATTCAATCAGGACAAGAGACATGTTTATATCTCTGCAGAATGTAAAGAAGTGGCCAAGTTCTAATTTAAGTGCTTTTTCAACAGCACTCAACTTCAACCTCAGATGCAAATTAGAAAATGGAAAAAAAAAAGATGACATGAAATCATCCCTCCTCTAAAGCTAAATTAACTCGTTAACATTAGAACAGCCAGAAGATGCCACATAAGCAGTCAAACTGGTCAAATTTACCCATAAACCATTTCAAGGCCACAAATGTCCTCTTTCATTGTATAAAGTAACTCTTCAAAAAGGGATGTCATAAGGAATGAGTTTGTTTAATCATCTCTTGTGTTAAGATGTCCAGTTTCACAGTTAAGAAGTTAAGCAAGCATTTTTATGAACAGTAATCACATAGATGTCAGTACAAATCAGTCAATAATGACAATGAAAATGGGTATTAGAAGCAAATACTGGCATATTCGTTTGTTCATCCGTCTCTGCCTCTTTTCTACAGTAAATGATGCATCTTTCAGATTACACACAAAGAAAAGCTGTTATCCAAAAACCTACAATGATTAAACCTAATGGAGTGGAAGTCAATGCATTTATATCCTCCTGAGACCCGGTATGTAAAAGTTTTTGCTTTTTTTTTTACAATAAATAATTGACTTGATTGGAAATGGCATGTTGCAGCAGTTTTTTTCAGATACATTTTATTTATTTATTCATTTTTATGGAATGTCCTTTACAGTGAACAGTGTTTTCTTTTTTTTAAGTAAAGCTTTGAAACTCTTGTCACCTACAGAGGATAAAAATGCATTGCTGGGTCTCAGGAGGCTATAGGGGTACATTTGATCCAGTGGTTGTTATTGGTATAAATGCTGATATGTTTTTGCCAGGCTTTCTCTTCACTGTATTTAACAATAGTTTATGTAACACAGCACCAAATTGGAAAACTGTGACATTTTATTAGAACAGTAATGCATATTGATTGTTTTAGCCGCAGGTAAACTCAGGGCTCTTGTGCTAATGCTAATTGCTACATACTGTATATGTATTAAGATGGGTGAAATGAAGAGACTGAATTTCCCTTCAGGGATAATAAAATGAGTTAACCTTTAACCTTTGAAAAAAATCCATGGATAAATTTGGCCTGTTTGTAGTTCTGGTGTTGAAAACCCAGTGAATGGTCACAAAACTGAAAACAGGCCTGTTTTTTTGAGGTCATGGAAAATTGACTTTAGCAACAGATGACTCTCACAGGACAACGATGCTACAAACATATGATGATTCTATAGAATGGGATGCATTGCTGTACTTCACTTGGCCCCTGTGGGAAATCCCCAAAAGCAGATTTGTCTGCTTGTGATGGGCAATGTGGTGCTACAAACCCATATTTTTAGGCTTTACCAATAAAGGCCCAGTGCTACTTTTGTGGTAATAACAAAAATGATTTTTTTCTCTCTGTTTAATCTTTCTTAAGCTTTTATCACCATTTTTTAAATAATATTTTCCTCTGCAGTTTGCTTTTTTATGCAAAAATCTGGTATTTTCCTACATTTAATTAATTAATTCTGTAGATGTTCATACAATTTCAGATTAAAGTTAAGGGTTATTTTATCAGAAATGGAGAAAACTGAAGAAAAAGAGACTTTTTCAGCACATCTATCATTAACTCAACATAAACCCAGTGTGTCCATTCACTGTCATTGATCCAACTCCATGGGTTTAACTGGTGAATCAATGTCGTAGGAGATGAACCTCATCAGATCTGTCGCTGAAAGCCACGATTTCAGTGGGACACACGAAGGTGAAGTCCAGAGGGTAGAAGAAGAGGACCACATACTTCCCTACTACGGAGCCTCTGAATGTCCAAATGGGTCATATCTGACAACCATGAAAAGATGACAAATTGTATTTTACACCAATTGTTTACATGTATTGACAGGATTAGCAGATCAGAAGTTATTAAACATTTTATATTGATAGACACTTATGGTTGCCAGTGGTTGTTTGGGTCACACTAAAACTTTATACACTTGTGGCATTTTCTGGTTTGATGGAAATGGAAACATGCCATTGGTCATCACTGTGAAAGCTATTCCAAAGCGCTTGGATGGCACTCCGGGGTGAAACAACAGCGCATACCCCAGACCACCCTCACCCCCCCACCTGTCCCTGTTCTCTCTGAGAGACAGGCAGTATGGTAATGAGGGGAATGAATGGTGACTCTTTGGGAAGACTTTCCTTTGAGTGTGTATTTGTGTGTGCAGTAGTGTGTGTAGGTGTGTGTGTGTGTGTGTGTGTGTGTGTGTGTGTGTGTGTGTGTGTGTGTGTGTGTGTGTGTGTGTGTGTGTGTTTCCAGCTGCTCTCTTGGCCACTATGGCCATTACCGAGCAGTACCAGGCAGCGGAGCATGACACACACCAGCTGGATCTACACACACCTCCACTGAGAAAGAGAGAGAGAGACTGAGGAAGGATGGAAAAGGGAGCATGAGACAATGAGGGACAGAGGTGCCAAAACCAAGGAGACACAGGAGAGGAGAGATGCATCCTCAAGGTAAGATGAAACACTTTACACTGTGCGAATGACACCGACAAAGTCACCAGCACCAAAAGCACCCTACTTTGTCCTCTCAGCACACTCTGCGCAGAGAACACACACATACCAAACACATAATTGCGCTCACAAATACATTATCCTGACCTAAATGTCAGATTGGATGTATACATACTTGTGTGATGAATTTTCTGTGTGTTGGTTGGTGAGTGTGTGTAGGTGGGCAGCAGCCAGAGAGGAAAAATCTCTACCATGTGTCATATTGTCATGGTGACCACGAGAGCCATAAATACAACTCAGAACTATGGCATTAGGCAGTGACCAGCTGTGTGTATGTATGTGCACATGTACTGGATCTCCTAGACATATTGAGACTGCCAACTATGTCTGCAAGACATTTTTCTCTCCCCTTTTATCCTTTCTTTTTTTCCCCTTTGCATCTCAGTCTCACACAGCTATTCACAGGCACCTTCGCCAGCGATGAAGAAAAACATTATGCATGGATGGATAGGGGATGGGGTGTGGTGTAGGGTGGGGATGGTAAAGAGATTATTCATATGCCAGAAGATAAATGTATTTTCTCTACTTGCCTCATTCCCTGCCCTCACTCACAGCAAGTCTTCCATCTCTCCTTCTTCCCTCATTTCTTATTCCTCAGTCCAGCCACATTATTCCTGCTCCCTCTCCTCTTCTTGGCGCTGTCTGGCCGGCTGACACGGAACGATAGAGCATTCTGTCACGGTGTTTGGAACACACCGAACATCACTTTTCAGCTGTGGGACGACAATGGCTGGCATGGAACGGACGGAACACGGGCGAAGCGAGACATTCTACTCTATTCTACTTCTGTCTTGGTTGAAATCCCATTATAGTTAAACCAGAGTCTCCTCTTTTTTTGGCTGAAAGTCAATTAGTGACTCATTTTGTCTTATTTGTCTTAGTTATTACGATGCATCAATTGCAGTAGATTGTATTTGGCACTTGGAAAATTCGGAAAAAGCCCTTAGAAAACCCACTATCGATTAATTTTGCACAAAGCAAAAGCAGTCAGGGGCAAGGCATTATTTTTCTGTCCCAGTGTGATATATTATTGATCAGAAACTAAAATATCTTTGATTGATCGTGTATGCTTTCCTAATACAAAGTGTTTTACAATGTGGCCCCAAGAAATATTATCACATTGTTGTTCCCTATTGTTAGCATAGAACATACTAAATCAATTGAATTAAAGTAGGTGGATGGTGTAGTTGAAATCTTATCTGATGCCTGTGTAAAGTGAATTTCAGTTAAACTGAATATGACATGTAAGCATAAATATATAATATATGGATGCCAATCACTAGAAAGATTCACAGCTTACTCAGAGTGATTGTGATCATTCACTTAACCCTTTTTTTTTTCTTTCCTTTACATTTTAGGTTAAAAAACATATATTTTTGCTTTTGTGTCCCTCACTCTGTAATACTCTGTTCTTAAACTTTTGCAGCTATCAGTGAGTCCTTTCATGTCTGTCCATTCATCTGTCATCATTCTGTTCCCTGAGCATAAATGAAAAAAGAAAAAAAAAAACTTTGATATTTGGCGCAATTTGCCACTTTAGACCCTGTACACCACAATGGGGCACACGTTATGAATTTTGAGAGAAAAATGAAAAACCATAGACAGTAGTACCTTGACTTACAACTGCACCAACTTACGAGTTTTCCGAGTTATGAGTCATCAGTCAGTTGTTTTTTGCTTTGAGTTGCGAGTCAAAATCCAAATGACGGGCAAGCTTCAGATAAGCCGCTGCTATTTGTCATAGCCAATAAAAAGAACAATGTTGGAGGACAGATAGTAGGTATTCTGGTGGTGGATCCTCTATGTCTCTGCTCATCACGGCGTCCTGTGGAGTACTGACGGGTTCCTCCTGTCAACCCCATTTATATATAACCTACCGGGCTCCGGAGACACATGTGGCTCTTTCATCCCTCTGTTGCAGCTCCCTGTGGTTTTGGACAATTAATAATGAGAATTTAATTTAAATGTGTTTGATATTAGTTTGTTAGTTTTTAAATATAATTATAAATTTGAGGATTATGGTGATATTTGGTATTACAGGTGTTATCTGCTACTGTCGCTGTCCAGAGGGGAGGTGCTGAACGCTTTGCCACGTGTCTGGAGGAAGTGAAAAGAGGTCGTCCAGAACACGTCTACATACGTCAATATGTGTTGGAGATTCGATATAAGTTACACATAAGTTCAAAGCATGTTACTCATAGGTTAGAAATAAGTTTTGGATACACTAGACATTGATTCAACATATTTCATCTTATGGGGATGGAACAGATTAATGGCGTTTCAATTCATTTCAATGGGGAAAATTGATTTGATAAAGGCACAAATTGAGTTATGAGCTTGGTCACAGAATGAAATAAACTTGTAAGTCAAGGTATCACTGTAATGTTTTTTGCACCAAATTTGCTTCAGTTTATCATTATGTGTCAGAGTGGTATCAGGTCACATCTACTGTAAGAGGGAGACAAGGCTATGTTACAGTTTTTAGATCTGCCACTGAAATGGTTTTGTCTGTTGTCTGTCTGTGTGGTCAGACAACATCATGCCATTTGTCATCATTTCATTTCTGGTACACAACTACAAAACCATCGTATACATGATAAACTACAAGCCTATCACCAACATATACTATATTTAAATTTTATGGTGAATTATTACTTTTCACTCATTATTTATTTATGTTTTTGGTTTGTGTTTGTTTACTAGAGTTATAAACCCAGTACTGTTACCCATGAAAAACATTTGAACTAATTTAAGTTGTATGGCTAACCATCGCAGCCATATTTACACACTAAGAAGACATAAGGAAATCTAATGTTCATTTGTAGTGTTTCCGTGGACTGACAATATACACTGTTAGTTCAATATGGAGGACTGGGGTGTACTTGTGTAGGTGGGTGGGTCTAGAGCATATCCTGAACTTTCAAACTTAACAACATCAATTTCCTGATTGCAGCTCTAAGATGAACCGGTGACACGTCCATGGTGTACCCCTCCTCTGCCTGTTGGTATCTGGGATTGGCTCCAACACCCCTGCAAACCTCTGGAGGATTAAGCAGGTTGGAAAATGATTGAATGACTTTCCTGGCTGCAATGATGGAGGCTAGACACGTCACCTCATGAACCTGGAATCTGAATGTAGCAGCTGCAAAACGCAATTCAAGTAAGATCCTGATCCAGTGTTAATGATGTTATCGCTCCACTACCGCATGCATAAATGTAGACAGCCTCTTTTAGAGATGCACTTTCAACTGCTATGTGATGCTGCCAGTGGTGATGAAAAAGAACAATGAAGTTTGGGTTATCACTGAGTAACGCATGAAAAGCATTATTTTAACATATTACAGACCTGCATGGGCGGGGCCTATTTTGACAGACATTTTAGTTGATCAAAATTAGTAGAGACAAAATACATGAAAGCTACCTTATGATCCTGAAGAATTCTATACACAGACAAACTGTTCACATTTTTATGCAGGCATAAATATTGCAAAATCTTTAGTCTTTATAGAAGCACAGATTGAAAGTGAAAATGCAGTGCTAGTAGCAGGTACAGTCCATTATTTGTGGATTTGGCTCTAAGCGCTATGTAGAAGTCTGGGATTCTCAGCCATAAGTTCTCTGTTGCATCTCTCTCTCTCTCTCTCTTTCTCTCTGTGCAACACTGTGCAACTCTAGTTACAATTACTCTTAGCTTAAATGCAGTGAGCTAATGTCGAAAACAACCATCTCCCAGTAGCTACATAATTGATTCCAATCAGTTTGTGGAGACGTCCCTTCCTACTTCCTGGTCCAATCCTGTTCATTCTATTAAATCTGTTGCAGTTCTGAGTCTCCGAATCCATAAAATGTATCCAGTTCTCATTCTAGCACTTTAGATGTGATGATAATGGGCAAAAGAAGTAGAAGAACCTGGTAAATACAGCTACATGTTTTAAGAAGGGAGAAAAAAGCTAGCTAACACTAGGGCATTAGCTAACTACATGTAAATAAGAATCTTGATTCATGCAGACAAGCATCACACACTGGAATTAGGGGGGTGCCTTGTGGAAGGGCATATCAGCCAAGGACTTCAACCAGTGACCCTCCAATGAAAACCTGCTTCTCCGACCTTCTCGGCGATGGTTTCCCCAACTAAGATTCATTCCCACTGCATCAGTAAAACTGGATCTTTACGGATATCCCTGATACGGTCGAAGGGTCTCATGAGATTTTTCACATATTTGATACCTTGTGTGTCAGACCTTTATCTATGCTGTCCAGTTCAAGTCAAAGGCAGATAAAAAAATGATATATATAAATATACAGCAAAGCACAAACTGACTCAGACACACGCTGTGGTAAATGGACCAGCAGCAGGAATGGTCCTTCAGACATTTAGAATCATGATCTGCAGGTAAAACTGACAATGAAAAATAACACTAGTCACTATATTTCAGTTTAATAAATGTTTTTAGCTCCTTCTGAACCTCAGTTGATGCCTCATTTAAGAAAGAAGTTGAGGTAAACAGACATAAAAGCTCCGGCGGTAACTATTTTGGACCCAGAAATGAGTTTTTCAGCAACATGGCATCAGACATAACCACATACAAGCATCATAGAAGCACACAATCTAGTATGAATGAACTGTATTATAACATATTTCTCTCTCCCATCTGAAAACATCTTCTGAGGCATTAGCTTAACATGTTCTGTGTGTTACTGGCTAGGTAGCATGCAGTGCACAACTTTTATTTAACCAAAAACAGCTGCCTCTGATGCTTGACTCCACTCTCTCCACGTTGCCATATTTAATTTATTTTCTCATCTCCTCTTCACCTATTTACCTGTTTCAAAAAGTACCAGCTAGCAGCGGCTGATGCGAGTTGCCATCTGTGTCAGTCAGGAGTGGCCTATTTAGGGCAGCTAATTCATCATGGCCTGAGAGCTTACATACGGTACATATAATTACCCCCCAACGCAAACAAGACCCTCTCAGTGCCCGTGATTTATGGTTGTGTCAAGGGAGAGGAGACGTGGAAGCGAGGAAGAGATAGGCATGAAGAGGAGGAGGAGGAGGAGGAGGAGGAGGAGGATGAGAGAAGAACAGAGGGAGGGATAGAGGTGAGTCTGAGTGCTGTAGGTGGAAATAAAGAAGTGGATTTTCGGAGAGAACAGGTGAAAGCTCAACGGGCACAGAAAAATGTGAGGCATCATGGCTTGACAAGTCCTCAGGATATACTATAATAATACTAGATCTGCATGCTAAAGTCAAGGATCGTGTGTTTTTTTTTGTCATTTATCCCTCTCAACCTATTTACAAAGACTCCTCCAGGCCTCCCAGTTCTCATTTTGAAGTCTTATCCACTTTGACTCTTCCCATTTGCCGGCAAGAAGATGGAGCTGCTTCCATTGTTTTCCTAGAACCCCCCTGTGGCGCTTATTTTAAAGTTGTCACAGTGGTATTGTACCGCTGAAGGCCGATGAGATGGCTATACAAGTGAGAGAGAGTGGGGGGGAATTAAATAAATAAAAGAAGGGAGATGGAGGAGAGTAACAATGAAAGATTTATGACGGGCATTGAGAGCAGGCGGTGGTTTTATCAGCCTATTATCAACCAAATCGCCCCCGCTGAGATGTATCCATTCTGTTTTGCACTATCCCCACTCATGCTATTTCCAGATCAATGCCTGGCCTAACCGGCAAACACCAAACCTAACCTTACCTCTTAGCGTTCAATCTTTTACCTCTCCTCTAGTATTTACTCACCCCTCACCTTCCCCCCCTCCTCCTCCTCATCTCTTTGACTTTGCATCTCTTGCTCAGTCAGGCCACTCGCCTCTCTTTGACTCTCTTATTCTTGTCTCTCTGCTTTATTGCCCGTACTTCCTCCCTCTTTCCCTCCTTCCCTCCTGGCTGCCAGAGTATTTTCTGTCTACTTTGCTTACGCCGTCTGTTTTCCCCCCACAGCCTGCCTGTATATCTGCCTTCTCTTAGTAACCCAGGGCTCTTAATCAATGGCAGTTCACCCTACCTCACTCTCCTGCCACGTCCCACTCTGCTCCAGCCTCTTAAGCCCACCC
>JAPQRQ010000003.1:14714333-14724746 GCA_037367365.1 Apogon talboti
TTCCACGGTAACTACGGAGCCTCTGAACGTCCAAATGGATCATATCTGATGACCATGAAAAGATGACAAACTGTATTGTACACCAATTATTTACATGTATTGATATTATTAACAGGTATTAAACAGTTTACGTCATTAGATGCTTTTAGTCGACAGTGGATGTTTGGGTCTTAATGGGATAAGACCCAAATGTGTTAAGGAAAAGCAGAACCTGATCTTGTCTGCATCTTGATGAGACTGGGCCATCAGGGGTCCCCTAAGGCTGATAAGTCACAGCAAAGTCTCAAGATGCGGCAGACACAGTGACCACAGCCTTTACCACATAAACAACCAGTGGAGAATTTGCAATGATATTTCAGTAGGATTGTTGGCCTTCCAACTATTCAATTTTAAGATACAGGATTTACCCAAAATCCCATTCGATTTAGTACGTACATAATATCTACCCTAACGTTCAACATACATTTGTGTCAATAGTAGAATCTGTGTTTCTTAATGCACTGCTCAGGGTGTGAATACATATCACTTGCTGAAATTTTCTAGCCACTGGGTTGGGTTCGCCTTCTGTCATTATCCATTGTTATCACAGCTGCAATGCATTATGGGGCATTTGTGCTGGTGCAGTGTCCAGAGCTTACACACTATAATATTCACCCACACATATTTTGCAATCCACTTACTACGTCTTTCATACTATGGTATTGTATTGCTGTAGATCGTTGCATACTCTTTTAGGCTACTAATTAGCATGTTATTTCCATAGTATCTATGTTCATATTTCTTTAATCTGAAGTTATTTACATACATTTATTTTTATTGCTCTATATATTTACTATATGTATATTGTGATGTTAACACTCATGTCTCATTTTCACTACAGTTCTTTTGACTATTATTATTATTATTATTCTTTTTTATTTATCTCATATTTTGATAAATCTACATGTGTACGTTTCCAATTAAAACAATTTAGATTTTGTTCATTTTTTGGCAGTGTCAGACTATTTAGAACAAAACAGAGTTGAATCTTGGTTGGAGTTGCCCCCCTGGGAAATTTCGCTCAAGGGTACTGACACATTTTACCAACATCATTGCACCAGCTAGTAATCTGCATTCTGGGAGTCATTGTGTTTTGAAGGTTTTTATATTCCAACCATTTATTTTTCACCATCCATTCTCATTTCCAATAAAGTCATTTAGCTTTCATTCTTTTCCCTTTCATTCCCCCTTTTTTTATTATATATTTACACTTCTTTGCAATCATTTCTCCACTTCACCTTCATTCCATGCGTCAAGGTTTACAACTTTTCATCCACTGAGAGAGCGTTTTTACTCAGCCGTGCTTGTCATGCTTGATTTTAGTCTCATACTGTTCATATTACTGGATACTCTGGGTATAGGCTACTGATCCATGCTCTAATAATTCTTCTTAACATATGCACTGATAATATATGCATATACTGGATATTGCTTTGCTCTGTGCATGGCCAGTTGCCAGAAAGGTTTTTCATAATGAAAATGTGATCGATAACCACATCTAATGAATGTTATTTGATTTCTGTGGCATAACAAGATTTTCAAGTAGCATTCTCCCTATACAGTAAATAGAATGCATTAAAGATTACGTGTGATCCTGGGGTAATCTATATATATACATACACATAAGCATCCATCAGTGAAGATATCCATTCACCCATCAACCCTGCCTCACAGCCACTCATTCACTCACCTCTGTTTCCTTCCCTCGCCCCCCCCAGTGTACCCTCCCCTCTGTCTCCCCTCTGGTGGGTGCAAGTGGGAGTGGTCCGTCCTTGATCTGCTCTCAGAACAAACAGCCTGGTAAACATCATGAAACATTTAGAGGAGGCAGAGCAGCCTTCTCTCTAATTCACGCTGGCATCCCGGAGATGCACGAAAACAGCTGCTCCCAAAGCTCACCCGTGCAGAGGGGTTTCGACCCGGGTGCGCACGCATGTACCGAGTGTTTGTTCGCCGTCACGTATCTGGCAATGTGCATGTGCTTGTGTAAGAAAATGCTTGTATATTTGATAAGTAGGCTATATTTTACAAGTATTGAGGACTAAGTCTGGGGTGTTACAGGAAATCCCACCCTGCACTGTTGCATAAAAAGCCATATTGGGGTAGATTACTACATTTAGCATGTGTCTTGTATGGAGGAAGGGAGAACAAATGAAGGGATTAGAACATCACAACTCACTCAGCTGGAGGTCTGAGTCAATGCCTTGTACAGAACAAAACCCTCCTTAGTGCTTCCTTCTAACTCTGACACCAGAGACTGCCTTGTGCTCAACATTTATAGTTATTTGTAAAAGTGTATTGCCTCAGTGGTTGGGTAAATGGAGCAAAGCTGCTTTGAGATTTCACCTGCATGTAAACATCTTAACTCACACTATCTCCCCTAAGCCTGCAGAACTTTGCGTCTTGTCAAAGTGTGATGTACCATTAAACCGCACCTCGCCTTCTGTTGTACGCTATAATTCTGAACTTGTTGTTGTCACTCAAAAAAAAAAAAGAATAAAAAATCTGATTTGGTCGTTGTTTCTCCTTTAAATCAATAAGTTGATTAGCTGTAAAGTTTTCTGCGGCCAAGTTTGTGTCTCGGCCAGAGTGCAGTTCCTCTGCTCTTTCCTGTCTTTTTGCTGTGAAATATCCATTAAAATCAATGAATAATGAATTAAGGCATGCAGCCTCTTACTCCCTTTAATAAAATGTAGCAAGCGGAACAGCTTATTCAGTAATGTCACGCATAATTAGCTGTGCAGCCTGGACCACCTTCATGCAGTAATCTTTTGAGACCTAACCTGCATTCTGTTATTTTTTTTTCTTCCTTCTCCCATCCTCTGCTCATCTTTCTTCTGTCACAGATCTTTGTACTCCTCTGTCTCCCTTTCACTCTTCCCTCCTGTTTAGTTTGTTTAGATTTTATGCCAAGATCGTACACCAAGAAAATCCCTCCAAGTGTGTGGCCCCAAATATGTACACATTCACACACATACATGCGGCTCTTAGATGAAAACAACAAACAACCCTGAGTGGGTGAGCACTTGCAATGATAATAGGCCCCCTGTGTAGTGTGGACTCCCAGGTGGTATGGCAAATTATTTACTGAGTAAATTTGTGCACTGTACATGTGAGGGCATGCATTGCTATATCCAGGCTGTGAAATCTGTGAGACCAAAAACATTTGGAAACACCTCAGTATGCCAGAGTATGTGCATTAAAGACTGACTTCCATTGTGCATCAGTAGACCGTTGCAATACTGCTGTGTGGGCTCCAGTGTAAGCCACAGCGAGGCAGCTACTTACACTACGATCAATGCTACCAGGCCCTGTTAGGAGGGAATCGATCAGCTTAGGACTTGATGTGGAACAGTCTCTTTCTCTCTATATCTCTCGTTTTCTCTGACTTTCTCTATTCTCTCTCTCTCTCTCGCCCTGTTCTCTGTTTCACACCATCATTGATATCTGTCAATGATAGCGAGCATATCCTCTGTGCGGGGTTTGAGGAGGTCAGCGTTAAACCCTCTGGGACTCCTAATGACTGGGACGATGTGACAGAAGCAGAGTGGCAGTGAGTAACAGGTCTTTATGAAGCGACCTGAATGAATCTCCCTGAGCAAATAGACAAAGAATCTCGCGATTGAATCAGGCTTCGATTCAGCACCGATGCAAGTAGAAGATGTCACCTGTCGACCTAATCATTACAGAGGGCTGGGCTAAAACTAGCCTCCCCGCAGTGGGGTTTAAATAATCTAAACTAATTGCAAGGATCACTGATGCATTTGAAAGCAGGTGAGAGGGTTTGAGAGGGAAAGTATATGCAGGGAAATGAAAGTTACCATGTACAGCTTCATCCGCATCCTCCAGTAATGAATACATTACTACCAGAGGATGGATCAACGCATGTTTACATGTTTAAGAATGCAAGCATTAGCATCGAGCACAATAATTTGGAAAGTCATTTTTAAATGTCAAACCCTTCTAGTACTGCATATGAGAGCGACATTTTTCTTTTTAGATAATTCAGCATGATCAGGCCTTAAACCCATAGTATGAGAGTAGGATTTCTGGCATAAAACCTATAGAAATAATAAGGCCTATTTCATACGTTTGATTGACTTGTGTATTTTTACCAAATGTCTCCAGTGATGTTTAGATTAAGAGAAATTCCCAAATGGTCCACTGTGATGACAGTTTTCATTTGGTTTCCTTTCAGTTGAGCCACCTAACATCAATGATTAACATTATTTGCGGGTGTTTCATGACAGTGAAAACATAATGTGAATGCATCTGTAAGCAGCTGATTTACCTGCACTCTCAGTGGTTAAATTCAGTCATATAGTTTACATGTTTAGATTTGTATGAGAGGGCTAAAGCACAAAACGATGTGTTGCGATTTAAGTTATAATATGTTCCATTTTAATATTGAAATATCCATAATTTCTTTTCGCTTTTACATTACTTGTGACTAGTTTGTTTGAATAAAATGATAGAACGTACATCCATCCATCAATGTATGTATGAATAAAATTATATGTTACATTGTGACACCTAGTGGCAGACATTAAATACTGTGTGGACAAGTACAGGGTGCAGTTGAAATGTAACTTGCAAGCAATTATAAGTTTCTTCCAACTAATGTCAGAATCATAATATTTGTGTGTGTTACAATGAGGCGATTATTGAGTAATGCATTCTTGTCATGTTAGGGCCAAAAGACTGAGTTTTTGCTACTTATCCAGTCTTTACTTACTCTTTCACAACAGATGTGATGTCATTGGAAAAGAGGTGTTGGTGACTGACTTATTGGAAAAAGAATGCAAACAAACATCGGCACCTGAAGCACCATGAGTGTTAGAGGATGACTTGTGTTAAGAAATACCAAGGAAAATGAGGCTGAGGTACAAGTGTGCACCTGTTTGCAGCAGTATGGGTTGTCAGCATGACAGAATCACCAAGTTCTAGACCCCTGGGTACACATGTTTGAAGGGCTGCTGGCATACTTTCTTTGGTAGCATATGAAGTAATTGAATTTAATATTGTATGTATGTCCTCTTTCCCATCTGTCTCCTCTTAACAGTTCTTGTACTGTCCACCTCCTCTTTCCAGGTGCTTTTAGAAGGACTTCTGCCACTCTTTCCCATCAGAAAGCACAGTCACAGCTTCATAACAACCTAAGTTCACGACAACCTCACATTTAATAACCAGTAGTGACAATATACAGAGATACTGCTGGGTTATTCTGAATTAATTTTTCATTCTTGACATTAAATTGATCTTTCTCAGAGCAGAAACATGTTAGGGAAAATAGAGACTGTATAGACTATGTCTCAAGAACACATGTAATGTTGGTTTTTTTTGGTTTTTTTTAGGAGAAGTGACCAGTTCAGATGTACAAAGCACCTGAACTGGATCATTCTATCTGCTAAGTTCTGATCCAAATCAGTCGGGTGTAGGGTGGAAAATGCATCAGCACATACACAGTGATAAAATCCTGGGTGATTACATTCAGTAGATTCCCAAATTTGTCTGTAATGTTGCAGTATCCATTCAGTCTTTGCTCTAAACAGCCAAATAATGACACTGAATATGTCTATCTAGCATCATTCTTGCCTTCTACTTTGTGCTCTTTTCATCCAAGAATCATGTGTGCTTCTTGGCCCACTGCAGCTCGTCTTTGGAAGCACTCTTCACAGATCTTACAAACTGGTTGAATTGTTCTCATAGTGTTACAGCCCATGTCTGCAAAGAGTCAAAGGCGAATAGCAGTCGTGTCAAGTCGACTGGACACTCTGAATCCATGACAGGTTTCCTTTTGTTCACCTGTATCAGATGACGTGTTCTGAAGTACATCAGTAGTTTTTGCATGATTCCTGTCGAGTTCTTTAGTTGTATATTCACCGCAACTCAGCATGTCGATGGTATATCTACCTTAATGTATACATTATTGAACATTCTGCTGTGTTCTGTGAGTGGGAGCCGCACAAAAGGCATAAAAATATGCAGTAAAAGTACAACTCGCATTTTAACAGCTGTCTACTATGCTGATGGCAGCCACTGGATTGAGGGAACGTGCCGCGCAAGGTACAGGATGCAAGGAATTAACTGATTCTTCTTCAAGTGCACACCCAAAGATGTCATTAGCGTTGTCATAACCCTTTGACCTTGAAATCTAAACCTAAACTACCAATCACAGCCAGAGTATCATGCATAATCACCAAATCATCCAATTGTTTCCCACTCTTTAGTAGCCAATCTAAAACTGAATATTAGTCAGTAGGTTCCACAATAACTCAAAAATAACTGTTCTTCCTCTATCTTTATGAGCTATGGTGGCTTTAACCTTGTTAAATTCAAGTCCTTGCATGTTATGGCAGAAAGATACAAGGGCT
Organism: Apogon talboti; assembly: GCA_037367365.1. NCBI lineage: Eukaryota > Metazoa > Chordata > Actinopteri > Kurtiformes > Apogonidae > Apogon > Apogon talboti. Next base: position 14,720,747 of record JAPQRQ010000003.1, read on the forward strand.
AAAGTTTCATTGTGTCATATTTATTTACACAGAGAACTGAAGTTGCAGATTGCAATCAACTGAATATCGCCCACCCTCCCCGACAGCGGCAGTGGTAGCAGTGCAAAATCACACATTAAAGTCAGTGGTTATTTTGGATATTGTGGGCTTTTTTCACCCACGCGCTCATAAACTAACTGTAATACACCATTGGAGTAAAGTCTGTTTAGAGCCACTGTCGAAACATAGCAACAGAATTCATTAATAGTTAATTTTAAGGTAATGAAAAAAAAAAAAACTATTCCTATTTTCAGGAGAGTATGTATTAATGAAAACCAATATGAATATTAGATTCCATTCTCCTAATTCCCTTTAAACCTTACACACAGGATCTTTAAAGACAAATAAAAGTCCAGAATAGACCATGTTTGACTGCAGCTTCAGATCAGTGGATTACAACACTAACCTTCACTAGATTGGAATAAAAAGTAATAAGGAGTGGATGCTTGATGTAAATGGTTATCACAAATGCATGCTTTCTTTCCCTCTCTCAAATATGGCCATGTTAACAAAGGCTAACTTGGAAGTATAACACTAACTCACTTAATCAGCTTAGTGGTTGACTTTGCCCCAGGCACAGGCAGCATGATGTATCAGCTTCCCTCTTGTCGATGGTTGCAGATTTATTCCGATTTTTCACTTACAAAATAAACATTGCAGCAACTCTTTCCTTTTCATTTATTTTTTTTTTTATCCTATAGTCTAGACTTACACAGGATAAAGCAACCTAACATTTGTTTTCCTGATAAAATTAAGCAGATAAATAAATGTCTGACAAGTACTTCATGCAGTTTTTTCTGCTCCTGGAAACATCAGAGCTAAGGTTAAACGTTCAGTGTGTAAGTTGATTTATTCTTTATTTACCTCAGCTGCAGAAAGTACCACACCTCTATTTAATAAGTAGAAATGGTAATATTTAATACCAAACATTCTTTCAATCTTTCTTCTCTCACCGTACTGCAATGTCCGTTTAATATTAACTCAGCGCTCCAATTAACAGCCTGTTTGCACTTCAGCAGATAGAAACCATTCAATTATTTACTGTGTAAGTGATACCTTTGCGTGGTGCTTGTAAGTTTTATATTAACACACACCTGCAGTGACCAAAACTAGACAATAATATTCATGTTTTATGGCCTGTAGTGTCCATTGTTGGGCAAGAACCAAAGGCATTGTGAAGAGACAGGTGTTTACAATCTGCTTCACGACTAGATATTGTTAAATATCCCACACTGAACCTTTAACATTATGGCTACATGCTAATCAAGTCTAGGATCCATCAATAAAGGTGTTATACTGTACAGATATTCCAAGCAGTGGGAAATCATATACTACATCACACTCAGTATGACCAAAACAACCAATACATCTGTATTATAGTATCATCAAGTTTTCTTCTCCAACTCATAGCCAATTATTTTGACAGTTTGTTTGTTTGTTTATTGTTTGTTTCGAGCAGAAGAAAAGAAAAATCTTTTTTATGTACAAGGAACCAATAGCACACTGTTCAGAGCACACAAGTTGATAAATAAAAGTGATCAATACATTATGGAAATTTCCATGCACATTAATAATAAACTAAGTACTGCTGGAAAAGGAGTGGGAAGAAGAAAAGTTATATAAAGTTGATCACGATCATGTGCAGCTGATACTTTACATTATAACTCTGTTAGCTTAGATCTGTTTTTACACAGAAAACAGCCACAGTAAAACCACAGATGACCTCCGTTTGTTGTACCATTGTATTGTCAATAGCTGAAGTACAGATCTGTTCAAAATCATCCAAACAAGATCAGAAATGTCACAATTTAGTCTGAGCCGTGTCCAATTAGCAAAGATAATAACATCACATAATAGCTTCATAGTCCTCATATTCAAACTGTAGATGAAAGGCTGTGATTTCAGCATCTAACTCCACTCCTTTCATTTATATCTGTGTCCAGTGGTGAAAACAACAGTGCTTCGAGCTTTTATCACTTTGTCACTTTTTTGGACTCTAAAAGTTGTTTCTCTCATCCAGTGTCATCACTTTCTGACGCTTTGCTCAACGGCCCTGTGGTGTTAGTTTTAACCACCAAGGGAGACAGACAGAGTGACTCACTACTTCATCTAGTGGTCATATAAATAGTGTGGCCCATTAGTATAAGTATCTTCAGTTCATGTCTCTATATTCCAATACATTGGCATCTTTGGCAGAACTTCATAGCTCTATGTTCTGAACACTATAATAATAATGATATTTTTTTTATTTATTTTTTTTTTATATTTGCTCCTTTAAGGTAAAAAAATAAAATAAAAAATAGGTGAATGTGCAGTCACCCATACTTTGTACTAGGAGTCCTTCTGACGTTAGGGTTAGGATTAGGGTTAGTATAACACAGCCCGAAGTCCAAATCTGTCCTAATAATTTCTCACATTTAACAGAGTTTATGGTGTGTGCAGCCAAATGGCCATCTCTGTTGTAGAAGAGGCTGCTGGGATAACAGGCTTGGAAAGGATAGCAGAGGGTCACTGTCTCAACCCTATGTTAATGAGCCAATGGTTTCATTAAACCCACAGCCATCAGCTGTCAAAAGTATCCTGAACTCCCGGTGTGCTTCGTTTACCTGCAGACAGTTCGATTAGCCTAAAAGCTTCCGACACAGGCTGATTTAAAGCTCTAGTGTATTTTCTTTTTTTTTTTTCTTTTTTTTGGGGGGGATACACCAGGAAGAAAACCACTGCGATTAAAATCTAATACAGATTCTCTCACATATGCAGAGCTGTGCAGTGAAATGCATGAATATTGGCTTTTATTTATTTTTTTAAATGACATGCATATATAGACTGTGAAATAGTGAGCCTTCTTCTCTCTGACACTACACCAAAAAATACAGCATTTTTGCAGGCTTTGTAGAAGAGTTTTGAGTCCCTACTAAGTTAATGGAGCAGATATAACAGAGAGGCATAGAGCAGACAAGCACAGAGATTACAACTGAGATACACAGCACTCATATCGCTCATATTGATTTGGTTATAAACACCCCGTGTGTATGTGTGTGTTTCACAGACGTGTGTGGTGATGCACAGCAGGATGCATGCTGCTATTGATTCAGCCAGACATTTGCCGTAGTATGTGCTTTGCATGTGCTTTATGATCTCCAGAAGTTAGCTACAGAGCCACTGCAGGACACACAGATGCTTTATTTCCTCTGTATATTGCTGTGTAAAACTTTTTATGGCTGTGTAGTTTTGCTTCTATTGGTGAGTGAGTGTGTTCGTCTGCATTCCAAGGTGTTCTTTCTGAATTCTCTCTTAGCACAGTATGTGTGTTTGGGCTGCGTGAGCACATACACTTGCCAGGATACACTCTTTTAGCTGATAAACAGAGGGAAAAGTCTTGTCGCTAAATGGTAATATGTATTCCAGGTGTGTCTTTGTAATCTCTTAAAGTGCAGTTTTGCATTTGAAAGCAGATTGCATGCCCATGCAGCCCCCGGCAATTAGGAGGCAAGTGTCGACAGTCGACCTTGGCCAAGTCTTAATGCTCCTTTGGCCGTCTCAAGCCCTTGAACGAACAACATCACATCCTCATTCCTAAGAGAGAGCCGTGGAAGTAGAGTGAAGAGGGCTTTTTTTTTTACTTAAGTTGTTTAGGTCTGTCACACATCTGCCATATTATAGTGATTAATTTCAAGTACTGATGGAAAGCAATACAACTCAGAAGAAGGTTTGTTTGTTTTTTTTTTTTTGGGGGGGGGGGTTGTTTTTGAAAAGGTGTCATCTTATGAATTATCAGTGTTTGGGAGTAACTTGTTAATTGTGATGGCATTATGTGATTAACCCATAAAGACCCAAACATCCACTGGTGACCCAAACAATCTACTGATCTAAAATGTTAATACATGTTGATCCATTAATCCTATCAATACATGTAAATAATTGGTGTAAAATACAGTTTGTCATCTTTTCATGGTCATCA
>JAPQRQ010000003.1:14740870-14770388 GCA_037367365.1 Apogon talboti
ATCTGATGACCATGAAAAGATGACAAACTGTATTTTACACCAATTATTTACATGTATTGATGGGATTAGTGGATCAATAGGGATGAAACATGTTTGCATCTGTAGATGGTTTTGGTCGGCGGTGGATGTTTGGGTGTTTAGAGGTTAACATCTCACTCTTTAACATCATCTTCCTCCCCATGCGGAAGATAAGAACGCTAACCTGGCTTTTGCTGTGCTTTCCTTTAAGCCTCCACTCTCAGCACCTGTTTATTGCCGCGAGCTAGAGGTTAAAGCTAATGAGAAAGTGAAAGATAGCAGCTTGATCGAGGACTTGACCTCTCAACAGAGGATGGGAATAAATATCTTGAAGATGTGAGAAGTCCTTAGCGCATATTCAGCCACCGCAGCAGAGGTAGAGACACATAAATCAAACGCCAAAGTGACATTTATTCGCCACCTGAACTATTTACTTACTGACAATAAAGGTGGAATTTATGTGGCTATTAAGACGAGTGTTTCTGTATGGTCAGACGCTGCAATCGAGGCCACTTTATGGACCGGATGCAATAAAAGCCAGTGATAAAAACAATATGGAAGCTGAGGACCTGGCCGTCAATCAAAGCTAAGTATTATCAGTAAGTTCATTAATTTTAATGGACTGAATACTTCTCAATAATGCACAAGTAGATCTGCCATAATCCGTATTTCTTGTCTTCATACAGTGCTTTGGCTCAGACAGAATGGAGGAGAGTCTTCCATCGCCTCCAGTGAGTCATGAATCAAACAGTAAGAGGTGAGAGAGGATGATCATTGTGAGGGATAAAGGGTAAGAAAGACGGTGTATATATATTAAAAAAAAAAAAAAAAAAAAAAAGGTTGGAAAAAGTTAGTGGAGAAATCAGAGGAAAGGCCCCGGGCTCATTTTCCAGCGCCGTGGACAGGATGATGTCACTACACGTCTCGCCGGGGTCTCCCAAAGTCGAGAAGGGGTGGGGGGGCAGGAAGAGAAGAAGAGTGAGAAAGTAAAGAAAAAATCCGAGAAGACAGAAAGACGGAGCGAGAGAACGGTGGAAGGAAGTGGGAAGAAGACGCACGGCGCGTGAGAGAGGCAGGGGATTTGGATCGTGGAGCGCGGAGGAGGGAGAGTGGGGAGGGGAAAAGAAGTTGGACACGGACAATCTTGCAGTAACTTTTTTTTTTCTTCTTCTTCTTTCCTTTCTCCGTGGAAGAAGAAGAAGCGTCAAGAATAAAAGTCATAGGGACAAAACCACACTGGATTACATTTGAATTCCATTTGCATCGCCTCCTAAGCCTCCCAGTCTGGTGTCTGGATACTTTTACGCACGTAGGGGATTAATGTGGTCGTGAAAAGTTGTGGATTTATCAATAGTTGAAGGTATGACTTTTATCGACTTTTTTTTTCCATGCGCAGACGAATATAACTGATGTGTGCGTGTTGCAAGAGTTTTTGTTGCGGTAGTGCAACTTAACCGTGAAATTTACGCATTCAGTTTGTGCCAAATCAGAAGCGCGTGCACTTATGCGTGCACATATGCGTGCTTTACGCATATGATCACATAGTAAATTAATATAATCGCAAAACCACTAATATTAGACAGGATACAAGTGATTCTAGGATTTCTAAGGAACTTGTGGAATTTGTTTAGTTTTTTTTTTATTATTATTATGTTAGATTCGGTTGTTTTCGTGGATTTTGCATGAAACTTTTTATACCATTATTTGGCTCAGCTGCTGGGAAAAGTGATGCTGGTTTTTCCTTCATATACAAGCCAGGCAACACATTATGAGCTGTCTTGTTACTATAAATCTTTGTGGCTTGTATCCAACCCCCTGTGACGTGGAAACCCCTCCAAGCACTACTGTTTTTTGTTTGTTTTTTTTTTAATTTGAAGGTAGTAACATCTGAGGACAACTTTGAGTGTATTTGAAGTTTGGTAGTCAAAAGTGATTTTTTTCTTTACCTGGGAAAAAAGAAAGAAAGAAAAGAAGAAAAGGGGAAGGCTGAATGCCACAGTCACATCTGTGTTCCTCATTACTCAGACATCCCATGTTTGCTGACTTTTGCATCCTGTCTGTTACCCCCACTTTCCCCACAGAAGCCCCACAGGGTTAAAAAAAAAAAAAAAAAGTTTTCTGTGAGTTATCGCTGCAAAATATGGAACAGCTCTGTTTTGAAACGATTTAAATAACAGATGTGTGTCTTTAGAGAACATGCTGGATTGATTTCACCGACCTGGTATGATGTTCTCTCAGCTGCTACCTCTACTGATCTTTTTTTAACTTTTTTTTTTAAAGGTCAACAACAATGTTAAGATCTGAGAGTTCTAGACATTAAAACACTTGGAAACTCTCGCCTTCACTGTCTCTCGGGGCGTTTTTTTTCCCCTTGCAGTGACAGATTGTTGTTCCTCCTCAAACCGTAGGGAATATAACCCTGTAAGTGTTACAAATTGATGTCCTTGAATTTAACTGCACATTAAGACTTGCTCACTTAACCTGCTTTAGGCTCTGTACACTGTGTTTAACTGTAGGCCATGTGGTACTTATCAGTTTGTGATACCCGCTTCAGTTCAAGCATGTGTTTTGTGGGCCTGCAGCATATCGTATCAAGTTTTTGGAGCTTTTCAGGTCAGTGGTGAAGTGAATACTAGAAGTCAGAAACTTAAAGTCGAGCTGAAGAAAAGCAGCGGGTCATCTGTTGGCTTGTTGAAGGCTGACTCAGCCGAGCGCAGCACAGGCTGGAGGCCAACTAGTTCACAACATCAGACCAGGCCTCACTTTACGTCATCACTTCATGGAGGTTGAACCATGGTCTCTTTGCGTTTGCATCTGCGCTCATTCACAAATATTCAAGTAAAAACCTTACTGCCCAGAATGTAAGTCAAGTACAAACCTGCCTCTCCTGAGTGCCTTAGTTTGTAACTTTATGTTTCTCCCGGTCAGTTCATATCTGAAGTTTATGTGAAAGCCTCAGGGTGTCCTTATTTACTTTTATTCTCATCCAGTTCCTTGTTGTAACAGGCTTTCATTACACACTCAGGTTTGGCCCGAAGCACATCTAAAAGTCCATGAACCAGCGTTGTGTGTGCACGAGTGTGCTGAGACTTTATAAATCAAGGTTAATGTTTTTTAGATGGTTCGAATAGGGCTGTCAAGGTAATGAGAGTTAAGTGATGATTAATTGTCATACAAGCATTTGTTATTAATGAATGGGCTTTTTCTATTTTTCAGGCCATAGAAAGAGTGGAAGCCTAACAATAGCTTATACAGTTGTGCTCATAAGTTTACATACACTAGCAGAATTTGTGATTCTTTGGCCATTTTTCAGAGAATATGAATGATAACAGAAAAACTTGTCTTTCACTGGTGGTTAGTGGTTGGGTGAAGCCGTTTATTATCAGACAGATGCGTTTACCATTTTTTAAATCCTACTGACGACAGAAACTATCCAGATGACCCTGATCCAAAGTTCAGATGCCCTAGTTCTTAATCCTCTGTATCAGCCCCTTTAACGTCAGTGACAGCTTCAAGTCTTCTGTGGTAGTTGTGGATGAGGTACTTTATTTTCTCCCATGGTAAAGCTGCCCATTCTTCTTGGTAAAAAGCCTCCAGTTCCTTTAAGTTCTTGGGCTGTCTTGCAACAAGTACATGTTGGAGATCTGCCCAAAAGCGGTTCAACGATATTGAGGTCAGGAGACTGAGATGGACACTCAGCTTCACTTTTTTCTGCTGTAGCCAGTGACAGGTGGACTTGGCCTTATGTTTTGGGTCATTGTCATGTTGGAACATCCAAGACCATCCCATGCACATTCTGTCAGGGTATGTAAACTTATGAGCAGAACCGTATATACTGTATACAGTACACCTAATGACAAACAAGAGCCATGTATTGGCATTGAGCACTAATACTTACATACTGACTGATAATGATGAGACCAATAGAAGAAAGTGGTGCAATGGGGTGATGTCATTCAGTCTCACATAGTGAAAAGTAAATGAGACATAGTGATGGAATATAACATTTCTGTTATTTGTCAAACAGCTGGTTTTATTCAGGTGACTGAAAATGATGATGATTATTATACAAACTGCAATTAGCTCAGATTATTATCATAAGACAACTGTGTAATAGTTATTACAGGCCTACCCACTCACCAGAACTAACTGTTGCCGTTGCGCTGATAGAGTTCACAGATGCATTTCATTTCAGTATATCCACATTTATGCATCTGTGCCTGAGCCTTTTAACCACTAACAGTGCCTTGTATAGCCTTGTCTCAATGCAATTATGTTCATATGTGAGTATTTAATAATTCTTTTTGTTAGGTTTAGGCTCTGAAATGAATTAGTTTGAGTAAGATATTAGGGTTTACAACTCTGTCACTCTTTGTATAACATTATGTATTTAATCTTTTCCTTGCTTTTCTGTAATCTTTTCCTTGCTTTATCCGAATAACTTTTGGTTTACAGCCCCATCCGCATCTTGCCAACTAATGGTAAACCAGAGAAGTTCTGGTGACTGGTGTGGCTACAACATCCCCAATGCATTTAATAGCAAATGTCAATATGAAATGTATTTTTGATTCAGAAACATCATTATATGTATCTGTGGTTGGCAGAAACATGCAGTGTCAACATTTATTTATTTATTTATGCAATTGGGTTGGAAATAAAATATGTCAGGCAGATATGTTGGGATGCCTCCTAGAAATATGGCCATAACCTGACAAATGTCATCATCCATGCATTGTTTTCTAAACCACTTACTTATTCTATTTAGGACTGGAGAGCTGTCAACAATGCAACAATCATGGAAATTCTCTCACAATTACTTTTCCCCCTGCACTTTGTGTGTGTCTGTTTGCATAAATATCTCCCTACCTGTCATTCAGACACTCCGGGGGTTCAGTGTCTCCGACTACATCTCTGTATTGACTAGCTGCATCTCTGCCCTCCTTGCTTTCTGTGGCACATAGTATTTATGAATGTGCTTGTCTGATGGTAAATGTATTCATGCACATTTACCTGCCTATGCATAATGCAGGCCTTCTGTGTTATCGTCACGCTCTTTTCCTTACACACCCTCGCCTAAGAGGAGGCTTTTTCTGGGGATTTAAATAAAGGTCGCAACCCCCAAGACCGATCAGGAAGTTGTTTTTGTAGCTTAAAGTGCTCTTGAGTGTGTGTTTATATGTGTGATATAGATCCAGCGGGATTGAAAGCACATATCCTGTGAGTAAGCTGTCCGTCAGATTTCGTGCAGCAATAGACTGGGAGAGACAGCTGGAAGAGCAGTGAACCCACACTTATTACATGACTGACACGTTTTATGCAGGCTTTTTCCATTTAAATAGATGCAAAGTAGTCTAAACAGTGGGCTACTGGTACACTGCTATTTAATCAACCATGTCTAGATGGCTAATAAGCAGTTCTGTTGTTGGGCCATTGAGAGGACATGTTTCATTTAATTCTGTCAGAGTCTGTTCATCTAAGCAAGCTTGTGCTCGGGCTGCTGTTCCATCCATAAATGATGGCAATCATGATGAAATGTGGAACAACAAACACTGCTAAGCATGCAACACAAATTGCACCCAGTAACAGTGTCTCTTTTGTATGCGATAAAGTAAAAAATCAAGCCATAATCAGCACTGGAACTGAAGTCTGCGTTATAAATAGACGATGGGTGAACTGTCTGGACACGGAAACCAAAGTGACCCCTTGAACCACCGAATTGTTCTGCGTCTTTAAAGCCGAAACACTGTCAAAACAATGTCCAAGCCGACACCGGAATGAGGGGTGTTGTGATTGTCGATGCTGGTCACCGGTTCAGTCTGAGGGGTGCTTATCTTCAGGCTTTTATTGTTGGAAGACGCTCAAATCTGCTATTGTTTTTCCTTCCTGCATTGGCTTCGTACTCAGTGACCTGATCACTCGCAGGCCTGCTTACCAGGCTCAGGGCCAGCCTAGCAGCCAAGACCGGTGGCCTAACCCCGCACATTTCCTTTATCTGCTATAGCCAGCTGGGTGGCTATGAACTCATGGATAGAATACAGAAAGACAAGGGGAAAAGAGACATCCATTGTAACACATATTAGGAAGCCTATTAAAGAGTTTTGGATTACAGCCAGACAATAATAGCAATGAGCTGTAACTTTTCCTTCAGCCTGGGTTTTCTGGACTGTGATGCATTATGTATTATGTACTATGTGAACTTTCTTATTATTGTGATCATGTGGCATGAAGCCTATAATAATGGCTGCGGCTTTAGACTGCTCAAACACAGCTGTCTGACGCTTTGATTAACCTTCCACTGGTGCAACTGCAGGGGAAAACATTTTTTAAACTAAGCTTCTTGCGTAGTTGCTTTTACATATGCTTTTGCATGAAGCGTGCCAGTATAATCTGTGATTTGATGAAACTGTGAAGTAAAATTTAATCCAAAGAGAAAGATAAAGTCAGTTTTAGGTGATTACTTGAAATTAATAATCTGGACATAGGCAATTTCACAAAAGACTAGACGAGTGGAAGTAGAGGTCATGAAATGGAAACCATGGATGATTCAGAGGAATAATGTGAATTTACATTTACCTGTTGCTGTGGCTAGCCGCATGCATGTACTTTATGGGAGTATCTGGAAAGACACAAGAGTCAGCTTCTTCTTCTTCTCCTCTATAACTGGAAACAGGTGATCAGTCATGTGAGTTAAATGTTTTATAGGTTGGACTTAGTCATCAAAGGTACTGTATTCTCTCATCAAATGCATGAACTCTTCTGTGAAACAGGTCAAACCCACCTTATGCTAGCTTAGGAGATTCTTTGCAAAATTGCACAATTTTTCAGTTTGCATCAAGCCCTACTTCAAAGTAGGGCTTGATAATTATTGTAACGTAACCACAAATTTAACAAATGATGAGATCATTCATTTGAAATGTGCTTCTCTTTAGCAACTGTTTGTCATGCTCTGACAATAGGACTAGTTTAAAACCCTGAATAATTACAGTTGTATGTGGTTTCTACAGCTGCACAAATCAGCCTTTAAACTTTAAAAAATATCATGATTACATATTAGTCTCCTGATCTAAAAATCTAATCAGTCGTTTTTAGTAATGTCATCCAATCCTACTTCAAAATAGGCTTAAATATACAGTATGTTGGTAGCAGGGCTGGACTATGTATTCAATTAATGATGTTGCTTCCTAACGATTGTCAAAAATACCAAAATCATAACATTTACATTATCCTGTTAGATATGTTTCTTACTCAGCTAAAATTCCAAGTCTAACCTGTTTGCTTCTTTTAATATATTATAATATAATTATGTGTGTATTTCTCTTGTCTCACATGGCCTGTAGTTTAAGTAAAGAAAGTTTTTTTTTTTTTTAAATTAATCTTTATCTTTAGCTTGTGTAGCCTGAATACAATCGATTAAAATCATGAATTGTCTATAACCGAAAAAAAAAAAAATTACATCTGATTTTTTTTTTTTTTGGGGGGGGGGTGGTGCAGTGGTTAGCATTATCACCTTACAGCAAGTCAGTCTTGGTTTCAATTCCAGGACCATCTGGCATGGGCCTAAAGCCTGCTACATACTCTGCGAGAACAGAGAATTTTCTTGTTGCTGCATCTCATGCGTGATTGGGCGTGGTTAATGGGGAAAAGCGGAGGATCCCCCCCCCCTGAGTTCGGCACTTGACTTTCTCTTGAAGTATGCAATGTGTTGGCCAGAGAAGACGACCACATTTCTCTGTTCTCGCAGAGTATGTAACAAGTATTTACTGTGTGGAGTTCACTTGTTCTCTCCATATCTTTGTGGGTTATCTAACTTCCTTCCACCATCCAAAGATACACTTAACAGGCTAAAAGGTCAGTTTAAATCGCTTATAATGGGAATGTGACAGTGCATGGTTGTTCGTCTGTGTATGTCAGCCCTGTGATGAACTGGTGACATGTCCATAGTGTACCCCGCCTTCACCTGTTGGTAGCTGGGATAAGCTCCATCATCCCCACCACCCACATGAGGACTAAACTGTTCAGAAAATGGAGCTCTATCTGTCCTACACACATATGAATTCTGTCAGAGCTTGAATAGAGACATGCTAGCCCAAAAAATGGTAAATAAATGGTAACTAGGCCTCTTTTAATGTAAAAATACAAGCGAGAGAACCACACTTTGAGTCAGCAACCCTAAAATTAAATGCGTAATTCACAATACGGGGCATACGAAACATTGTCCTCCACCACTCTGTCTGTTTGCGGCGTGCTGCAGGGACTCAGGTCAGGCTAGACAGTATTCACACTGTGTCCTCGACCGGGCGGGTGCACAACACTGTGTACCCCCAGGGGAGCACGGGGGTCATTTCTCCTGGCAGATGGGACAGGTGTGTGTGTACAGAGACACAGTCTGCTTGCCTGACTGCCTTAAGGGCCCTGCTGTACCTGTAAACACTGCAGAGTTATAGGGTCCTCACACACACACACATACGCCGAGGGCAAGTCCAGGTCAGCTGGGATGTGTTTATGCGAGCCTGAGTGGGCGGCGTCAGCGTGTGTTTGTGTGCGTTCATTCTCGTTTGTGTGTGTGTTTATGAGAAATGGGTTGTAGTAAGAGAGAAGGGGGCTTTTGAGACCAGATATAATGATTATTCAGACATGGCATGCATTTTAATGCGCGCAGTGAGCGTGTGCTTGTTGTCGAGCCACGTGGAAGCATCTGGTGCAACACAACCACGACTCCAGTGGAATAGTCTCCAGATGTGTTTGTGTGTTTTGGCCCCACTGTCTGTTTGACTCTGGACCAACCGGCTCGCATGTAAATCATTTGACTTTCATGTGTGCGCTTCACTTTGGTGCCTTGCTTATGCATTGTGTATTTGTTTACAGCAGCACTTTCTTTTAGACTTTAGGGATGGGTTTTATTTCCCTCTGGCCAAGTGTGTAGGACTACACTCATATATTCCCATGCATTTGTGTGTGTGTGTGTGCATGTGTGTGGGTGTCACAGCTGCCCAGTCAAAGGCCAACCAGATGGACAGGATAATGACTATGATCAGACTTTATAGACTTACACTCCTTAATGAGAGACATTCAGGTTAATTCATATGCCAATAACAAAGCCCGCATCATACCACATAATTAACACATCAACTGTGACTGACTCATAAATATACATCAATGTCTATTTTGGAGTCAAGCATAATGCACAGCTGTCGGCAGACGGAGGAAGCTGGGTGGCTTACTGACAGAATGAAGGAAGGATTTGACTTTTTTGACTTTCCCTTTTTTTTTGTTTGTCTCTCCATTAGAGGAGTGAAACCATGTGGCTTCTGTGCTCCTCTTTGACGCTGCTGGTGCTCAGCTTTGGATCATGTGACACCCTGACATCATCACAAGGTGAGTTGATAGCATATATATTTAATCATAGCATGAAAACCAGTGCATTGCCATGTTGAGTTCTGTTCATTTATCCCTGTGCTGCCTGCTGTCAGAGATGTGAATTATACATGGTGAAGGCCAGGGGTGGAGGTTGGGATGTTCATCTATTAAAGGCAAAGCCCAGATTCTCCTCCATTCAAAAAGTATAAAACACATGTTGGAGTGATTAAAATGTGAACATTGGAGAAGGAAGGAAGGAAGGGTGTGTACTGTATTTGATTTACCATATGATGTGCACATGAGTAGTCCAGCTACTCAGATGTCTATTTATGTAACACTTTTTGTATAGGTTTTGCTGATTTTTGTGTAACTGTCTTCTTATGTGTCCTGCTTTGATATAATGTTTGCCTTTGAGCTTTTCTTTAATGTGTTCATTTTAACCTCCTAAGACCCGGGAGTTTTGGCTTTTTTTAATTAAATAATTGCTTATATTGGAAACATCATGATGCAACAGTTTTTTCAGATGCATTCTTAAAAAAATTTATGGAATGTCATTTGCAGTGGACAGTTGTTTCTTTTTTGTTTTTTTTTTGTATAAAGCTGTGAATTTCTTTTCCTCATACGTGGACAGTGGGTCCTAGGGGGATAATATATCTCTACACACTCACACCAAAAACTATTCTTTTGTACACAAAAACTAAACAATTTAATTCCCTGTTTTCTTGTTTCCACATTCCACATATATATGATCTGTGATTATAAGATGCACATGCCTCAATATAAACCATGTCTGATTGGTGTTGCCATGCACAATTAATTCTGCTCTCTGGTCTTTCACTGATATTCGGTTAAAACTTGGCATACCACAAAAAAGTGGGTATTTAGTGGGCCTTTAGTCTTGAATGCCCAGGATAGACAACACAACTGTGAAGGCCTACACTGTAAAACACTGTGTTTTCCCAGGGCACTCATAGAAATACTCTGAAATTCAAAATTTCATACTTCGTGTGTTACTGGAGGACATAACAAGACTTTATTACTAATGAAGTTACCATGAGTTCCAAAAAATAAAAAAATACAAAAAGTTAATATAAAAAATATAAGAAAAACAAATGTAAGGTGGAAAGAACATGTTAAATAAAACAGTATGTCTGAGACTATAGTATCATACCAGCAGTATTTGAATTGCATAATACTTCCCGATACATATTATGCAATCTCTGGACATATCCCATAATCTAATCCAGTGAACTGAAGTATATATGTAATATATGCAAACTGCAATATGTGCAATACCTATGCAATTAGGTTATGATTGAGGACAAAGGGATATGTATGTGCACGTGAGTGGTGTGTATTATTCTTTTTATTTTGCATTTATTTTACTCGCTCCATTTTAATTTGGGCTTTGAATTTTGTTGCATTTTTTACACAACGATAATAAAGGAAATAAAAAAATGTGCCCCATTGTGCCTAAGTTTTGACAAAAACAAAGAATGACAGTCAATGGAGAGTGAGGAATAATTTTTTTGATCCCCTTTGAATAATGCCATTGTTTACACATATGATGTTTGACAATTTAAAAGATAATTTTACAAGTTAACACACAGTTTATTGTAAAAATATTTAAATATCCAACGTGATATCACGACTCACGTAAATATACACATGACTTGTTATCTGCATGCATTGTAAACTTTCCCTGTGTATGTTCACACAGTTATTTGCCCCCTGTTCGACCTGAATTGATGCGTCAAATACCACACACTGAGGGTTAGGGGTTAGGGTGATGTGAACCGGAGGTCATGGCGTACATTGACGCGCGATCAAATGTCACTGAGTAACACCCGAAAGGTTAAAAATGCAAATGTCATAAGAACTGGTGTGACATACAACGCCATTCATTGAGATCAGTCTGACATATCAGCCTGTGAAAAGACATAAACACAAAGACTACACAGCTGAAAGTTGTGGAGGTGATGTCATGGTAACTGTCTGTCTGTGAGTCATGAAGATGTTTCCGAAGCTTCAACTTGATCAGACTTGTAGTGATTTTCACCTCTTTTAACTCTTTTTCACCTTGCTCTGGAAGAGTGATGTAACATATACCAAGGCAGCTGCTGTTTTGGTGTAGGTGATGTGTTTTACATGCCATGAAACTTGCAGTCCAATTAGCTGTTTAACACATACGACTGACCGCCATTTATACTTTTTTTTTTTCAAAAGTTACGTCCTATGAGGAATAGTAGAAGGGCTGAAACTTTGGCTCTTTATAGACTATTACAATAGTTGAATATGGTGCAGTAACTTTTAGTTTATAGTTTTACATTGATACTGGTTCAGTGCTAGTGCTAAGCCAGCCACAAATATAGGCACCAGTCCAGTCCGTAGTATGATACATGTGTGTGCAGTCCATAATAGTACACTAATTTCAATATGGTACACAAATGCCGGAATCTTTGTATGACATGATCCCAACTGATGAGGAGGTTTTCTGGTAGTAATATGTATGAGAATCATGAGACACATTCAGCTTTGTCAGAATGTTTAATATTAGTATCCATATTCCTTATGTTGCACACATTATGGGATTTTGGACGGATTGTAAGACGTCATTTTTTGAAACTCGCCAAATTTAATAGAGATCTGTCTCTCTGTATGTGTGTGTGTGTGTATATGTGTGTGTGTGTGTGCCCTGTGTGTTTTACAGTATAATTCCAAAGGCTACAATGAAAGAGTGTAATTACAGGATGTGTGCTGTGCCAGTGGCTGCTGGTGGCCGTGTGGTTAGGCTGTGGAAAGGAAGCGTGTGTGTGTTTACCATGTGTGGTTGTGTTTCTCATTGTGGGCTGTGAAACTGAAGTGTGTGTATGGGTATGAGGGATTGTTTTAACCCTTAAAGACCCAAACATCCATCACAGACCAAAACCGTCTACTGATATAAACTGTTTAATATCTGTTGATCCATAATTCTATCAAAATGTGTAAATAATTGGTGTAAAATACAGTTTGTCATCTTTTCATGGTCATCAGATATGACACATTGGGATGTTCAGAGGCTCCGTAGTTACCGTGGAAACACTGTCATCTTCTACAACATTGATTCACCAGTAAAACCCATGGAGTTGGATCAATGACAGTGGTTGGACACTTGTTTTATGTTCAGTTAATGATATATTTTACTGAAAAAGTCATTTTTTCTTCAGTTTTTGATATAACACAGTTTCTGATATAATAACCCTTAACTTTAATCTGAACTTTTATGAACATCTACATGATCAGTAAATTAAATACAGGAAAATACCTGATTCATACTGATAAAATACAAAATACAGAGAATAATATTATAATAAATGAGGATAAATCAGTTATGAAAGGTTAGATATAGAGAAATTTTTATTTGGGAACAGTCACAAGAGTAGTGCTGGGGCTTTATGGGTTAAGTATGTGCATATGGAGATGTGTGTTTATCTTTGCACCAGAGAGAAAATGTGTGTACTGTCAGCATGTGTACGGCAGACACACAACTCCAGAGGCGGAGTGGTGAACAGAAATCTCTCATTGTCTTGTTTATTTATTTATTTCATTCTGAACTGTCATACTCCCTCATCACACTGTCTGCGTGTTGTTGAAGGCCCCACTCTGTGATATCACTTGTGGGGTGGTGGGGTGGTGACAAACCCTCCATGCTTCACACAGATCTGAATGGAGCTTCGCGGAGGAGGGGGGTCCCTCTTGGGAGACCCTAGTCTGAGCTTTTCAGAGGAGACTGAGTCAGCTCGGAGCTCCCCTGAGTGCTCTCCCCCAGTGGTTTGAAGAAAGTGCTTTCACAAGTGCAGCTATAACACTTTGTCACAGCAAAGACCACACACCTCAAATGCACACACACACACACACACACACACACACATACACACACTATCACTATTTCTCCGAATCATCCAAATCTCTCCTCACTGGTAATTTGCTGACATTACTGCAGAAAAGCAGGTTTAAGTAAAACTAGTGTTGAGGAGCTGAGCTGCATGAGTGCACAGCAGCTCTGCAGTGTATCATCCACACAGAGTACTGCCCTTAAATTGATTAAATTGCTGGAAAATCTTTGCCCTCCGTAAAGTCGTGCTGATATGTTTTTTTGTACAAGTAAGTTGGATGTTTTCAGGTGCCACTGAGTTCTAAATAATTGCACTGAAACAATATCTAGCAGTTTGCAGGAAAAACCCATACACTAGAGACCAAAGTGAAGATGATCATAATTAGCTTTTTTAAGTAATGTTTTTCCTTGAATTTGACAAATAAGCACAAAATTTTTAATGTTTAAGGAGCTGGAACCAACAAATGTTGAGCAACTGAAAATTGCTAAATCTCCAGGACAGAAAACTAAGATTATCAGATGAGATAGATGGGGGAGAGATAATGAAATTATGTCATTGTAAAGGCCAGGAGTATACCATGTAAACATATACAGCAGAGATTTGGACCACAGATGTCAAACATAGGGCTCATGGGCCAAAACAGGCCCCCCAAAGGGTTCAGTCCGGCCCCCTGGATGAATCTGCAAAGACATGGACAATCAAGTTGTCTTGATCACAAAGCTAACTTCTATATTTTTCAGTTCCAGATGCCTGTTACTAAATGTTTTGTGTATTTGTAGGTCCACTGTGATCTGTAAGTTGTAATACACATGAGTAAATGATAAGCTGAGGCATAATATGGTTAAAATTGCAATTATTTTTCTTAATAAATTTCAGGTTGTTCACGGAAGTTCAGGTTATTCACATTTTTTCTTTCAGGATAGATTGTAAATGTAATACTTGTTGGTACTAAAACAAAAAAAGAAATTTTTAGTTGTCATTATTTCTAAGTTACAATACCATTATCTTACTTGTGTGGTCCACTTGAGGTGAAATTGGGTGTATGTGGCTCCTGAACTAAAATAAGTTTGACACCTCTGCCTTAAACCATAGGACTTCTGTTTCAATGGCTGATGGGTAATGTTTACTGCTGATAAACATTCAAAACCCGTAGACATTCACATGTGATCCTGTCTTGATAATGTTGGGGTTTTATGTCAGAATTGTTGCATAGAAAGCAAATAAGTGTATTCATTAACATCAGTGTGAATAGTTCAGCTAAAATGTGACTGGACAGAATGGCAATTTGGTACTTAATGTAAGGCTGTTAAGTCTTTAAGTCCTTGTAGTCTATGCTTTACTTTTTTCGGGCAGGTGTGAACAGTAATTACCCTCAGGTGCAGAACTAAACAACTTCAGCGAGAACCTGGAGGAGAGGTGGTCTCATGCCCGGTTCACATAAATATGGATATTTTTCTAAGCAGCATGTAAAAACGACTACAAACTAAGACAAACCAGTGTTTCCTCGACTTTAAATTGTGGAAACTGTAGTGATAATAATAGAAGCAGGAGACAGTGTTTGTCAAATACGTCAGTGTGGACATCGATTGACTGCCGGTCAGACACTGACTGAGGGGACGTCCACATAGAGATGAGTTCATGTGCAATGTTCGCAAAAGATTTTTTTCTTTTTCTAGTCATATGGACAATTCATCCATATAGAACTGACACTTCAGGAGCCTAAACACACACATTTTTGAAACCAGGTCCCAGAATGAACAAATCTCTAAACGCCACCCTCACAACCATATACGCATCTTCTTTGAAACATGGACGCCAAAGCCCGTATGTGCTAACCACGCCAACAACAGCAACAATAACTGATTTTTTTGTGTGTGTTTATTCACATCTCATGAGGTTTAGGTACATGCTTCATGTCTTCTTTTTTAATTTTTTTTTTATGTATTTCTGTGGCAGCATTACAGCGCCACCTACAGGCCTGTCATATATACTACAGTATAGTCAGTGATTTTATGCAGACACACGTTTCAAAACGACTATATATATTACAATTCTACAATTTATAATACAAAAAATAAATAGATTGTTTTCATCTCTATATGGACAAGGCCTTATACATCTGTATGATGTATATTTGATGTTTCAGGTGCAAGTTTATTAAACAAAGCAACAATAGACGTGTGCAAATTGGAACATGATGCCATTGTTTTGTTAACTCTACCAGTTTTAACTAACCTTCATTTGAAAGCAGTTTTAAAAAAGCTTCATATTGGCAACCAAGAACACTATTTACAGTCTTTAGAATACCCACATTATTATAGACAGGGTGTCAGTCTGATTCCAAACAACCTCTTGAAGTGTTTATTTGAGGCATGAGCTGACCTCGACCTGACCCAACTACTAGTTGTAAACCTCAAGTCTGAGCTGAACAGCTATAGCCAGGCATGTTTGGTCTGGTATATTAACCAGATAATTAACACCATCAACAAATACCACCTCGGACACCGCTCACATGTTAAATTACACTGCAGTGTTTCTCTCACAGAAATATGCACTAGTCCACAGCAAAGGACCTTCTTCCTGTGTTTACTTTCTTGCTCCCACCCGTGACATCTGAGTAGTGAGCAGAGTGAATATCCACATGGTTTGGAGAGATAAAGTTTAAATTGTTTGGATTTTTTTCTCAGTGAAAAAAAAACTGTGCCAAAACATCAACTGATCTGAACCAGAACAAACTAACTATAGGTTTGGAAATGGTGCTGAGTGTCAGAATTTTTCAACAGCACAATTTCATTTGAGAAGTATACAGCTATGGAAATCCTCTCCAAGTTTATTGTTGTCAAGAGCTTGTAAATTTGTCATGGGTCCAGTTTGTGCCTGTTATAGTGTGCTGAAAGTGGGCCAGAGGCCTACAAAGGGGAAAATGAGTGAGCTCATCCTTCTAAAATACAGTGTTTTAAGTCTCTCCACTTCTCAGTATTGCAGTTTTATCTCTGGGAAAACAACCAGGAATGTTCCCCTAGTCTGTCTCATTTGCCCGAGAGCATGGAGAGAGAGACACCGGCTTTAACCCTTCTCCTTCTGCCTCGCCTTCTGTTTGTTATTCCCTGCTCGTTTTAGCATCACCTAGGCTACACTGAATAATTGTAATGAATCAACAACTATATAACCCAACATGCCCCGCTCTTTCCCATGTGTTGCATTTTTTTAATAGCTTGAGGAACTGGAAAACTCACCCTCTAAGAGAGAAAAGAGGACTTTCATCTCATCAGCGCTTCAGTCTAATTATCTAGCAGGGCCGCATTGTAAAGAACATTCAGTAAACACCATACCCTCTAATATTACAAAGACACACTGCACACACTGACATTAAGAGGACACTTTTGACCTCCTTAATGAAAGCCTTCTGAAACCATCTGCCAAGTGTATGCTCTCACAAAAAGCAGTGTAAAGATCTAAAGACAGTGACCTCTGCAGAATCTGGCCACAACAAGATGCCAAAGTTCTTTTCTGGAGTGTGACATATAGCTGTCTGATCCACCAGGATGTAAGAACATCTAATTAACTGTAGCTGTGATATTGAGCAATCGTACTGTTCTCATGCTCATATTTCTGTACACTGATACATTTCCACTACGTTTCATCAAACAATCTAGGTTTATCCTTATATGATGCCTTTTGCTTGTATGTCTTCCAAGTTAAAAAAGTAGTTCTCCTCTTTTCCAAAGACCTAAAATGTCCTCAAATTTTATCTTTGGCAAGGTGGAGACTGTAGGGAACGCTCGCAGCAGTGAGCTGCATGACTGCCAGTTGTAGTATCATTACCTGCTTTGGCAAAACTCAGACACAACCCATCAAAGAGGAAGTGAACACGGCCAAGACCATCCAATCTCTTAAAGGCTACATGCAGCTACTAGCAGGATCCTGGAGTGGCACTCATACTTTGTGCTAATTAGCTTGTCAACAAGAAAATGCTTTGCTTTGATCACAGCGTGAGAGGAAATGGGGTTCAAGTTCTGCAGTGTATCCCTTGCCAAAACTGCCAATAGTGCTTAAGTATGTAACAGTCCACAATACCATCCATCCTTTCTGTTAATGTACAAAGAGTTTGCTTTTTTCCCATGAGTGTAAGGATAAGTCAGATGTTATTACAAACACACAAATATACTGCACAGAACTCGAGTCATCACATAAGCTTCAGATCCTTTTTGTTCACATTCCTATGGCCAAATCCTTATTCAGTAGCATCTGATACCATAAGGGGGAACAACCACAATACTACTGGATATGGTGCACATGACCACATAAGTGTTTAGGGTCCTTCTCTGAATTATTACACCATTAATAAGATTTTCAGGTGAATGGAAGACTTTGACCTGATTATTGAGGCCCTATCATGAACTGACGACATGTCCAGGGGGTACCCCACCTTAGTCCATTGATAGCCAGGATAGGACTAAGGACTAGGACAGACTTTGAGAGTCTGGTTTAGACCAGCTGTATATGTAAAGTGTCATGAGATAACTTCTGTTATGATTTGGCGCTATATAAATAAAATTGGATTTGATTTGATTTGATTTGACTATGTGGTTCAGAACATGGATGGGTGGATGGATAGTGTTTTCAGTAAGCTATCCTTGACCCCTCACAGATAGCTCTGACCTCTAGCTAGCTGCAAAAGGTCAACATGGTGATGACAAAAACAAAAACTCCTGCTTTCAAAATGGCGTTTCGGAAACCAAAGAAGTGTTGGATTACCTCCGTCCACTTTGGTTCTGAAAGACAACAACTAAGCCTAGTCAGACAGTGTAGAGCCTGTAGCCACTGTGAAGATAAATCCAAGAAATTCAACACCAGAGCAACTCAAGGGCACTACAGAGCTTAAGTAAAGTTTCTTCAAGCGACTCCTACCTACCCTCTTTCCCATTGCATGCTTTACCTTCTCCACCTTTTGCCCGTCTCGTCTTCATCCTTTCACCTCTCTCTCAGCCTTCTCCTCTCTTGTGTTGTTAAACTTTTCATTGTTCTGCCCTCTTGCCTACAGCTGAGAGTTCTGTCTTCCTGACAAAGAAAGAAAATAACAGAGGGAAGAAAAGGTAGAATTTACCCTCTCTTTACTTGAAATACCTGTGTGTGCTGATAAGCAGAGGAGATAAGCTTTCTGTACGTGTGTAAAAATGTGTAGGTTTCTCTTTTTTCATGAAAGCCTTTGTGAGTCTACCCAGGCTGTATTTGTGCAGAATAAGCAGAAGAGCTTTCAGGATGGACTAGTCAACTCATATACAGTATGTGTGATTGTGTGGGGAAAGAGCTTGGGCTGTAACATAGACTGAGTATAGTGTCAAAAGGCTGAACTATAAAGGTATACTTACCGTAGTTGAACCTTTCTGTATCTGTTCATCACTCAGAAGTCACTCGACTTTTTATCTCGGCTTTTTCTCAGCTTCACGACTGAAGCCCTCACATTCTGACATCTCTTTTTCATACCACGCAGGCCAAAGAAAAAAAAAAAAAAAAAAGGCTGAAATACTGCCCTTGTGCTTTGAAACCAAGAGGAATAAAACCTGCAGGGTGTCAAGTGATGAACTTGATAATAGGTGATGAAGCACTAAATGTGATTTCATTTTTTTGTTTCAGCCAGCTTCCATGAAATTAAATCCCAGACTCTTAATTAAAGCCAGTTGGATGTTAAAATTTTAGCAACGATATTAACCTCTTACGACCTCATTTTGATGTGACTTCTGCCCGGATGCAGTTAAAAACAGAAACATATACAGTGTGTTTCCCTTCTATGCTTCCAGCCTCCAACTCTTCACACACTTCACTGAACTTTTCCCCAAAAACAAGTTTTCAACAACTTTATTACGCCGAATCCATAAAACTAATCGACATGAAAACATTGCTTTGGCTTAGAGCGGACTGTTATTTTTTTTTATGTCTAAGAAAGATGGCTTTTACTTCAGGCTGTATTTTGTCTTTTCACGCTTTAGCAGCAACGATCAATTGTGACCTTCAAATGAACCCTATATCTGAATTAGGCCCTAAACTGTAGTTTTGTTCTTCTTTATACCCAATTACGTAAATGGACCAGTGAAACAGCTTTTGAGCCATCAGCAGCTTTAGGTTTTTACGAGCACTTTTGCTTGACTTTGAATACTAAATGAGGTGAAATTAAAATATCTGATATTCAGCTGCTAGGTGTTGCTCAAGTCACGGGTCAGTGTTTAACCCTTTAACAATGTCAGTCTCCCTCTCTCTCTCTCTCTCTCTCTCTCTCTCTCTCTCTCTCTCTCTCCGCATTTTGCACTTTACAGTATTCGAAATACTGTAACTCCTGAGATGTTTACACTATTCATAAAATTCAAAGCTGAAAGCTGAGATCCTGAGCTTTCTGACACTTTAGAACACTTTACGGCAGCAATGTGATACTCTATTAGAAGTAGGAACTTTTTCAGAGACTTCCACACAGGCTAAAGAACGCCTGGAAATAACAACAAATATGAAGCTATAATATGGATACTGAATGTTCAAGACCAAAAAGCATGTTTGAGCAGATGTGAAATAGTTAAAAATGTATTTCTGCCATATCAAAAAGTTTTGTTATGGACATTTACAGTTGTTTCTGATAATAAATATATTTTAAAAAGTTAATTAAAAATTTAAAAAATTTAAAAAGTTCAAGTCAGTTTTTTTTCCCTTTTTTACTAAAACACACTGTTTTATGTATTTATTATTTATAATTATGATAATTAATGGACAGATATTGAAAGTTAAGTTCTTCCTAAAAACAAAGGTGCAAAAGAGTTGGCAAAAAAGACGTTTTCTGACGCTTTTGTTGCAAAGAAAACACGAAGACATCTTGGCAGCCTCATATAATGGCAGTCTTAAAAGGGTTAAGAATGTAACTGACAGTAGCATGATATATTTTTGGATAGTGCCTTAAGATTCTTTGCAGTTGCAGTAAAAAAAAAAAAAAAAAAAAAAAACTTTTGGAAAAACATTGCCCTGAAGAATATCTCACTCGCAGCCTGGGTCCTTGGCCCCAAAGAGATCAATTAACTGTGGCTCTCAGTAATTCACAGGGTCCATGTCTACCTGTTCTATCCTAGTTTTCTCCACATCTCCCCCCTGTGCTCAAGCAGGAGGCTCTGACAGGCAACACTTTTCTCTGTAACCTCTCCTGACAGGGTGAGAACATATCCATCAAACGGAGGCTACCGCGACAGACAAGCTTGGTGCTTGACAACCCGTCAGACCAGGCTGTACAGCTTTGCCCTTATTTCATCTAGCATTTTTTTTTTTTTTTGTTCCTCAGTCTTTTTCACCCTTCTGACTCTCTTCCTGATCAATATTTCTCCTTCTGACAAATGTATGTACCTTGTGTTCTCTCTCACTGTCCATTTCACCCAGTACAAAAAGTATGAGGATGAGAGGAGATTTGGATTAGTTATAGTAAGATCCACGCTTGACATCCCATAAATATTTGAATTAGATGTAAAAGTTTTCAGTCAGTGTCGTGTTTGTTGAAATTAGCAGAGTCTAGTTTTAGCTCTCCGGCCATGAGCTATTGTTAAAGCGCTATGTCTATCATTGGCGTCATTGTCAGTGTCTTTGTCATTATTAGCAATTTCTTCAAACATCTGCTCTGACGAAACTATTGGTCAGATTCGTCCGTCATCGGATTCATCCATTAGAATGTTATTGGGCAAACAAAAGGAAAGACCAAAAATGTCTTTCCTCAGTCGAATATGTTTCTTCACATATTTGTTCACATCACAAAAATCATTTATATAAAGTTATTTAAATTTACACATAATAAAAAGGGAAATCTGTCTTACCTTCTGATAGCAGTGTGTCCAAGCGGTGTGGTCCCAAAAAGACTGTTCTGTCCCCAGACGAAAAGGTCAAACCCACACCAACTTCAGATTTCACTGGTCACAAACTTTTCATGTGATGTTTTACTTTAAAAAATTTAAAGGGGCAGCGTGTGTGCCAAAATAGTGGTTTGTGGCCTGAGGGCAATACTATGCCATAGAGGGTTAAAATTTTACATATAACGCAGGACAATATCTACATTGATTTTGATTTTTCAGTTTTTGACAAATTTTTAAATGTGCCTTTACTTATAATAGGGCATATTTTGATGGTTTATATCATGGAAATGGTTAGAGATATCAATACAGTAACTATTGAGCTCTGATGTGAAGTCACATATGGACTTTCATTGGAATCATCCTCCAGTCAAAGTACCACCCACTTCTATTGGGAGACTGATCTACTGCATCAAGACCACAGGACTCTAACATAGCAGCAGAACCTGACAACCTCACACATTCAAGGTGTTATTGATTCTTGAAAGAACATGTCGGTGAGATACAGGGCTATTGGTCCTATTTTTAAGATAACGGTAGCAAGTGTTATACAGTGTAGCAGCTGTTAAAGAGGTGAAGACAGGCAATGAAGAACTTGAGAGGAAAAAAAGAAAGAAAGAAAAAAAAAAGTAACATATCATTGAAACCAGCATACAGGATTTTACCTTGAATGTAAGCAAGGTTTTAGCTTTGAGTTAGTGGATACTGACTCACAGAAAAATATAGATTCTAACAAAAATTTTGGACATGAGCATGCCAATAGCTTACACATCAAACCTTAGAGTGTTATGTCCCATCCATACTAAAGGCCTTTACATTCACATCAGTTCTTTTTTCTTTCAAACATCTGCTCATGTCATGAGTATTTTCACTCAGGATGAAACATTTTCATTTATTTTTTTAAGGTAGATTTTTCAAGCTTTCACAGAGCAAACAAAGGCATCAGCTGAGTATCTGTGTGTAGTATGTGACATGTGACAATGACAATGCGGCCACGCAAAAATGACAAAGATAATATAGTGAAGGACAACATGTTGGCAGCATCAGATCTGGATCAGACACATAGACTGTGGATTATGGTCCAGGTGACGCTGAATCCATCTATATATTAAAAGCCCAGTGGGCTCTGTGTGTGTGTGTGTGTGTGTGTGTGTGTGTGTGTGTGTCCTGGGATTCACACAAAATCCAGAAAGAGCTGACTACTGCAGTTTGGCGTACTAATGTATTTTTGGTCAAGGAAGAGACTAGGGAAAGCGGTAAGTTGATAGGACCAATATTTTGGGAGATATTAGTTATTTTGGAATACAATAGCTGTACAATCACATTGCCTTGGCAGTGAATACTGGACAAATGCGGTACAGCATGCACAAATACACAACAGCATAAAAACTACCACATCTACAACCTGTAGATCCCCACAGGTCAACGCACTAGTTGATATTTATGTTTGCATCAGAACCCAATCATTTTTTTTTTTTGATGAAGTGTTGCAATTGTTGTTTAAATCAGAATAATTAGAGTGAAACATTTCACACTTCACGTCAGCACTGATGTGTAGAAGGCTTTTCTAAAATGGGTTTTTTTCTCTTATGTTTTTAGTTTGGTGTAAGTCAGGGGTGTCAAACATACAGCTCGTGGGCCGCCTGAAGATATTAACAGTCAAATTTGTCAAACTCATTTTCACCCAATTTAATCTCAAGTCCATTAGACCAGTAAAATAATATATCCATGTGGAGGGGAAAAATAAACAGATTAGAAAACGATCGCATCATACCCCAATTTATGCTTGTATATTCCTGCGTTGAGTAAAGAGCATGAACCTGGAACATTAAATATAAGTGATATAGATGTACAAGTCTGTGCAATAGATTCACATCAGCATGGACACATTTGGGACATGATCAGACCACACGTGTACTAGTGTTGTCATGAAAGCTACATAATAGAAAAGTACAGTTCAACAACTCAAACCAAGAATGAAAGTGACTGAAGTTTAGACCTTAATTTGCCGTTGCTGCTCAACATCATGACAGATTAAAGGTGGTGTGTCTGATAAGTCCAATATCCACAATGTCTGTACGTCCTTCAGAAATGATAGTTTGTCTGAGCATTTGCACCAGTTTGTAGGTGTTTTTTATTGTCCTGTGGACAGAAATATTATGTAAAATGACGTTACTGTTGTCGGAATAAAAAAAAAAATACACATTTAGATAAATATCCGTACTAATATGGACAGGGCATTAGCGTGGATGATTTGAGGTGGGATTCTTTGAGATGCGTATGACGTTATGCACAGCCCTATTCTGGAGATCCCACAGGAATACAGGGCATGGAGATATGAACTGTCATGGGCCAGCACCCAAAGGTCTTTCAGACACTTTAAAAAGGCTACGTGCATGTACTCATAATATTTTTACGGCTTCACCTTGCTGTCAGACAGCCCTTTCAGATGATGAGCTAAAGTCTTTTTATCAGTCACTTCAAAACTGTCAGAGTCCGTTGACAGAAACAGCAGTATTACCTCATGAGACACATGAAGTCTTGGTATAAATCAGGTACTCTGTTTGTTCGTTGAGATCTGAACTTGCATGTTATATGTAAAAAGAAGCTTAAAAGGCTAAAATGCCTCATAAACAGCAAACTGATTGAAGCACCATCAGTTCTTGCATTCTGTAAGGTAAAATGACTGTGTTCAACAGCACTTCAGCAGTCTCTTTACCTGGCTGGTGGCAAGGTAGTGCAGTAAAAGTATTCTAAATATAGCATACACTTAAACTGACACTGCTTTTTTTGTAGGACTTTTATTAGACTGCTAAAATACAATTATTGCTGCCGGCCCTTTCTACCGCACTACATTACTTAGCTTCCGTGCCCTTAAACCCTGTGGTTCTTCTAACCGGAGTCATGCAATATACTGCAAGTAATACACTCCCTATGGATATTTATCTCATACAACCCTATTTCAAATAATCCAGTCTAACACTTTAAGGATTTCTGCATTAGGCTAATCTTTTCTCCTGTCTCCACAGATGAGCAGTGCCCCTCCTTGCAAGTGGATGAGTGGAAGTTTCCTCAGACCGCCAGGCACAATATTACCGGTGAAAAGATGAAGATGATATATATATAGATTAAGATATGAGATAAAGATACACAAGCGGATATATATCCTGGTGCGTTTGTGTGGGTGCTGATTAATGCCTTTTGTTGATAGGTTTTAACCTGGTGAGGCGATTTTCCCTGCTGAAGAATCAAGATGTCAAGAAGATCCGTAACCCCCGAGGACCTATCATCCTCCGCCTGGGCAAGACTCCACTCCTACGTCCCACAGAGTAAGTTAACTGTACAGCCGTTATTTGCTCCCCTTCCAACACCCGCAGACAAATCTTCCCCTATAAACACAACGCGTCCAACTAAGAATATATCACAAGACGTAAAATGAAGTGAATTTCCTGCTGGACTGTCAGCTTTTGTAGGCCAGCGTCGACAGGCTCTTACTTTTCGTGCCATGTCCGTACAAAGATAAAGGAAGAGACTGAATATCCTCGGTCGAATCGGCCTCAGTACAATCACTCAACATGCCAGCGCTGTCCAGTGGCAGTTGTGTAAGAAGCAGACACTTGGCAACAAATGCGCCGTGGGTCAGTCTCTGATTGCTTTTCCAGAAATACCATCTCATTTCCAACCGACACTTGTAAAACTTAAGTGAAACAGCCCTTTGGTTTTCCGCTTGTGACCGCATACGCTTATTGTCACTAGTTTACACATGATGGGTCTGGCGTATTTGCTCGCACAAACTGTAGAAGTGATGCCCTAATTAGAAGGCATAATGCTGTTGCCAGTAAAAAAATAAATAAATAAATTATAAGGGTGTAAATTTAATAAGTACATTTGAGAGTCGGAGCTTGTTCTGAACTTGTTTCTGGGCGAAGAAACTTGCAGCCGTAAAATGTTCTCTGCACCACATTTTAAGCTTGACACGGTGTAATTATGCTATCCTGGATTTTTATGTTGTTATTACACAGTAGTGCAGTGTTGGAATTGCGTGACAAGTGCTTATTAGTGTTTTGCGTTGGCTGTTTTTCAGGCCTCTCTTTTTGTTTTTGTTGTTTGGTTTGTTTTTCTCATTTTCAGTTCTTGTCAATTACAGCTCGTTTTCAGACGGCTGAGCTTCTTTCAGCCTACCGATAAAACAGTTTTTCACAACTTGCCAATTGGGTCAGCCTGGAGTATTTTATCACTCTGTCCAGTTCTGTGAGCTAAACTCGCTGGAAGGAATGATAAATCTGTCTACAAAACAATCTTTTTTTGGTTGAGACATTTTGTTCTAAAAGTGTCCCATATATTGTTTGTCACAGGCTTAGAGTAGTTCTATGAAAAGGAGTCGAAAACACCAAAAACTTGTCACTTCTAAGGAAATCAGTATCTTTGGAGCCAAAGACAAAAATCAAAGAGGTTTTTGTTTTGCCTCTAACCACACACACACAGAGGACGGGAACACTATTCACTTTCCTGTTTCTGCTGCTGGTTTGGGATTTTGTCAAGGTACTGGGTTTATTGAAATTTTGATGCCATCAAGAGCATTGCTGTCAACTGTATCAGTGAGCAATGCTACCTGTGTGACTTCTTTGTAGCACTGACAGGGAATAATCAATGTAAGCACATCAACATCGCCTGTTGCCTTCCTTTATTCTGTCTTTCTCTACACATAGGACTCCATGTCTTTTATACGTTTCCCAAATATGACAAAGGAAAATCAGAGTTGCTCTTGTTGCATTTGCCTTTTCAACTCACCGAACTGACATCTATCAGCATCAGTTAGCCGTGTTTATTTGCTTTATTTTTGTAGCTTTGCTATGAAATTGCATTTTGTGGAAAGGTTGCAGGCATTTGGAAACAGAGGAGTGGAGGCGGGGAACAGATCGGCGATTAAGGGATGTTGCGGTGAGGGATCAAGGGGGTTAAAGGTTCAAATCCAAGCAATAAGTGAATGCATTAGAACAAGCCCTCAGGCTCAGGCTTTTTCTTTCAGTTATGTTTAGACGGTGTATGTGTGATCAACAACATTTATACATGTGTGCGTGCTCGAATCTTTTTTTTTTTCCTTCGTCTTTTTTTGAGCGCAGTATGTGCAGTTGCAGCAGCTTGCATTAGATTTTCCTACTTTCTTGGTCCCTCAGTATATGCTCAATTTCAAAAACTCTAATACTTGGCTTCCCTCCAGCGCCGGCTGCCTGTCACTCAAGCCACGTTTTAATTCATCGCCGGTGAGGTTGACTGAAGTGTGAGACGTGTGTACAGTAATTGGAAAGCGGCGTTTTGCATTGTATCAGGGTCTAATCCGTTCGGCTAATCCAAGCTAACACAGATGAGTGACAGCCAGATGACGCTACTTGTCTCTCACCTCTCTCAGCTGTCTTCAGACGGTGAAAGGAGACCCCGTCACAGCTGGTCACATGAATTTTAATTTCAGCAAAATGTGATTTGATCGCTCTGGGCTGGCTTCGTTTTTGCTGTTCCAGCCAGTGTGAAAGGAAGGAACCAATTCTATGATTTGTGGCAGGAAGCCAAGATTACAATGGTTTATAAAGGTGTTATTTAAAACAAGTAAGGACATGTTAAATAGGCATTAGGACAGAATACAGTTATACATTTAAGTGATTTAACAAAGGTCTAATGTAGAAGATTTAGGGAGATTAGACTCAGACTTAGACAAACTTTATTGATCCACAAGGGAAATTACTTGGTTGCAATAGTTCCGTTGAATACAAAAACACTCTTGAAAAACACTAGCAAAAAATAGAAGACTCTAATTGTAGACAGTAGACATAAATACTCTTAATTGTATTTTCATCAGGGTATAATTGCATGAAACTGAGAAATGTCATATATCCACATATAGAGTATAGTGTGCTACCATCTTTCTTTGACTTTCTTTTCTTCTAATTTGTATTTTTATAAATGGATGGCATACTGCATCATGGTTTTACCATTCACTACTATGTTTACGAGTGGACCAACATTTATATCCCTTGAACAAAAAAGCCCAGACGGAACAAAACAAACAATGCAAGTAGATTGCAACTGCAACTTCACTGCTAGAAGTCACTAAATATCACACAATGATTTATTTTCTTATGTCTGCATATGATATTTACAAGGCATCACTAATTTCCTGGTAAAGTGGAAAAACGTAAACACCTGTGCACATATACCATAAAAGGATGGTTCTGTTGACCAGTAAACTCATGATGTTGTTTATTTGCATTCTCTTCTGGTATCATGTGTTCAGTGGCAATCTAGTGGTGAAGTGAGAGATTGCAAAAAACAAAATACCCATCAGCTCACCCTCCTGACGTTAGTGCTGCTGCTAAAAATGTCAAAGCTTACTAACATCTAAAAACAATGACAAGAACTCCCAAAAAGACAATGAAATGTGCAAAATCACAAAAAAACAGTTTTCCATACTCCAGCATAGTCATAGGATACCACTGCACTACCATAAATTGAAGAACAGAAGACATTTGTTTAGAAATAAAAGGTACAATTCTACTGAAAGTGCAAATAACTTATTGTAAGGTAATGATACCAACAGTTTTCAGGTATTATACTCTAATGAAAACATAATTCTAATTATTTTATTCCATTTCAGTAATTGTAGCCTTCTAAGTTCCCCTGAAGGTCCACAAAAATATCATCTATATCCATTGGTGTTCACTTCAACTTGATGCCATGGAAAATAAGAGGTCAAGGAAAAGGGCCTTTTTGCCAGATAAAACATCACTGCTTTGTGTTTCCACACACTTAAAGCCACCCTCTCTACAGCTAATGCTAATGCAGGTACAGCTGACTGAATATATTAATATACTGTACATCAAAGAGTTCTGCGTTCATTCTTTATTGTGGTGCAATATTGTATGAAAACCGCATTCATTCACACAACATGAATTCAAAATATACTACAATGATGAGCTATTTTAAATACAGTATGTTTCACACTTTACAATTCACTGCTTTTTACATTTTAAAAGGAATCCAAAGCAACCACAGCCACGGAAAATCGAATGAATTGCCTCAGTGTCCTTAAACTGTTGTAGTTATGGAAAGATTATATAAGAGGAAAAATGTGGGAGGGGAGGGGAGGGGGAAAAGTGGCCATTTTATTTTTAGAGAGTAAACAGAAGGTAGATCAGAGACATGATTCAGTGAAGATAGGTTGTAATACTTTCCACAGATCAAGATCAAGATATTTCAGCGAACAGAACATCCACAGAATGGTGAATAATATTCAGCTGCAACAAGTCTGACTCAGAGCATAACTCATCTAAAATGATGGCTGATTTGGCCTTTAGTATAATTTATACCAGGATTTTGTAACAGTTTCTCCTCTTTCTCAGATTTTATATTTATGGACACATTTGGGAGCGTCTGCAGGATGGCTGTTAAGCTCCTCTTGTTGACAGGAACTGATTTTTTTTTTTTTTTAACTACTAGTCACCTTATCTAGTGTTATAACTCATAAAGACCCAAACATCCACCAATGACCAAAACCATCTACTGATCTAAAATGTTTAATATCTGTTGATCCACTAATGCTTTCGAATCGTTTAAATAACTGGTGTAAAATACAGTTTGTCATCTTTTCATGACCCATTTGGACTTTCAGAGGCCCCGTAGTTACCATGGAAACATTGTCATCTTCTACAACATTCACCTGTAAAACCCATGTAGTTGGATCAATGACTGTTAATGATATATTTTACTAAAAAAGTCACGTTTTGCTCGGTTTTCTCTGTTTTTGATATAATAAACCTCAACTTTAATCTGAGCTTTTATGTACATCTACATGATCAGTAAATAAAATATAGGAGATAACGGATTTGTACATAAAAATGCTAAATACAGAGCATAATATTGGAATAAATGGTGATAAATCAGTTAAGAAAGGTTAAAAAAAAGAGAAAAATTCATTTGGGAACTGACACAAATGTAGCACTGGGTCTTTTTGGGTTCAGAGGAGTGATTTCCTCCAAATGACTCATGATGACAGTGAAACAGGATAACCTTCAGATAAGCACTGCTAGCAGTATAAGAATTGCTTAAGTAAGACACACTTGATCTGAAGTGTCTTGAGAACATCATACATTATGACTGGAATAATTGCCATTGAACTGAAGTCGCTATGAAGAGGTCAGTGGTGCTGTTGTATATCTCTGCAAACCTTGGAGATATGGAATATTAATATTTATGTTAATATTTCAAATGCCTGTCATATCAATATTTGTAGACATATGTAGATCCTCATTATAGCATGTATAGTATGAGGAAGTTTTTCCTCGCCACTGTTTGCTCCCGGAGGATTCTGTTGGGTTTCTGTAAATTGGCTTGAGAGTCTGGTTT
>JAPQRQ010000003.1:14780396-14791509 GCA_037367365.1 Apogon talboti
CCCCCATGCCACCCCCCTCCGTCTCTGCGTCTTCATCCTCCATCATCTTCTGCTCTCCTCTTTCATTCACCTTCATTGTTATTCATGTGTGTTCCATGATGAAGCACTGGAGTCCCTCTGAGTCCAACCATAATCACTACAAGTCTGAGGCCACATTTAAATACTCAATGTGTATGATGGATGAAGGCCAGGTCACCTCATTAGAAGTGATTGATCGGCTGTATGGCTCGTGTGTGTAATTAATACCTCATCCCTTTTACCTCATCTGTGCTACTCTGTTCAACAGCATTCTTATGTAATAGTCACATGGACATGTAACTATTCTGTTGAAGACACTTCCACTTGAGAGAGTATGTATTTAGAGTGTTTATTTGTACAAAATAGGTAAAGTAAAAACAAGTAAAAGACGCGTAAAATAGAACATTGAGGGTATAACTAATAAAAGGCAGAATAATATGTGAAACTTTAACATTAAAATACAAAACAAAAAAGAATTAAATAAGATAAGGTAAGGTGAGATAAGGTAAGATCAGATTCAAGAGTGAAACGTTAAATATAAAAGAGAATCTTCTATTTATATTGCTTACTTGTACATATATACATATTATTTACATGTTTACAATATAAATAAATAGCTAGAAATCTTAGAAGTACATTGTGATGAAGATAGTTTAAAGAAAAAAAAATCTCTACCTTTTTTTCCCATCACAGGTGGAAAATACGAGTTAGAGCCTAAAAACAATATATTATTTTAATAATAAAACCCTGAAATAATGAAATCAAGTGATGCAGGAGGTGAAAAACAGTAAGTTTTATTAATTAAATAAGCCCAGTGACTAACATGCCTTACAGCATAGGAGGAACCTCAGCATTTAACACACAGTAGTGAGGATAATAATGATCAAAGGTAATAAATCAGATGAAACAGGCATTCATAAAATATCCCCATTATCCAAAATTGATGGAAAAGGAGCCTTATTAATAAGCATCTTTCTTACTAAAGTAAAGCATGTTTTATCCTCATAAAAGAAAGAGCTTCTTTGCTAATAAGGGGTATCAATAACCCCACAAATGTCTTCAGATATTTCAGAGTTAGTTTTTACTTAACTTTGATCAACATTGATATGATTATCATTACAGTGGCTTTAAATGTTGTAGATAGCTGGAATATTTGTCACTTTCTTATATATTATTGCACCTAGTTTCTCTTACTGTTGAGTTTCAACTCTCACTCAAGAACAAAAAAAAAAACAAAAAAAAAACAATCTCTGAATATAAGATAAATTATTTTATGATTTACTTTATTGTGATAGTTATTGGCCACAATTAACATAGGCATTTTTTTATCACGTTAATATTTAAAATATACAGAAATAGAAAGTCTCAAAATTCTTATCCAGATCTTTATCTTTATCTTTATCTTATTTTCTCTTCCATCCAAATTCAGCTGCTGCTACTCTGTGACCCTAATATATCTACCATTGTTAGTAAACAACAACATGTAGTTTTAAAGCTGTAATATGTAACAGTTCTGAATTAAAATAGTTCAAAGTCACTGTGTAAGGTTACCTGTGGCTGTGCATTCACTAAATGAAATGCCAGAATATGAAAATACTGTATTTAACTAAAGGTAATGAGAATAACACTTGACAAAACATAGCAAATAAAACATTTCATCACATGCAAATATGATTTTTGTCACATAAGCTTTTCATCAGCAGTGAAGTAAAAATCCTATGAACTCACATTATTTCACAGCATCTTATAACATGGCTTTTGTTATCATTGTGATTGAAATAATCTAAAATTGCATTAGTCACTTTTCCACCCATGTTCCAGTTTTCTCTAGAACTAAACAGCGCTGACAGCACCCTGTCCCTGCGGGCCCTTGGGGTGGACCCTGAGGCCAATCTTCTGGGCTGTGTTTTCTCCGGAGAGGGGGTCGAGTCCCTGAAGGACCTGCGCTGGCATAAGGTCGCCCTCAGCGTACGGCAGGGAGCGGCCTCCCTCCACGTGGACTGCAGCTCCATTGAGACCAAGCCCCTGGATCCCCGCGGAGTTCTACCCACTGATGGACACACCCTGCTGGGCATCCGGGCCTCTGATGCCGGGCCGGTGCAGGTACGGATCAATGGAGAAAATACAAAGAATAGAAAATAACAGGAAAGCCTTTGTGAGCTTCTGATTTAGAATGCAGTGTGTGACGTCTCTGTCTCGACTATTGAAATGTTTTTGATCAAGGTTAAGCTTCACACAGTAAATGTCATTTCAATTTATTCTTTCAAAGTGTAGGGAACTTAGTGGAAACACTTTGTTTCAAGGTGCATGTAGTGGGTTTTTATAGCTATTTCAGCCCTTATACAGCGCCTGGTAAGTTCAGTTATTTTGATCATTCATTGTCAGTCTTATGTCAGCCTCAGAGTGATTCTGAAATGGCTACAACTTTGGAAAAAGGCTCAAAGAGTTGTGATCAGTGTCTAAATGTGCAGTTGTGGATGTGAGATGGGAGTAGTTCAGGGACAGTCGGTATGACAGTGACTCACAAGACACAAGAGTTGAGTGTTTTGTTTTTTTAACTGGTTTTGGCGCCAAATAAAAGCCCACTTAAAATGCATCATTAATTTATGTGTATGCTTTATTTAGAATATTTTGTCCTCTTTATCTTGCAGTAATACCGTCGTTTCCCACAGGGAAGTGAAGCCCCCAATGCTCTTAAACCTACCAAATGTCCCCAACAAAAACAGCAATTCTGCAGCCTATGTTTGTGTGTCATTATGGTATTTTAATACATTACTACCAACAAGTAAACAATCTGATCGATGCAGCCTGAACAGAGCTATAGACCTGTCAGAAAATGTATCACATTTGGTAGAATATTACTGGAGGACAAATAGACTGAACACCACTGATAAAAAGTGGTAACATTGATTATTATTATTATTTTTAATATGTTTTTTGATGTAGAGTTGTACTAAAACAATACTAAAATTATGACTTTTCAAATAGGAAGTGATGACTTGAGCTGTTTGCACTAAAAAATGCAAATTTTTGCATATTTCTTAACTTGTATGTGTGTTATCACCAGCATTGATGCATTTCATTACAATTGAATTATATGATTCTGTCTACAGCTCAAGATACATGCTTTAATATTTAATATTTACCTTGATACATCAATTAATCATTTTCTATGTTAGAAACAGTTATCCACAACTCACAATAGGTTTATTAATATTCTTAGACAGTCGATATGTTGTTGTTGATAAATGTCTTATATGTTTTGATGGTGTTATATTATCTTATTAACTCTTATTAATGTTAATGATAAGCACTTTACTAAGAGCCTTATTACATATTAATGTGTTACAGGCACCTAAATATAAAACGTGTCCAGCGTTGTTTTATGACCTGCCGCATGTCAGTTACCTAAGAAGCTTTAATCATGGAATTACATGTTAGTGCTCTGCGATAATGCATATAGAAGTGTAATATTGCTTTCAGACCTGTTTGTATTTCGTGAGTCTGTGTAATACCATAGGCTACGTTCCTGAGGTGATGTTCTGTGTGAGGCAATCTCATTCAGTCCTGATTAAAATAAAATAAAAAAAAAAACATGTGCTACCTGGGAGAAGCCTGCAGTAAGCCAGCACTATTAACACGGAATAGATCCAGTAATCCAAGCACTTAGTTT
Source organism: Apogon talboti (assembly GCA_037367365.1). Taxonomy (NCBI): domain Eukaryota; kingdom Metazoa; phylum Chordata; class Actinopteri; order Kurtiformes; family Apogonidae; genus Apogon; species Apogon talboti. The sequence continues at coordinate 14,784,088 of JAPQRQ010000003.1, forward strand.
GACGATCAATTAACTGGCCCAGTTAGGATCCAGGCCAGGTCGTTTGTTAGCTTAGCGTTGACGTATTGCACGCACACAGCCACACAACACACACACGTCAACCTCCTGACAAAGCGTGTTGCATAAATGAGAAATTAATTGGCTCTCACTTGTGTTTACGACCTAATCTAAACTTTATTTACATGCCTGAATTAACCAAACAGAAAGCCTATGGAGACCTGTGTGTGAATGTCTTTGTCGTCTCTTTTCCCTCAGATGGACATCCAGCAGGTGATGCTATACTGCGACCCCTCCCTCGCCATTCAGGAAGCGTGCTGTGAGATCCCGGGGGCTCGGGTGAGGCCAGCAACCTTTCACTGTTTATCCTCAGTCGCAGCTACTTCACTATAAAAGTCGTAATCTTGCAGTTGGAAAGCTTCCGCAGGAAAAGCTGAGTTTGCATCACAGAAATGAATACACTCCGGAGGCTTAATCAGTAATACCTTGTCATTACGGTGTATTATGCCTTATACTTGGGCACAAAGCACAAAGAAAAGAAAACTTGCATGACTTTCACTTTGGTATGCAGGGAGAGTCCTTAATGTATTGCACTCCAACAATTACTTGGCTTAGGATTCCACAGATACGAAAAAAATCCTGACTTATTATGCTGCTTAGTGAAATATTCTTCAGAGGAGGTGTTTAACATAGCAGATTATGTATGCAAACTGACAACTGTTTACAGTAATTCCATTGTGTTCAATTATGTCACATCTAATGCAGTTTGCCAATATTGTTTGTACTCTGAAAGTGTGCCTAAATGCCTAATTGAAAATATCACATGCTCTCTCTCGTAGCCTCAGAAGTGCAATTTCCTACCCGCCTTCTCTTTCTCTCTCTCTCTCTCTTTTTAACTTGCTCTTATACCTCGTCTCTTAATCTCTATTTTTGTGTACTTATTGTCTGCAGGCTTCAGACAAAAGAATTATCAAATAGAAACAGATTCATTGGACTTAAATACAACAGCGTGTTTGTACTGACAGGCAAAAACAGAGCGAGTGATTGTTCAGGTATGGGAAGAATTGCAAACAGCCTGTTCTTGGGTTTATTTCTGAGCTGAAGGTATTTTTGTGCTCAGCCAACTTTTTGTCAAAATCCTCCAGGGTGTCTGTGCTTATGTGTCTGCGTGTACTTGGATGTGTCTTTTTCATTACCTCCAGCAAAGGTGTTATGTGATCACTCATGCTTGTCTGTCAGCCGGGTTATGAAACAAACTACTGCATATATTTTCATGAAACTTGGAGGATGGGTGAGGCCCGGACCAAGGGCAGACTTATTATATTTTAGAACAGATCATTAACCCATTAAGACCCAGTGCTACTATTGTGGCAGTTCCCAAATCAATGTTTCTCTCTATTTAACCTTTCTTAAGTGATTTTTCAGTATTTATTCCAATATTATCCTCTGTATTTTACTTTTTTCAGTGAAATTTAGGTGTTTTCCTATATTTAATTTACTGATCATATAGATGTTCATAAAAGCTCTGATTAAAGTTGAAGGTTATTAGATCAAAGACAGAGAAAACTGAAGAAAAAGTAACTTTTTCAACAAAATATATCACTACCTAAACATTAACCAAGTGTCTCCATCCACTGTCATTGATCCAAGTCCATGGGTTTTACTGGTGAATCAATGTTGTGGAAGATGAGTGTTTCCACGGTAACTACGGAGCCTCCGTACATCCAAATGGGTCATATCTGATGACCATGAAAAGATGACAAACTGTATTTACATTTACATGTAGTAATAGGATTAGTGGATCAGAAGATATCAAACAGTTTACATCAGTACATAATTTTGGTAGATGGTGGATGTTTGGGTCTTTATGGGTTAAAAAAGGAACACTTAATCCAGCAGGGTAGGTTAGGTAGGTAAATTAGATAATTATAGTAAATTAGGTAAACTTTTTGTCATGTATGAGTATACTTGTATGAGTATGCTAGTCCTGTAGTTGTCAGGTTTAAACTGGCCTACTTTAGTTAAATAATGCACTTTTCAGTGTACAACTACACAGTTATACCGTGAACTCTACCCTAAGTAGGGTGACCAGGTGTCCCACTTTGAGAGGGACTGTGCAGTATTTTCATCCTTTGTCCCCATGTCCTACATATTAAAACACTGTTGCACAGTTTTATTTTTAAGTAAATACTAGTACGTAAATACTAATATAATATAAATAAATATAATATAATATATAATATATAAATAATGTAAATACTAAAGTAAATACTAGTAAATAAGTAAGTACATTTTATTTGTATAGCACTTTTCACAGATAAAATCACAAAGTGCTTTATAGTTGAGAATAAAATGTCATACATACACTAAGATAAAAACAAAACAATGGCACAGAGAGACAGACAATAACACAAGCTCAAAAAGAAAAAAAAAAAAACAACCCACCTGGGCTAAACGCCTGCCTGAAAAGACAAGTTTTAAGCTCCTTATTAAAGGAGTCAATGGACTCTATGTGACGTAGACTTAGAGGTAGTGCATTCCAAAGGCGTGGAGCACTAGCTCGGAAAGAGCGCTCTCCTCGGGTTTTAAATTGGGTGCGAGGAACCATCAAGAGTCTCTGGTTTGATGACTTTAATGAGCGTGAGGGAGAATAGGGTCTCAGGAGCTCAACTATGTACAAAGGGCTCTAAAGGTATGAACTAAAATTTTAAACTGAATTCTAAAACTGACTGGCAACCAATTGAGGGAATATAAAACCAGGTTAATGTGATCCTCTTCTTAGTTCCAGTTAAAAGCCTTGCTGCTGAATTTTGCACAGACTGTAGGTGATCGTCAGCTTTTTTGCTAAAACACACAAAAAGAACATTGCAATAATCAATGCGGGAAGAAACAAAAGCCTGTATGATCATCTCCATTTCACTTTTTTTAAAACCATAGACCTCAGTTTTGAAATATTCTGCAAATGATAAAAGCAGTTTTTCACTCACTGCTTACAGTGACAGTCCAAAGACATGTCAACGAAAACTCCCAGGTTACATAGATTAGACTGGACAGACAGAGGGGCCTAAGACACCTAGATGTTGGTTTATGAGGGGAATAGCACTGTCTGGGGCCATAATCTAACCAAGTTCTCATTAAAATGCGTGACAAATTCAGAAAATCTGCAAACAAAAATGTGAATTTCTGCATGTATTCATCAACTATTCCACTATTCTGCAGTAGGTTCACTTCAGTCTCTGTTAAGATTTTTCCAGAATGTACTGTATAAGATAAGATGAATCTTTATGGTCATTCCACCAACGTACTATGTACACAGTGCAACAAAATTGGAGCACTGCCTCATACAGTGCAAAGGAGAAAGCATGCAACAACAAAAACACACCCAACAACAAAAACAATGTGCAAAAATATGCACATGTGCAGAAGAAATAAATACAATGTGTAAAAGAACCTTCCTGTAGGGTATCCTATACTCACTTGTACAAACAGTAAGCAACACAACACTAAATAGCATGGGAAACAACACAATATTGATTGAAAAGGTGTAGGCTGAAGCTATAGGTTATTACACCTTCTCTTGGTATATATATTAAATCAAGAAACTCTTTAGGTGAAAGCAACACTGAATCAAAAACCTGCTGTCCTCTACAGTCACGAACAGTTAGCAAGTTATTTATAGAAAGTAAAAAGAGGTGTTTTATACAAAAAAAACCATATATTGTGGTCATATATTACTCTAAATTGGTTCTTTACCTTTTTTTATAGCCTTTTTATTTTACCTTGTCAAAGCCGTTCCACGTTTATCCTTTTTACAGATATACATCTACTTTTTGTATAGCTGTGTATGAGTAGTTTATATCATTTTATATATAATTTTCTTTTTTTTTTTTGGTCATTTTTTTATAAGTTGTATATCTTAACTGTCAATCTGGGTGAAAATCCTGCAGCCAAGACTGAGATGGTGATTCATATTTGTCAAGATCCAGTCGTTCAATATCTGATTCATCATTACTTTAATGGGATATAAAATAAATTCACTCGCTGTGACATTAGGTCAGTTTAAAGCGGCTTTTCAGACTTTTACAATTAGTATCTCATACAGTAACATAGTACCTGAGTGTTTGACTGAGACCAAGCACTGCAACAACAGAATTCTGTTATTTCAAGATCTAATTCAATTGCCTTTTTTATGTGAAAATTCTAAATATGCATAAAAGCAGCTGGATAGAAACATGCTTTTTCCAAATAGCTTTTAAGAACTGTGAAACTTTAACTTCGATTTATGCTTTATGCATTTATTTTGTGTGGGAATTAGAAAAGGTGGCCATCACCAGATATTATTCGTATATCTTCCCTCCTCTGAAGTGTATAAATTGGAATAAAAAGAGGAATGTGTCTGAATAGAATAGAATAGAATAGAATAGAATAGAATAGAATAGAATAGAATAGAATAGAATAGAATAGAAAACTATTCCAACTTTATAAGCAATGGTGTATACGTGATCTAGTTAATGCAGCTTTGGGAGTAATTACTAGACCACCATGATGTGTTGGTGAAACTCATTTTCCGCCTCTGTCTTCATGGATCGTGGTAGACCCATGCTGCATTTTCCACAGGAGGTTGTGGTAATCAGCCGTTCTGCCGTGTCCAAGTTTCGTAGCAGTGACTTCCTGACTGCTTTTGTAAAACACCAAATTGGTCATCTTCTCCTCATTGTGCAGTTCTCTTCTCTTGGTTGATTCTTAAATGACTGAAAACCTGCGTTTAGCTGATGTACATCATAATACTTTATTGTTGTCTAGTTTGAAATTTAGAAATGCTACTATTTTAATATTTCATGTTTACAGTGTTATATCAGATTTGATCAAATCTGTTATTAAGTACTGCAATTATTTAACCCAAGACCCAAACATCCACCGGCGACCAAAATCATTCACTAATCTAAAATGTTTAATAGCTTACCTGTTGATCGATTAATCCTATCAATACATGTAAATAATTGGTTATCTTCTACAGCATTCATTCACCAGTAAAACCCATGGAGTTTGACATATGACAGTGGATGCAAACACTTGTTTTATGTTCAGTTAATGATATATGTATCAGTGAAGCCAGTGCAAATGTAACAGGGTAAACAGTGCAAGTGTAAAACATACATGTACCAGTGTAAACAGTGCAAAAGTAACAGGTAAGCAAGGTGAACATACAGTACATGTGCCAGACATGAGGCCCATGTTCAGAGGTTAGTTATTGCACATTACAGTGGGGTATGGTGTGTTTACAGTTGTCTAAAAGTCTAAAATCAGAAAGGTTACATTTGAATATCACCACCACAATCACAGCACATCATCCTGTACAGACAAACATGTCTTGCTGCTGTTTTTTTTGCTAGCATTGGCTTAGATGCAGTGATACAAAAGTCAAATCAAAACTTCAAATCAAACTTTATTTATATAGCGCCAAATCATAACAGAAATTATCTAATGACACTTTACATATAGAGCTGGTCTAAACCAGACTCTCACTCTTAAAAGGGAATCAGTTTTAGCATGGATACAGTGACGTGGTCGACAACACTGTGGCAGTAAAATCTCCAAAGCGTGTGATGAGGAAATATGACCCTGAACACATTCAATTTGGATTCATAACGGCAGACGCTGATGAGTAGAATATTTATTTTGGTCATTAAACCTGACAGCTGACCCATATTTACAGCTCACCTTTTTTTCTGTTATGCTAGGTTTTATTTTGTCTCAGTAATTTGCGAAGGTGGCCTTAGTAGTCAGGACTGGGCCTTAAGGGACAAAACATCTACTTCAAAAAACCTCTGCTTTAGATAAAAGTATGGTAAACTACATTATAACTATAAGTATACCGTCTGTGATGTTGTTGATATCAAGTATAGGGCGCCCTCTAGTGGTCAGAATAATTTGCAGTAAAGTATATTTTGTACTTTTGGTGTTCCCATAGTCAGTTCAGACCTAAGAAGGAACTAAACAGATCCGTTTTCGTATTCTGTTTGTATGGCCAGGAAATCACTTGCCTGTGAATATTTTTACATTCAGTTCTTGTAGGAATGTAATCTAAAAATATCTCTTATGTAGATGTTTGTTGTTGGATAAAAGGATGTTGTAAATTTCCAGTTAATTTGTAAATACTAATCGTTAGCATATCTATGGAGTTTCTCATTCAAGTTAGCCTCGAGCTAACGGTTTAATTTCTATTCATTTAATGTGTAATGTCATGTAATTATACAAAGGCAACAAACATAACTGAGACATATTCTGTATGTATGTTTTGCAGTTTTACAGTGAGTCTTAAACAAAGCTTTGGACAGAAGTTTGAGATCCGGCTTTTCTTGGGAAACCTGTTATTTATCTGCCGACCTAGTCGCTACACACACATACACAAGGGGCAGAATACCATCAGTTGACTAATTGAGTCATATCACAAGTATCATGAGTACAGTGTTGTAACAAAGTACAAATAGGTCATCCATAGCTAAAGTACAATATGTTTAATTTATCTGTGATACCGACATGGAGACTACACTGAATGCATACTCTTACATGTCAAAGCATTATGCTGAACTGAATCACAGGATCGCATGGCCTTCACAGTGGTATGTGCACGTCGAGTGCCCCTCCAGTTAAAAGTGTAAGACAGACAAATAGCATAAGAAGTTCCTTTAGAAGTTTGAGAGTGCACAATTCTTAAAAGAAAAGAAAAATTGATTAGGAAGTTTGAAGATGAAAAATATCTTCTGTTTTGCTCAAGGCGAATGTGCTTCAGGGCTGCCTCCGAGCTGCATTTACATCTGAAATAAGGAAAGGAAGAGCGTGTACACCCTCGAATACACACTTGCATACTCATATGACCATGAAGGCTGATGAGTCTTAAAGCTGCAGGAGGCAAAATCGAGTAGAGAACAACAAGAACACCCAAAATTGACTGTACGCACCTTCCTTTCTGCAGCTCTCTCCTCTCAGTCCAAGTACATAAAAGCTAATTATAAATGACCTGATGCTGTTTTATGTCACTTTACAAAAGACAGGCAACTTTCCCTCCTTTTCCCTTCACCTCTGAAGAAATCTTAGCAGTGGACGATAAATCACAGGGTAGATTTTCAGACCACTTAAAGTGCAATATGCTGAAAGGTAATAATGACACCAAAACTATCAAACATTTTAGCTTTAAAGCACAAAGGAAAAGCCACAGAACATGTAGGTGCCTATGACTTTTGATGCCTAAATGTTATGGTACATCGTATTTCAGCTCTTCTGTACATGAAAATGCAAGTGAATTGAAGAAAAGCTCACTTGGTTTTGGCGTTATGGATTGTTCAGTTAAGATAAGATAAGATAAGATAAGATAAGATAAGATAAGGATGTGCATTTAACATTGTGGAATAGGTTTGTGGAATT
>JAPQRQ010000003.1:14829957-14840228 GCA_037367365.1 Apogon talboti
TATCTATCTATCTATCTATCTATCTATCTATCTATCTATCTATCTATCTATCTATCTATCTATCTATCTATAATTATGTGTATTATATTCCATTTCTGTTATCTCATCACTCTAAACATATTTTACACACTGGACGTTTATGGTTTTTGCTCATTCCCAAACTCTGCTGTTGGGTTGAACAATTTTAATTAATAAACACCACACCAACCAGCGACCAAGAGCATCTGCTGATCTAAAATGTTTAATAAACTGTTGATCCACTAATCCTATCAATAGATGTAAATACTGTAAAATGCAATTTGTCATCTTTTCATTGTCATCAAATTTGACCCATTTGGACGAATAGACGCTTCGTAGTGAATGTTAAAATACTGGCATCTACTGCAACATGTAGACGCTTGTTTTCATGTTTATTTAATGATATATTTTGATATATAAGCTTTCATGAACATCTACACGATCACTGAATTAAATATAAGAAAATATACTATTTACACAGAAAAATGCAAAATGCAGAGGATAATATTTTAATCAATGGTGATAGCTCAATTAAGAAAGATTAGATTTAGAGAAAAAATCATTTGGAAGTTGACACAAAAGTAGTTCTGGGTCTTCTGGGGTGTAATAAGCAATAATTAAAATTCATGCTTAATATCATGAATTCTTTCATGCTACTGTTTTCATCTCCTTCAAATTAAGACTGTCCTCTTAGCAACTGAAACATAAACAAAAATTTATACATTTATCGGGATAAAAATAACATTAAAACCACTGCTCTGCTCATAAACTAAGTAAAACCAAACTGGAAAACAATCAAAATAAAAACTCATCAAAATTTTAATACAGCAAAAACTCTTTCCATATTAATGTCTGTCTGTCGTGTATTGTATTACAGGGTGTACCAGGAGAGAGAGGCCACGCTGGACTACCAGGAAGCATGGTGAGGCTTTTATCAAACCTCAGCCTTGGAAACATACAGTATTTTCCACTTGTTTAACCACATGAGGCGGCTCAACCATAACCCTCTGGTAGAAAAATCCAGATACGGTCAATGACTAGTTTGACATGAATCTTTGCAGAGACATTTTCCCTTGTTAATCGCAAGCCTGAGAAGCTGTTGAAATGGACTCTTACTGTAAAGTCCCCATCTGATACACAAATGTGCCGACGAGACACTCTTTTTTTTTTTCCCCATTTTAAAGCTCAGGAAAACATTTGAAGCTTTGAAGTACATTGCTCTCACTGCCTTACAACAGTCTGGCATTACTTCTGTGAATGAAAAGATTTGATTTTTCCCCGATTTTAGGACAGCACTGTAGGATTTTAGTCTCTCAAAGCTTAAGATATCCAGTATCTTCAGAGGGGCTTATGCTCGTCACTTTTCCATGAGCTCACAGAGCCACCTGCTGGTCTGACCCAAAATGTTCTCCATTATCGCCTTACACAGAAACCTTTTAAATCCTGCTTAGAGAAAGATCCCGTGAGCGCTTCTGTGATATTATTCACTGTATTTTTAATCATGCTTTTTTTAATGTTGTCTCTTCGCAGGGTCCTCCTGGTTTCCCCGGTCCTCAGGGTCCATCTGGTTTACCTGTAAGTTTATTTTAATCTTTCTTTTTGTTTTCTACATCTGACTCTTTCAGTCTCTGAATATCTTTCATATCATTCGTTTTGGATTTTCATCTCAAGTATAGATCATTTCCCTTTTAAATGAAGCAGTCTTTGACTAGGCCATCTTAGTACCCCCCTCCCCTGTCCTCCCCCAGCCTCCTTTCCTCTGCTTTGTAATGAAAGTTATTTGAGATGAGGGAATGATTTGGTTGTCTCTTTTTCCAGTTGTTCAATTATTCCGCCGTCTAAGTGATGGAGAGCGGGGCTGCTTTGCAGGCAGAGCCCTCCCTCTCCCTCTTTCCCTTCATCCTCACGCAGATTTATTGTTTTAGTAAAATAGAGATGCTAAATGGATGAGCTGTGTGAGCGCTGCATGGAACCCATTTGCTGCATAGTAGCACTTTACAGCAGGTGTTGGCCTCAGCTGTGAGCAGTGTGTCAGGGTGTCTGTTTATGCAAGGGAAGGGGTGACACGTGAGCCTTGTAGTGAATATATTACTCATATTCAGTGTGTTCGGGAAGTTACTTACGATGATCAGCATCTAATTACTTTTTCTCTCTGTGATCAATTGGTAATTACTTTCTCTTAATTGAACCCTCAGTTATTATTCCCTAATTAAAGTAATTATAGTATTAAACCTTGTGTTTCATACTGACATTTTGCCCTCCTAGGAGTTACAGTTATTTATTCACTTGATCAGGACAAAACATATTAGTACAAACTTAGCAAAGCATCTACTTCACACATATAATTTACACAGTATTAAGTAATTACGTGATCCTCCTCTCTTTCTTCTGACAATTTTGGATTCAGTCATTTTCTAAAAGTTCTCATTTCCTTTTCTTCCATGCTCATCTGTCTTCCGCATACAGCAGCTGTTGCTAGGCAACAAATCACAGTCACTCATGTATATTCATTTTTTTTGTCATACCAGCGCTGAGTATGCTATTACTGTAAGTATATGTTTTCCATACCACTGGGCATTCAGATATTTTATTAATTCATAAAGGAAATTGCTTCATGAAAATAAACACAAAGGGAGACATACACAGGATACTAAAGAAAGAAAAAAAAAGAAGGAAAGTAATTATACTTTTAAAGCCATTGTATATGGACTATGGAGAAATGGAGAGATTTAATATGCAATGCGTGACATTGAGACAACATATAGTAATAAGCATCCACTTACATAAACATATACAAATATACAAATATGTTTAATTAAAGATTGAAAAGGGATACATTATTGAATTGATTCCGCGTCTCTGACACATTTGCACCTGATTTTCCACTGGAATAAGAAACGAAGGGAGATAAATGGGGGAAGCAGAGAGACACTCAGCAGTTCGAAAAAATATCTGTGTCATTTGTCGCGAAAAAATGTATTCGCCAGTCGATTTCTGGAGGCAGTGATCAGCCTCTGCATATCAGCATCACACACCTAAATCACTGTCCTGAAGGCTCGTAGAGGTGTAGAGCAGAGGACACAGTCAAATGAAGGCAGTCCCAGAGGGAAGCTGTACGAGGCAGGGAGCCATTTCCTCCACTTGATATTGACTCACCTTGTCCTTGGTTCATTTCCGCCATGGGAGTGTCTTATACAGACATAGATATTACATCCTCTCCCTCATTTACTAAACATTTCTCACTCCTGTCATTCTCAGGGTCAGCAGGGTGAGCGGGGGTCACCGGGACTTGCAGGAATGAAGGGTGAGCAGGTAAGTACTGCATCTGCCAATCAATTTCCATGAAATTATAACATGTAGAGAAATAATTGGTTTTCCTGGGTGATTGACTGTGTGATCCTTACCTCAGGGCCCTCCAGGAACCCCTGGGTATCCAGGAACCATGGGACCACCCGGACTGCCTGTAAATCATTCTCACCCTCTCGTTATAAAGGAACTGTGGGATTGACAACAATCTGACAGCTATAATGGATGGATGGTTACACTGATACGTGACATCGATTAACTGCCCATTTGTATTTCTCAGGGGCTGAAAGGTGAACGTGGAAGCCCAGGAAGTGCTGGTCATAAAGGAGAATCAGTATGTCGCAACAGCCTTGTTATGTAATGAACAATGTGCAGCTGGGGCTATATATTACTGACTAACACATCCTTCTCTTTAGGGTCCTCCTGGTAACCCCGGATACCAAGGACAGGCGGGCTCACCGGTCAGTATTCCATCATAACTTCTATTGGCCGACATTTAGAGGAGGAATACTCCACCCACCAACCATTTCTTGATCTACTTATTATACTTCTGATGCCCTGACATCAAAACTGGGTCGGGCAACTCGACTGAAGTTGTTGCAAAGGTTTTCTACTGGAAAACTGCAAAGGAATACAAGATAAACATGCCTGATGATGTATTTTGTTAAATAACCCTCAAACTGTACATCGCACATTCACATATCCAGTGCATCTTTCGATATAAGCCATGCTAATTTGTATTTTTTTTCTCCCAATAAGATCAGAAACGATATAAAAGTCAATGGATTTTCAATTGAGAATAACAAACATGGTGTTAAAGTACTTGTATTATCATAGACACCATGAAAACCCGGTGTTACATTTTTCATTATACACTTTAGATATGTTCTCTGCTTCAAAGTTTGAGTCCTTGTGTGTCTGCAGGGCATTAAAGGAGACACAGGACCTGCCGGGCCGCTCGGACCCAAAGGCGAACAGGCAAGCAGATCACACATGATCAAACACATGAGAGAAAACTGTCAGATGCAAACTTTGATCTAGTCATGTTTTTCCTGTTGTTTCAAGGGCTTCCAAGGATCGCCAGGATTCCCAGGACCACCGGTATGTATATGCTTCAGTATTATGTTGGAGGCAGCTATGTATTAAATATATACAGGAACTGTATGTTGTTTTTCTGTTTGTAGGGTGCACCAGGTCCCGCTGGCAAAACTGGAAGAGAAGGACACCCTGGGCTCAAGGGTGAAAAGGTGAGAATGAAGCAATTCCACAATGTGCACAGATGTGTTTTTTTCAATATAACACAGGAAATGTGATCTGAAAGGTAGTTTTAAGTTTATTAAACAAAAGTTAAGAATTATATTAAAAAGAAATGCAATCTTGTTGATAGTTATAAGTGTTTCTTCTTCTTCTTATCTCTTTTCTGGAAGGCAGCTTAAATTGATAAGAATGTGTATATGTGCTTATATAATCATTTGGATTACGCCTCAGTCGGTTCAGTGAACTTCTTAATAATCAGTGTCTGGATTGTAGTCATACAATATGTACTTTTTATAAGATGATATGTGCAATTACAGAGTAAAAACACTCTTCTCTGTCCATCCACTGAATCTACTATATCTATTCAGTTGTCTCTGACTTTAATGAATCTTCAAAGTAAAATGGTGTTTGTTTTTGGTCTTCATTCTCTGTTTTGTCTCTTTCAAAGGGAAATGATGGTGGTCCTGGATCTCAAGGACCAACTGGACCCCCGGGATCTCCTGGCTCCCCAGGGTTGATGGTACATGCATGTTTATTTTTCAAATTTGACCCAGTGCATCGTTTCATCTTTCCTAATGTGCACTCTCTGACTATGTTTGCAATGAAAGGGCCCTCCTGGCATCGAAGGAATAGATGGGAAAGATGGAAAACCAGGGCTGCGGGTAAGTTATACACATTCATCACACTGGCTCCTATACAGGCATGCACACACATATCCCAAACACTGAAGCACATATGTATATTACAGTTTGCATTGTCAAAGTCATCCCTATCAGGTTGATCTTTTCATGGCTTTGTCTTTGATAGGGAGAGCCTGGTCCTGCAGGCCCAGCAGGACCACGAGGAATCCCTGTAAGTATCACCTATCAACATGAATACACAACCTCTTAACCTATTATTCAGTACAACATAAACTTAGCAGAGATAAATAGAGAATAGCACACAGTGTCAAAAGGACTAAAGGAATAAATGCTCAAAAATAAAACAAATCACCTTAACAAATTGTATTTGGCTATTAATCACTTTTTATTTGTTTAATATTGGTGAGTTATGTTGTGTTTGTTCTTAAACCATGCATTTTCAATTACACCATTGCAAAAAATGTGAATAAAAGTTTTTCTGTGTTTATTATGTGTAATCTGTTTCTTTAGGCTTAGATAGTTTCATTGCATTTTGGAATCAGCCAAAGATTATTAAGATGTTCAGCTAAGTTTCTAGCACTCCCATTTTCACAATATAATATTTTATTAATGTCTGAAATTTCAGGAAATTTCTGTAAATTCATTCACAGGAACTCTTTAAGATGAACTGAATATGGTGATCAGAAGTTAAAGATCAGTGACTCTGACCAAAACTCAATAATTCCTATGCTAATCATGATAATTAAAAAATTTCACATAAACTAAAATATGCCTGGAAGTGAATTTTGTTCTATTATTACGTGTCTGTAAATCCCTTATATTGTATATGCTGATCCTTGAAAGCCAAGCTCTGCCAAGGGTTGAACAATGGCATTTGTCATATCATGAATTATCCCATTCTACAATTTTCATGTTCTTCAAAGTAAGACTTATCTCATAGCCACCGGAAAAAGTAAAATACTAAATGTATTTATTTAACCTTTATTTAACCAGGTAAGTTAGTTGAGAACAGATTCTCATTTACAGTAACGATCTGGCCAAGAAATAAACATAAAAATAAAAAACAAAGTGAAAATAACATTAAAACTACTTTTGTACTTTCAAACTTTGTAAAACCAAACTGAAAAACAAAATCAACATAAAAAAACGAATCAAAATTTCAACGCAATTAAAATCAGTTTTACATAATTGTGTTTAAATAATCATGATGTGATGACATTAGATTGCAAATTTAAGAACACATCATTGCCCTAAGTGCTTAGCGAGAATCAAACAGCCACGGTTGTTTGAAAATTTTTGCACAGTTTGAACTTGCTGAAAATAAATTAAAGACAATGAGTTGAAAATGTTAAATGAAAACCATAACAAAAAAGCAGGTTTCAAGGAAATAAAACTCCATTAATGCAAATTTAGATTTTAAAAATGTAATTGGACGACATTAAAAGAGTTAAATAGGGTTAAAACCAAGGTAAACTCAACCTGAACCAACACTAACATATGGTAATGTTCTGCAAAAACACCACCCTTACCATTATTTAACTCCAAAACAGGCTCTAACCAAATACAACATGTGTGTTAATGTAAACTAGAGACTGAAATCAAAACATCCATTTGGTCAAAAATGCCAATAAGTTTTATTTAACCCATAAAGACCCAGTACTACTTTTGTGACACGTCCCACAATTTTTCTCTATATTTAAGCTCTCCTAAGTGATTTATCATCATTTATTATAATAATGTCCTCTGTATTCTGCATTTTTTTTTGGTGAAAATCAGGTATTTTCCTATATATAATTTACAGATCTTGTAGATGTTCATAAAAGTTCAGTTTAAGGTTGAGGGTTATTATATCAAAAACAGAGAAAACTGATGAAAAAGCAACTTTTTCAACAAAAATATCAATAACTGAACATAAAAACAAGTATCATTGATCCAACTCTGTGGGTTTTACTACGGAGCCACTGAATGTCCAAATGGGTCATATCTGATGACCATGAAAAGATGTCAAACTGCATTTTACACCAATTATTTCAACGTATTAATAGGTTTAGTGTTTCAAAAGTTATTACAAATTTTAGATCAATAGATGCTTTTGGTTGACAGTGGGTGTTTGGGTCTTTATGGGTTAATTCCAGCAAATTCTTCCTCACCTATGACTCTGACACACATTAAGATATTAGAACCATTAGATCAGGCATGCAATCATGTGCTACACACTGCATCAGTACCATGGAGCACAAACCTCTTATTCCCTGCATTTGTATTGAGCCGCCATGAGAGACACGGCTCACCTTCAGATTCACGAGCAGCAAACTATTATGCAAATCAACCTGCATGACTAAAACTTTCTGATTGAACGTCTGCCTAAAAGCTGTTTTTTGGAAAGCAATAATAAATAAGGGTGAATTGTTTGTGCCCTTGAAATTGTGACTTGACTTTTGGATTTAAAATTCATACATATGTGTAGAGAGGAGTTTTAGCATCATATAATCATCCTCAGCCTTGACCTTTGCATTTTTTTCCCCACCAGCAATGCAAATTAGCAGCACTTATATACTTGGTATTTCACTCACCTCACTCACATTGGCACTTACCACTTACTGCTTTAGTATGTGCAATGATTACTGAGTCTTGTTATTGTTCTGTTCTATTCTATTCTGTTCTGTTCTGTTCTCTTCTGTTCTATTCTGTTGTATTCTATTCTATTCTATTCTGTTCTATTCTATTTTCTTCTGTTCTGTTTTCTTCTGTTCTGTTCTGTTCTCTTCTGTTCTACTCTGTTGTATTCTATTCTATTCTATTCTGTTCTATTCTATTTTTATTCTGTTCTGTTCTCTTCTGTTCTCTTCTGTTCTGTTCTCTTCTGTTCTATTCTGTTCTATTCTATTCTATTCTCTTCTCTTCTGTTCTTTTCTGTCCTGTTCTGTTCTATACTATTCTATTCTATCATATTCTGTTCTGTTCTGTTCTGTTCTGTTCTGTTCTGTTCTGTTCTGTTCTGGTGTTTAGCTCCCAGGTGAAATTTCTCAGCTTCTGATTTCGTGCTAAGATTTCCCAAACTCTGTGCCTTGTATATCGACACGGCAGAAATACTCAAACACTGTACTTATCTTCAGTGGAGAAACAAGTTACTGCCTCTCATCCCTTTTTTGTGTCCCTCTCTCCTCTGTATTTCAGTTTGTGTTCCACCCAAGAGCAGGTGTTAAGGATTTCAAAGACATGTCTGCCTGTTTCGGTGGCAGCCTCAACTCGGTGAATTTTGATACTGTACCAATCTTTATTCTGTTTGATGTCTCTCCTCAGGGATTCAAAGGGAAAACCGGCCACACTGGGTTCCCCGGACAGAAGGTTAGCCACTGACTCTTCACTTTGCCATCACGCTGTGTCTTTGTGTCACCTTAAAGCAGTGGTGTACTGTGGGTTTTCAGTCAGGACCATCAGTAAGAAATACCAAAGCACAGACAAAGATCTTACACAGTACAGCCAACAAATAATGCAAAATGTCAGATGTAAAGTACTGATGCCTCGAATAGTAAAACAATCACCTGTCTCTTGTATATAAAGTATTTTCTGTAGTTCAGTTGATTCAGGAGCTCCTTCTCAATAGAAATACCAAACAAGGCAGCCGTGTTTGTCCAGCTGTGTTCCTCGCATTGGTTTTCATCTGTTTGAGAGCTGAATACGAGCGCCCCACAGAGGCTGTAGACCAGGAGTGTCAAACTCTTTTTAGTTCAGGGGCCACATTCAGCCCAATTGACCTTTTTCACACTTGCCAGGAAATGCATAATCGTCTTCCTGCCAAGCGTCAACACAGTGAGACAAAATGGACAAGACAGTGTACACAACCTGCCTGACTGATTTGCCCAATATTACATTTGCTGATGTTGCACGGTTCATTGAAGAATACTCCAAAAAGAACAAAATCAATAAAGAGTACAACTTTTTTTCACGAGCAATTAGTCCATAAATATGAAGGTAAGTAGAGAGTGATCAGGCTGTTACTGAACTGCTGGCTAGAATGAGAAGTCATTAGCATGTTTAGTTATATATAATAATGTATAATGTACAGTCGACCTTACTAAAGCATCATAGTCTGTTTTGAATGAAGCATTAGGCATCAATCTGCATAATCATTGTTATATTTTGCGTTGCATAATCGTGGTCCAGTTTCACAGCCTTCGTTGCTGTTTCGTTGATGTGATCTCCCAAAGATAGATAGATGAAGCAGTTCTATGAGAAAAGGCTAGGAACAGCCCCGGGTTTCAGGCGGCGAACAGTGATTCCCAGCACGTAATCTTCGTACATGAAGTGTCTGCTGCAGACATATACGTTCTACCCTTTTTAATCCCGCCGGATTGCCTGAATCCATGTCCGCCTAACTTCACTGTCCACAGGAAAAAGAATGAAAAGACAGATACGGCTGCTTTTGGGCAAAACAAGAGCAACCTGGAACACTACAAAAAACCTTGTTCTTCACTTGCGTCATCGTTGCCCTGATAGGCGAGGAAATAGAATTCCGATTGTGTATTTCCGGTCAAAAATACGGAAGTTGTGAAAAAGGTCTATATGACCTGAAATGGGCCAGACCAATAAAATAATAACAGCATTATACCTCTGTTTATATTTACACATGTAAATTACAACTTACAGATCACAGTGGATCTACTAATACACAAAATATTTAGTAACAGGCAGAATATTGACTTCTCTTCAGACATTGCAGTTTGTTCATATTTGTTCAGATTATTAAATGTAAACATTTTCAGGTAACTGTACTTTTTTTTATACTAAAACAAAGATAAAAATGTGGAATTGTCATTATTTATAGGTTATGATGATAGTATTTTACTGGTCGGATCCACTTTAGATCAAATTGGTCTGTATGTGGAACCTGAACTAAAATGATTTTGACATCCTTGATTGATAATATCTTCAGTGTGATTTTTGCATTTCACAAATTCATTCCAAGAGCTGAACTGGATCCTTTGGCGGGCCGGCTTTAGCCCGCGGGTCGTATGTTTGACACCTGTGCTGTGGACACTCAGATTG
>JAPQRQ010000003.1:14858817-14870436 GCA_037367365.1 Apogon talboti
GATTAGTGGATCAACAGGTGTTTAAATCAGTAAATGATTTTGGTCACCAGTGGATGTTTGGGTCTTTACGGGTTAAAGGTTATGTTGAGAATTTGAGCGGTGAAAATGCCCATACTTAAATTACATACAGTATAATACATATATTAACAGTGTACGTCCGTGTGCACGAAGAAATGTGTGTGTGTGTTTTCCACCGCTTAAATTAGAGTGTACTGTTGCAATCCTATTACATTCTCATTCAAGAGCATCTGTTAAATGACTGGAGTTAATGATGCTTTTAAAATGCCTTTGAGCGGGCTCTCTCGTGGTGCGAGCTTTAATGCAAAGTCCTTCAGTTTCTCATGATCCTCTTCCACTGCTTAATATTTGGTCAGTATCACAAACTGTTTTACACCCTAGGTAAACCTGGCAGAATTCAACTGCAGGACACCAATGGGAGACATGAAGCCTTGATTACCTTGTATCCCTGGGGGTCCTGGAGGTCCCTGATGGGGTTTACCGGGATCTCCTCTGTCTCCCTTTGCTCCTCTCTTTCCTGTGAACAGCAGCGTCAGATGAGTTCCTGTCTGCTGTGAATCAGATGTGAATGACATCATACAGTCCTGGTTTACCTTTAAGCCCTGTGTTGCCAATCTGCCCGGGGCCCCCGATGATTCCAGGAATTCCACGGGGTCCAGGCAAGCCATGTGACCCTTGGGGACCAGGTGGCCCAGGTGGTCCAGGTGGCCCCGGGGGTCCCATTACACCTGCTCCACCAAGCACAGCCCTCTTGGCGCTCACTGCTACTGCTGCTAGCCTCTCTGTAATAGACAAAAAAGAGTGCATCATCATTTCAGGATGGAAATTTTGATTAAATTACCTGTGATGACGGCGACTGATTGCTCTGGAGATCAAAGCAGTTTCATGAAATAAGATAATCTAATCTCCTGTATGGACATCAAAGGTGAATATTCAGGTCTAGACGCTCACCTTGCAACATCTTCAGCACCACTTCGATAATATGCTGGTCAGATGTATCACGTCCCTAGAGATAGGAAGAACATGGTGAGTTTTAAGAAGAGATATCCCATTCCCTTGTATAGCGAGACATGTGGTTTGAATCACTATAAATAAGATAGTGAAACAGAGTTCTTCTATGTATACTATGCCATTCCTCCCCACAGCCATCAGACTTTTAAAAAGTTCTCAGTAAACCCCCACCACACATATCACACCATGTGCATGTGCAACCACAATGTAAATATATTAATATGTAAATAATATTTCATTGTAATTTTTAATTCTATTCTATATTTATATAAATATTTATATAAATACCATTTTTTAAATTTTTCTCTTATATTTCATTTTTCACTTGTCTTTTTCTCTGCACTTGCTTGTTGCTGCTGTTAACTATTACATTTCCCCATGGTGGGATAAATAAAGTCTTTTCTTTCCTTTTCTTTTATTCATTTTCTTATCTTATGCAGATATGGGCACAAATATATCAAAACCAAGTATGGATACATTTTTCCTGCTACTTTTTTATTATACTTGCATAGAGCTACTGTAACACACAACAATTTCCCCTGGGATTAATAAAGTATTCTGAAACTCTATTGCTCAGAAAGTGTACCAAAATCCAAAATGAAGTACTGTATTAGAAAATGTATGTGATAGTTTAGTGTGAGGTTTAGGCGATTCTAGCTGCAGATTCAGTTTTCATTAATGTATAATCATCTAAAAATAAGAATCATTGTATTTAGTGACCTTAGAATAACCTATTTATATCTACAGAGGGAGAAGGTCTGCCATGTTGCTTGTTTTCTGTTGTTTTCTGTTTAATAGCTGCATTACCATCTCCTGCTACGTCTATGGACTAGAATCATGATACTCTAAACTAAAGAGCACAGAAACGACCAAACACTGACTTGAATAAGGGCTTTTGTGTTTTTCACAGTTTCCATGTGGCCACTGTATGGGAGGGTGAGGCAAGGTGTGTTCTGCTTAAAACCTTTGTTAAATATTGTAACTACGATAAATGAATTACATGATAATAAACAGTATGTGACATGATAAAAAAAAAAAAGTAAGGGCTGTTCATTTGGTTGCAGTCTGTAAGTTCCCAAATAGATACTACTACATTTTACACTCAGAACTTTTAACAAAAATGTGAATAATCCCTAATAAAATAAAAGTAAACATTTATGACTACATGATCAAATACTGAAGATGGAAGTTCCTGAACTATAATACAAATAACTTACAGAAAATTAAGATCAGCAGAGCAGTGACTATACAGTAAGTGCTGTTGCTCAGGGTAAATTTATTGACAGTTAAAGGTACAATGTCTAATATTTATTTATGTGAAGTTTGTATCAGGCCAGGGAGTCTTTTTTTTTTTTTTTTTATGAAGGCTATCTTGACTTATAAATTAGCACAGTGCTTTTGCTGCCTTTGTATAAACAAACTGGACTGTGCTGGAGGATTTTTCATGAACAAGGCTTGGCTTGTTACTGTGGATGTAGTTGACAGAGGCAGTAGTAACCTTAGATGTGGAGGTAGCTAATGTCAACATGAAACAACACAGACTGTAACAGCAACTTTACATAAGCACAAGTCACACTGATCAGTTTAAACAAGGAGGAAGAGTTAGGAAGGCTACAAATCTACTATAATATAAGATATTCTAGTTAAAGACTGGAATTTTCTATAATATCCATGGTGTACTAAATGTAATTGCTAATATACTATTGAACAATTTATAAAATCTAACAAAAGTGTGTTCAGGGCTGGTCACATACTTACATGATACTCGTGATTAAACTGTAAAAAGTAAGTCTTACTTGAAATGAAGAAGGTATTTCAACTCTTAACAAGTTTTTAATTACAAACCACACATACTTTATTCTACGCAATAACATTACTAAATCCTCAAATTCTGATTCTGTGTATTATAATTAGGCGTGAATTCGACTCACTGGTGACCCCTGAATGCCTGGCATGCCTGGTACTCCTCGCTCTCCATTAAGTCCCCTAGGACCAGGCAGTCCTGCTGGTCCCTGATCTCCTGGTTTACCTGGGTCTCCGGTCGGACCGTTGTGTCCGAGGTCACCCCTCACTCCTTGCTGCAAAGAAGCGACAAAAAAAAGGACATAGGATGATTACATTTGTCAAAGAAAGTGAAAAATGAAAATAGATAATAGCAGGAAAAAAAATAATGGCTGGAAATGCAATAAAGAAAGGACGAATAATAGCCATTAGATCAGGACGGTGCTCACCTGTCCTTTGGGCCCGGGCTCACCAGACAAACCCTGTCACAGCAAAGACAGACTGTCATTTCCACAACACTTCCATAGATCATTTTTGCATCAGAGAAACTCATTGAGTAATTATCCTGCCTGAGTATTTTAAATCAATGTCTGGAAACACTACTTCAAAGAGCCAACGTGCATCATTGTTTCCCTGTCATGTAAATAGCTCATTTACCATCTGGACTATTATCAGGATTTGTATGCAAATTCACAAGCACACTTCCTTTTCCACTTAACTTTGTAGACTTATACATGTTTTTCTTTTTTTCTTTTTTTTTTTCCCATACCACTATGCTTTGATGCCTTTGGAAGCAAATGCTTAAACCTCCATTTCTTAATCCTCAGAGTTTTAGTGTTTTGAAGATTCCTACTCTTACTTGGCTTTCTCTAACAAGAAACTTTCAAGCTTTAAGTTGCGCAGTAATTATTTTACCTTTTCACCTTTCTCGCCAGCCAATCCTTCAACACCAGGGTCGCCCTAAAAGCAGCAGAGATAGAGGCCAAGAATGAGGGATGACTATATAAAGTATGTGCAAAGTAGTGTGTGAGATACATTTAAAAGAGCAAAAGTGCGACTCACAACGTCTCCCTTTGCTCCACCTTTTCCTTGGAAGCCCTGGAAAGGGAGATAATTTGAGGGAGTAGATGTCAGTGCGGTTAAATATAGATGATAAAATCTGTACATAAATAAAGCTGAAGAACTAAATATTGATTCAAGCCTGTGACACCAAAAACCCCCAAAGTAAGAAAGATGTTTTCTCCTGTCTTAAACAATGAAGAAGAGGTTGCTTAGATTTTCATTTGTATTGCTTATTTATATTACTCGCCTCATTCAGTGATTTACTGTCGATTATATGAATCTTTTGTCTTTTATTCATGAGTAAACACTGCCCCCATTGGACAAGTCTGTGTAACTAAATCATAATGAAGTATAGATAATGGTGTACATGATGCAAGGCTGGATATCTTTGCTGTATTTGTTCAAACATACGCACTGACCTTATCCCCTTTAGTTCCAGTAAGACCCTGGGCCCCTGGGACACCAGTGGGTCCCCTCTCTCCTTTGCCTCCCTGTTAGGAGACATTACACATTACACTGACAAGTCCTGGTTAAATATTGCCACAAAGATGCAGGAATACAACAGTGCGACTCACAGGTTTGCCGACTCCTCCCTGGGGCCCGACTGGTCCCCGCTGGCCTCTGTCACCCTGTGTACGTCATTTGAGGTGAGTGGGTCTGCTCACAGCTCTATTTGCACTATTTCAGGTAGTCATTTGTATTTTTTTTTTATTTTTATTTATTTATTTATTTATTTACCTTAGGTCCAGGAACTCCCTCCATACCAGCCTCACCAGGAAGGCCAGGCTCACCCTGAAATAATGCAATTAATTATTCAATATTACCCTACCAAGAACAATATACAAATTATGTTTTATTGCTAAAAACATTGTTACCAGAGGTCCGGAGGCACCTTGCATACCAGCATGGCCTCTTGGTCCAGCCTCTCCCTATCAGTGAAGACAGACACATATAAATATATACACACATATGTACACAGGATCAATACAAAGCTTTAAAACAATGGTTCCCAAGCTTTTTCTCTGTGACTAAAATTCAAACTAGAAATGAAGAAATAAATTCATTTACTGAGGTAAAAAGGAAAACTTTTCAAAAACAAAAAAGCCAAACAACAACAACACAACAGAAATTACAACGAAACAGAGTTTCAGGCAAAATCAGTTTCCGTCCCTCTTTAGCCTCTTTAACATTTCGGTTTTGATTTAACTCTGAGAGCTAATTACGGAGCTCTGCTGTGGGCTGAGCAATGTTAATGGCTTTGCACAACATGGGACCAATGGCTTTGTAAATCATATCTGATGTAGGCTAATACACTAGTTCTTCCTAGGTTTTTCAGCTTGTATAAATCAAAGCCTTCCTCATGATCCTTGAAAAACTAGAACTAACACTAAAACTAAGATTAGGCAGTTCCTCTAAGTGAAAATGAAATTAAAATACCATATGTACGCACTTGTCAAAGTAACTAAAACTAATCCGAAACTACACTGCGGCACACACCAAGAAAGTAAAAAATTGTGAATCATTCTACATCTTTATTCCACTGAGATTTCACAGAGGTGTGGACCAAACTGAGTTTCTTATTAAGTATTATATCTGATCATCCATCCAACATTATTAGGATTTTTATTAACGAGTGCAAATCTGTTTTTGACAGCCTCACAACATCAGAACAGACAAAGCCTCACACACATTTTGGGGGAGGCCCAGACCCCAGGTTGGGTTTTAAAATGTAGTCAATATTAAAATACGATGCCTACCTTAGCTCCAGGTCCACCTTTGGCTCCAGGACTGCCAGGCAGTCCCTAAAGAAACAATAAAGGAGATTAAAATTAATACAAATGAAAGTGTCATTTATATCTGGGGCATCTTCTGCCATTTCTTTCTTTCTTTCTTCTTTTCTATCCCTTAACATATCCAATAACAGCAAAAAAGCCAGGAAAAACTGTGTCTTTATTTTGCCAATACGAAGAATACACTTTATTTTTTATATAATACAGGCAATGTGCCTGAAAGTGTCAGTTCTATTAAATATATTACTATATTAGGATGTTGGTGCCAGCAGTGGGTGGTAATATTGCTGATGCTTAATGCAACAATAATAATGAAAATAGGCAGAGTTGCAGTGTTAGCTTTTGCCTTCAGGCTTCACTTCCTTGCAGTAATTTTGTGTGCGTGTGTGTGTGTTTGTGTGTGCGTGTGACCATACATCACAGAAAGGCATAAAGCAGGCTAAGTTATGGTGTTTGAGTTTGCAGCAGTGTTAGTGTCACTGCAGTGGCCATACAGCAAAGCGTGCATCTCATGCTCCATTACCCTTTAGTCAGAAAGACACACACAAATATACACACACACACTCAGCAGACATGCGTACACCCTCTGGTCTGATTGTGATAAATCACTGGTGGTGGGAGGGAGAATGCTATTTCAAGGTGGTTTAAATTCTAAAAGAGCCCAGGTGAAAGGGCTACTGTTAACCTGGATGAGTGCCCAGAACAGGAGACATACCAATATTTACAGGCTGATACAAGCCGGATTTCCATTGTTCTGTGTCTTTCTGAGCAAAGAGTGTTGTGAGTGACACATGCCTTTAAGTGACATTGCTGAACAAGCCTCAGATAAACACATTTCCCCTACTATGTTAAAGGATCACTCACTGCTGTTCCCTGAGGACCAGGAGGACCGGGCATACCGGGCTGGCCGGGGGCGCCCTGCAGACAAAAAGCACAGAAGAAAGAAAAATTGCCATCTTTTACACTGAGGTTGAAATTACTGATCATTATCAGGGTTGGCAACCACTTACCTTGATTCCAGGAATACCAGGTGTGCCATCTTTTCCGTCAATACCCGGCAGACCCTGGAAAAGGAGGCAGATGAGCCGGTGGAGTTCATTTGGCACACGCTCTGAACATCATCACGACTGTGCAGCACATCAACAAAAGTGTGTTCACTCACATTTTCTCCTTTCTTGCCAACTGCACCCTGCGGGCCCTGGATTCCTCGGCTACCCTGCAGAAGATAACCAAGTCCATCAGTCAGTGTATTCTCAGTGCATTGTGGGATCACAGTCACCGTTCTGGTGCTGAGAAATGTTTTACGTCGGGGGTCTTTCTCACCTGAATATCTGAACCGGTGTGTTTGTTGTATTGTATGAGTTTAATCCATCTAGTTTTGGCTCTATATTACAGTTTTGCAAGTGCAAGCAGACTAAAGAGTTTTACACACCATACTACATTACCACATCCTGTTGTCATCATGTAACTTTTTGTGTTTGATTTCATTGTCACTATACTACTACTATTATCATCTCATAAAATCAGAGTTTCTACACATTTCCCAGACTTTTTTAGACTTCTTTATGCATTTTTTTAGACCTAATTTGATATCATATTTTGGACCAAAAACATCTTGATTCTGTGTGTAGATCATGGGCTGACAAGAATGGTGTTTTTCCCTTTGAATATGGCTTACAATTACCACCTCCTCCATGTTGCCGACACCTAAGGATTGTTTGCATGTAGCTTTCTTTTCCCATTTCAAATCCTTAGCCAACCAGGCTTTGTTTTTGTGATTGTCAAATCATCTCTCTGAAAACTTGCATTTGTGGCCATCCACTCCACCCTCCTACTCAATGCTGGATATCATACAGGCAGCTCTGCGTAGGAGGGTGTGCATTCCATCGCACACTGTTCTTCTTGTATTGTTTTGGATGACATCAAGGTTGCTGTGAAGTACTCTGTCACACAGTGGTAAACATTTTATTTGCTCTGGCTGTCTGCCTCTGAATGCCTGCTTATATGATTGATTTACTATGTTTTTTTTTGTTTGTTTGTTTTTTTTTAATAGTACATTTGTTCTTTAATCCACACTTATTGTGACCTGTAAATTGCTAAAATTCAGTAGTTTTCTACACTGTGCAAGAAGCACTGTTTATGATAATAATAATAATAATAATAATAATAATAATAATAATAATAATAATAATAATAATAATGAAAGCAAAAAGGGCTGAACCGTCATCCAGGGACAGTTTCACATCTGGAATTTTGGCATTGATCAAACTGAAAAGTCTGAAAGTGTAATTAAAACAACTTAAGTGCTCTTAGACAGTCACCTACTTTGTCTCCCTTGTCTCCTGACTCTCCAGGTGGTCCTTGTGGTCCTTCTTCACCCTGAAAAAAAAAACAAAAAAAAAAACAGAAAATGTAATATCTTAGAATACTTAGAGGGTGATTTTCTTTAAGTAGTTGAGTGTTTGTTGGTGTGTGCTTTCTCACAGGAGGACCAGGAATTCCAACAGGTCCAGTGATGCCCTTGTAACCACGAGGTCCCTGAGGAAAACGAAAAAAAAGTGCCATCAATCAACTTCAGATCAGGGACGATGCAACGTCTTGGTAGCCCACTCTTCATTGTGATAAACGGGTAATTAGTGCTTAACTCACTTCGCTAATGGGAGCTACACAGAGAGCCAGCCACTGTTGCCTTGGCTCTAAGCCGGGGTGCTAACTTGGCTAACACGGCTAATGTTAACAGTAAGACGGATGGCTACAGCGGATCATTAACTACAGATGGAGGCACTGTGGACCCAGACAACCCCAACTCATTAGAGGAAGGGAGAGATTTGTGTTAGCATCATTTCCATATGTCCCCATTGCTGGTAATGGATGATGTTTGTGTAGTGGGGGCAGGTCTAACTGTGCCTCCTTGAAGCTCATCTAAGAAAGAGAACAGCCATGCTCCGAGAGATAAAGAGGACAAAAAAGTTTTTATGGAAGGAAAAAGTGGTACTTACTGCTTCCCCTTTAGGACCCAGCATTCCTGGGTAACCCCTCAAACCCATTGGACCCTTAGATGGAGCGAAGAACAACAAATTAAAGGAGAGACTGGCCCCAGAGCTAGAATATGGCGGGTCTGTCATTTCAGAATACTGGCTCAAAAAAACAATAATAGAATGGGTTTTAGAGATTAAAACTAGGCAAAAGGTGCATACCGGAGGTCCTGGGATGCCCTGTTCCCCAGAGATGCCGACTTCTCCTTTAAAGCCCTGGGAGAGAAAGGGAAAACAACAGGAGGATTAGTTATTTTCATTCTGTACACCTGCAGACCAGGTGCCTGCAAATGATACATCCTGAGCATTTCATAAAAGTTATAGTACAACTTGTTTGTATGCTAATGCACAGAGTGTAACCAATAAAACTTTGAGCTGGAGTTTTGGTGGCTCTTTTAGAAGTAGTGGGAGCCATTTTATCATCTTTCAGGTTGTTTTTTTTTCATAGTCTGCCTTGATGACTAGATTGTGTACAGATTAATACAACCACTGAGCATACAGTATACCTTATGTGTATAATACTTATGAACTTTAGAGCCAAGTAAAGCCTTTCTTTCATGTGTTTATTTCAGACAGAGTTAGGCTACTTCCTCCTACTTCCATGTTTAATGTTTAGCTTGGCCAGTCCCAGCTTATTGTTAAAGTCCCCAGTGGCTATGAACCTCCGGTTTCCGTGTGACTACAAATTTTTTGATTGTTTTGAATGTTAACCCATAAAGACCCAGCACTACTTTTATGTCAGTTCCCAAATGACATTTCTTCTACATTTAATCTTTCTTAAGTAATTTATTACCATTTATTATAATATTATCCTCTGTATTTTATCAGTATAAATCATATATTTTTCTATATTAAATTTACTGATAATGTAAATGTTCATAAAAGCTCAGATTAAAGTTTAGGGTTATATCAAAAACTGCAGAAGAAGTGACTTTTTCAGTAAAATCTATCATTTACGGAACATAAACCAAACATTTCCATCCACTGTCATTGATCCAACTCAATGAGTTTGACTGGTGAATCAATTTTGTAGAAGATGACGGTGTTTCCATGGTAACTACGAAGCTTCTGAACGTCCAAATGGGTCATATCTGATGACTATGAAAAGATGAATAACTGTATTTTAAACCAGTTATTTACATGCATTGATAGGATTAGTGGATCAACAGGTATTAAACATTATAGATCAGTAGATGGTTTTGGTCGGTGGTGGATGTTTGGGTCTTTATGGGCTATAAATTCATGCGCGGTTGTCAGGATGGTTCTGATGGACTGACTAGGGACACTGACAACACAGTAATCTAATACAGGAATCCAAATGGCTCATTTGGGCCCAGTTTTCTGAGAAGATGCAGTATGTAATTTTGATATATATCCCCTTTACATGAAATGATACGAGCAAACTCTTGTCCATGATTGGTGCCCATAGTCACCTTACATCCTGCACATACCCCGTCCTACAACATAGCTGAACATACCACTGCCCATCAGTGCCCCAGTGGTTTGTTGATTTGTTGTTGCTATGCACTCTAGGTATGCTAGTCTTCTAAAGCTATAGCTTTTTGCTTTCCACTACAAAGCTTTTGAAGCAATTTACACAGAGGACAAGATGTGCGTCTCCTCAGTGTAATTTCTGTTCCGTTCGGTAAGTGTGGGTAATTTAGTATGGAGTATTGTATAGTTTGTTGTTTGCTTTTTTTAGTGAAGTTTTTTATAGATTTCACAGAAAAAATAAATGCATAAGAACATCAAAACACTGACAAAACAAATATAAAGGGAACTTGCACTGACACTGATAAAAGAGACACTTATGTGATTACAATAATGAAATGTGCATTAGCATATGCACCAGCCACAAGTATAACACACAACATCCTCAGACTTTTATTAAAATTCTGATGTCAAGTTGTCCCATACTTCCCTAACATCCCATTTTTACAGTTCTTTCGTTCCAGCACTTTCTCACATGCAACAGTTACTTCAGTTGTTCTGTCCATATTTTCAGTGTAGGAGTCTGTGGCTCTTTTCCAACATTTAAGATTTAGTTTGGCACGAGTTATTAAACCAGTGATGAATACTCTGAGCTCTGGCGCTACACTTTGGTCCCAAGATAAAAATCATTCCTATATTGCATGTACGAGTATATAGTGTGTACCTTGTTATATGTTACATTTCCAACATGAACCCATATCAAACTATCTTTATTAGACCCATTGTTGTTTTCTTCATTGTAGAGTAGTCCAACTCACACTTAAAAGCCCTCTTTTTGTTCCATGTGTGAATTGATGTGAGTAGGCCATGTTGTTTTCAGTTGTCTGTTGATGTTATCGACAAGATCTTATTACACAATTCTACCTTCTGAAACACAAAGTTTTGTTTTCAACTGATTCCATCTGACTTTTATGTTGCTATCGTTTCCTCTGGTGAGCTAGAGCTGTAACATAAATGGGGGCTCATCCGGGATTTGAATAAAGAGCTCAACTTATTTAATGAATTTTTCTCTACATTTTTAACCTTCCCTAAATGAATTAACACCACTTATTATAATATTAACCTCTGCTTTTTCAAAATGAAAATCAGGTATTTTCCTATACTTAATTTAACGATCATGAAGATGTCCATTAAGGTTCTGAGAAATTGAAGCAAAAATGACTTTTTCAACAAAATATAACATAATCTGAACATAGAAACAAGCAGCTATAGCCACTGTTATTTATCAACCAATATGGGTTTTATCAATATTATAAAAGATGCCTGGGTTTTCATGTTCCCTCAGAGCCTCAGAACGGCCCAAAAAGATACATCTGATGTTGCTGAAAATCTGACATCGAGCTATATTTTACCTGAATTATTAATAGTATTAGAGTATCAAAAGTTAATAAATATTCTAGATCAGTAGAGTCCCCCCCACCCACCCCTCC
>JAPQRQ010000003.1:14944520-14959004 GCA_037367365.1 Apogon talboti
CTTAGGTATACCTGGTACTAGCAAGGTGTAAGTAGTAAAGTGAGCTGTTGTGAGGTGATGTTATGTTAAAGCCAAATGTGAGCTATCACAAGCACTTTCACTGAAAGAGAATGATGGAAATGTGAAAACAAGAATTCTGATTTTTGAAACTGATGAAAGAAATGTATACTTAAAAATAGCTGTTAAATAATAATAATAAAAATCACAAGATGATTATAGATAATCTGATAATTTGGCATTTTGAAATGAGCTTGGAAAGAGCAGAAGTAGCTAGAAGAAGATATTTTAAATATAAAAGAGGTTGACTAACAGACAAATCCTCAGACAGATGTATGAGCATGACAATAACCACTGTCATTATGGTATTTTATGGAAAGATTTCCATTATTTATTGATGATATTCATGTTGCTTGGACAGCGAGTAAATTTGATTTATAGTTGTTCTATAGTTGCATGTCAGTACTGTGTTTACAGCAAGTGTCTGATTTGTCCACTTAAACTTGTAGAAGTTTGTGCAACTGAGGAAATATTGTAAATGAAGCTGCATGTTGAATAAGTTGACTTCACTTCACTACAGTAGCAGTCAGCTGTGGATGGCTGCAGATGGAAGCTTTGCTTTGTTAAAGCAACATCACAAAACATAAGAAATTGTTGAGGTTTTCATGAGATGCATAAAAAGTACATTTTGCTCATGAACAAATGGAGTGACAGGGAAGGGATCCACACATTATGATGCTCCCATTTTGATGGAAGCTGTACAGACAAAATGGGAAGGCTATCCAACTAGTTTGCAATGTTCCGAGCTATATTTATAGAAACTGTATTGTCTCATTTTATGTCTTGTTACAAAAAAAATGCCTATTTGCCTTAAACATGTTCACATCTCTTAGGTCACCAGTTTTATGGTTAGTAATGTTTTAAGTGTTGTTGTATTGTGTTAAGTCATTAAGTATTGTGTATCAATCACATGTTAGACACTGAAACTGGAGGATGAAACCTAATAACATGCACATTTGGTGTACAGGTCTTCTGTTTAACTCTAACCCATGGAAATGAGTGGATGTTAAAAGGATAAAACATTGATACCTTACATATACTCTTAAGAATACAGTACAGCAGAGATGTCAGAGACAAATGACTAGGAGGTTATAAAACCAACAGGAATATGAATAATGACCTCTTATATGTAACTGTCTCATCATCATCATCATACAGGGGCATTCTGACATCCTCTGTTTGTTCTTCTTACAGCTGGAGAACTTCATTCAGGAGAACGTACGCTCTGGGATGGAGGAAATGAAGAGAACTGCGGTCCACACCCAGACAGCCGCCATGCTGGAGATGGGAACCAACCTCCTCAGCCAATCAGCAGAGCAGACTCGCAAACTGACAGACGTCGAGACCCAGGTGAGGCCTTCAGGAAGTCGATCTGCAGCCAATCCAAATGGAACGACTGTGGGGTCACACCCATGCAAAACAAATGATGTCATTTTTGAAGACTCGACGAACACCTAATTAAATGCAAATCAAATGTAACCCACCGCGAGGCCGTGCCCAAAGGTGGCCGCAACCGCGTTAAAACAGCTGCTATTTGCTTCTCCGCGCTTTGATTGACACAATGAGTTGAGCATGGCGTCTGACAACAAGCCAATTAAAACATAAAGCTCAGTAGCACAACACAGATGTGTCTTCAATCAGGCCATAGAGCTGTTATTACAGACCGAGCTGTTTTGGTCCTTTATGCACTTATCAAAGTCAACATGAAACCACAACCTGTACAAACATCTGAGCCGCTTTGTTCAAGTTTTTGTTTTATCTGCAGCTTCAAAACATGTCACAGGTGCTTATGAGATAATTTTCACTGAAGGTTTCATTGCGGGATCAAAGAATATGTATTATAAGCCTATGATGAGACGGACTGTGCAACATTGTTTATTCCAAAAAGGTCTTTATGTGAATTCACCTTTTGGGCCCGTTTTTTTCTACCAATCTCTATGTCATTACTCTTTATTCTCATCCCTTCCTCAGCCTGCACAACACACTGAAACAGAAATAGTTTTCTGTTCTTTAATGCATAGGTGTTAAACCAGACCAGTCGTCTAGAGATCCAGCTGCTTGAGTACTCGCTCTTCACCAACCGACTGGAGAAACATATTCTGCTGCAGACTCAAGAGATCTCACGCCTCGGTGATAAAAACAAGTGAGTCTACACACGCACACAGGCACACACACACACACACACACACGCACACACACACACGCACATTTAAAGTAAAAAAAAACTATTAAGCAAAATGAAAACTTTAAGTCATGTTTGCCTTTAACCCCTGTCGTGTCTGAGGTGAGCGTTCTGAATGTATGATTTATCTTTAATATTCATAAAAATTCAACAATTTGCTCAATAGGAAAGACTTCAAAATGTGCCGATAGAATAGACCTTGTTATTTCCATGGATATCTGAGCTTGCTCAGTGCACCAAAACACAGATAAGTGAGTGAGACTGACTCACTATAAAAATAGATGATTTGGGCTTTTTTTTTTTTACACTGTTTTCTTTGTTGTTTTTACTGTTGTTTACAGTGTTGTGGTCATTTTTCTTTATTTTTTTAACTGTGTTATTACTGAGTTTTGACCGTGAAACTGCTTTTTGGAGTTCAACCAGGTGTCAAAAAACAGCTGGACTGATTTAGAAAAAAAGAGCCCAAAACAAAAACTATTGGGCCTAAATTCAAATACTTGTTGTTCAGTATGTCCCAGTTCACAGTTGATGTTCAACATCCTAAATCTCTTATTGATGTAAATTCTGAGTGCTTTATTTGGTAAAAACCTGTCAAACTTCAATTCCTCTCTTTGCCTTTTTCTTTATTCCACCCTGTTTTAACCCTAAAACACACAGTAAAACAAAACCACTGAAGAAAAGGAACGGCAATTCACAGCATCACGTTTACCTGGAACAATGTCTCAGAGGTTAAAGGGTTAATAAATTATACTCTCCTCTCTTTACAGCACCGATAGATCTGTCAATACTATTTGCATCTATTTCTTTCATCTGAAAAAGATAATATTCCTACACAGCTGTTTACATGGATAGTGAAAATGAGTATTCCACTAATATTCCTCTGCCCATGCAGCCGTGCATACTCTGATTAATGTAGCTTGTTTTTTCAGAGTTTTTCATCCTGGGAAGATTTGTTCAACTAAACAAACACACCCTCTCTCTCTATTTTCTTCAGCCACCTTCTTGAAAAGGTCTAGGTTGTGATGTTTGTGCACATCTAAAACCTGAGTCTTTCATTCGGTTTAAAAGTAGGTGCGTTTCTTCCTTGAGGGTATACAGCCTTTGAAACTGTTGGCTAGTTTATGTGTGTACAACCATGAATGCATTATTATAGCCTAATACACTCATACATTGTCAAAAGTCCTGTATGTTAGGTTTGATTCAAAGGATTCAAAGCGTTTTATTGCCATGTGTGCAGTAAAGAAACAGGTTTCCCTGTTCAATGAAAATCTTACTTTGCCGTCCACACTGAATGCCACAAGAATTTAAGATAAGTATAAAAGTAGAAGTAGAAATATTGAAATAGAATAATTTAACTAGGGAATTACAACAACCAAAACAAAGTGGAATTTAAAAAACTGTCATGGAAAAGAAAATGCTGAATAAATGCAAAAAAACATTTGCCATACATTTCCAACACAATCCATCTGTAAAGCACAATTAAAAATAAGAGAGTAGACCAAAGTGCTTCATTAAAATGCAGTAACATATAAAATCATAAACATACTTCAAACAATACAATAGAATAAACCATAATGCAGATAATATAAAAACATACAAGCCCTAGTTTTGTTAAATTTGCATCCAGTATCTTGTAAAGGGATACGTCAATGATGTGCTGAATATGTGAAAAGATCCAACAGATGATCTTAAGGGTGTTATATTTTAGTATATGTACATTTACTACAGATTTGCAGTCTGTTCGTGGTGGTATCTATAAACAGATCCATCATATATCTGATTGTAAACGTCCAGTTATTGTTGGTATCTTACCACTACCTTGGATCACAGCGTATGTCTACACTTTTCTTCTAGAGTTGATGTTTGCTGGAGTATTTACATGAAGTTTGTTTTAGAGTCGGTTTTGTGTTTGGAGTCGTTCATATCTAACCCAATTTCTATATACTATTTTTGTGGGCTATTTTTTAAGATAATAACCTGTGCAGTCCCGGTTCTTTATTGCCTTTCTGTGCAGAGCCTCTACAGCAGCAGCAGTGGGAGCAAAAACGAATAAAGGCTAGAGCGTACTGACAGTTTCAATTTATTTTAACGCTTTGACCGTAGACTTGGATCTCATGTGAACCAGCCATCCAATGGGAACTTCCAACAAATTTAAGTTGATTACAAATTGTTTGCAGGTTCTTTCTGTCCCACTACAAAGAGGACGAAGCAGTGTTGAAACTTTAGTGTGTTTGCACAATCAAAAATATACTGAAATTGTCAAGGAGGTGTGTGCTCCAGCATTTTTTTTCTCCTCTTTGCTTCAAGTGCGTCCAAGCTGAGAAGCTCCTTATTTTTCTTTTGTCTGCTGGAGGATACACAGAGAACCTTATTTCACTGGTTACTGTTAGCTTATATCAACAAACATGTGGCTCCCAGCACAAAAAAAGACTCCAACATAAACTCCATGTAAGTTTTACCACACGCACAAAACTTACATTGTGAACACACAGCACTTGTCATAAAGAAGAGGCTGGTTGTATGAACAATACCAGATTCGGAATAAAGAAATATTTACAATCACTTTTAAGCAGTGTTGTGAAAGTTACTTCCAAACTGTAATTCATTACAAATTACTTGTTACTGTTACTTAAAAGTAATTCCTTACCTTATAATATTAATGCGTTACATGACTCCTGTATTACTATTGAGTTATATACAGACTCTAGTCATACATGGTGCGTGTGCCGCCGCCACCCCCAAATACAAGAAATAGAAGAACCTTGGGATGCATAAATTTGTATTCTGATGTACATGTGGACAGATAGCTCAGTAAGTAACTCTACGGTCTACGATGTTTGAATCTCAGCAGGAACGCTTGCATTTTTTTCAACATTTTCCATGTTCAAACAGGGGGCGTGGCTCCGAGGATGCCAGTAGATAAATCCACAACTGATGAAGAATTCTAATTAGTCATATAAACGTTATCTTACCTTGTCATTGCTGATCACAGGGATCATGCTAACTATCTTCTGTAAAGCAGGGTTAGGGTTAGTAATGAGCATATGTCCATGTGGACAATGGACTGTCTTCTGCCGTCTTCACCCATTGGCTGAACACCAACAGGA
This sequence comes from Apogon talboti, assembly GCA_037367365.1. Taxonomy (NCBI): domain Eukaryota; kingdom Metazoa; phylum Chordata; class Actinopteri; order Kurtiformes; family Apogonidae; genus Apogon; species Apogon talboti. The sequence goes on from JAPQRQ010000003.1 coordinate 14,949,867, forward strand.
AATAGAACTTTACAGACGCATTATTGGTTCCTTAAGGTCTCACAGACTTGGTGTTTTTTTTGTTTGTTTGTTTGTTTGCTTTTTTTTCATTTAAGCAATTAAATTATGGGAAAAAAGTGTGTTGTAACGCAAGCGCTATTGAACATGTACCGAGTAAAATATTACTGAAACTGATTAGTAATGCCTTCCACTACTGCATTACAGCGAAAAGTAATCTGTTACTGTAATGGATTACTTTTGTAACACGTTACTCCCATCACTGCTTCTAAGATCACTGACAGGTGTCCATCAAGAACCATGCTTCAGAACTATCAAGTTTTAGCTCCTTATTTTTTTTCCCCTTAATTCCTAATGAGTTGCTGTGGCTGCTGTAGGAAATATAAATGTATCACTTCCTGTGCTGCAAAGGGTTTTTTTCTCAGGAAAAAGCTACTTCATGTTGGGGTGAGAAATATAAAGACTCTCATAGGTGTAATACACTCTATATAGACATGTATAAGTGTGTAATGACTCCAAAGAATGACTCCAACGGACAGACTTACGGGGCACTTAGTGAAAATACAATGTGCATTGTGTGGCCATGCATGTGTTTGTGGCTGCAGTGAATAGGCAGTACACTGTAGGAGGGGTTTCCCATTCTTCTCTCTAGGAACACAAGGTCAGCTCAGGGCCAACGGCGAATGCGACGGGGGGTTACATACATGGTGCTGCTGCGGTGTGAAGGGAGTGGGTGTTTTCTCTCTTTTTATCTGACTGTTTATCATTCCATTCATCTGTACCAAGTATGACTGGAGGAACACGGTGCCCCCGGTCCACCACCTGTTACACATCTGGCCCCGCTTGAAGTTTTACTCTGCCCTTTGGACCTCATCCTTTACATTGGTGACATGGGTCTGACATGTAAATAATTGAATACATCTCCACAGGGGTAAACAGCTTGACAGAATGCATGAAAATTAGCCTGGTCGTAGTAGATCTGCATCTAAACAGCAGTGGAGTAAAAGGGGAAACGAGGACTGTTAGGATGTGATGGGCTACTGCTGCTGATGCTTCAGGGCTTGGACCGAGTTTCTGAACTGTTTCCATTTAACAAGGGCAGAAAGAAACATGTTTGTTTTCACAGGCAGCACATGTAAAATACTGTTGGCAGGGAGAACAGTGCATTGTGGGAGGAAACTAGTTTAACAGAAATATATATTACTATAATAATGAATAGCTCAAGATCATATGCATAATTGTGCAAGATGTAATGGGATCTGAAATTACATATTTAGTCTGTCAAACAGTTTTATTCAAGTTTAGGATATTCAATATCATCTCATGGACAAACACAGTTCTTGCTCCACTACACATGCCTGCAGCTTTAGTTACATTACAGTTTTTTTCATACCCTTCCTGTTCAGTGAAGTAGCTTCTTCAAACATGTTAATGGTGAATGTTTATAATAAACTGAAGAAGGAATTGTTAGTTTATGGAATGACATTGACATTTTTTTCATTTTTAACCCATACAAACCCAGTGCTACTTTTGTGTTAGTTCCCAAATCCATTTTTATCTCTCTTAAACCTTTCTTAAGTGATTTATCACCATGTATTATACTATTGTCCACTGTTTTTTGTATTTTTTTTTCAGTAAAAATCATGCATTTTCCTATATTTAATTCACTGATTGTGTAGGTGTTCATTAAAGCTCAGATTAAAATTGAGGGTTATTATATCAGAAACAGACAAAACTGAAGAAAAAGTGACTTTTTCAACAAAATATATCATTAACTGAACATAAACCCAGTGTCTCCATCCACTGTCATTGATCCAACTCCATGGGTTTTACTGGTGAATCAATGTTGTAGAAGATGATGACGTTTCCATGGTAACTACGGAGCCTCTGAATGTTCAAATGGGTCATATCTGATGACCGTGAAAAGATGAACAACTGAATTTTACACCGATTATTGACATTATTGATAAGATTAGTGGATCAGACGTTATTAAACAGTTTAGATCAGTAGATGCTTTTGGTCACCAGTGGCTGTTTGGGTCTTTATAGGTTAAGCAAAATAAAGTATTTTGTTTGTAGTCTATAAATAAAATGCTTTAAGAATAAAAGTAGTGCAATTTCACCAAATATCAAAAGTAGTATTTCACCAATGTTGAACTTCTATGAATTAATGCGAAAATGATTATTACTTAAAATGAACATTTGCCTCTGAGCTAAAGGTTCTACCTCAAAACATTCTCTGGACATTAGAGCACTTTTTAGATTCCTTCTACAGTAACATATATATAGGTACATAAACCTATATATAATAAAACTTTATCACATATCTTGCAAACATTAGCCAACCAGCAGTTTGGTCTTTTTTTTTTTATCATTCATCTTTTCAAAGTTTGCAGGATTTAGCCCATTTTATCTCTGGAGAGGGTAATTTTCAAAAAAAAAAATGTAGGTCTTCCAAAGTTGGAAATGCACTGTTATGAAGCTGATAACAGGGCTGCATTTCAGAGATAGCTGACTTTTTAAAGAGACATTTAAGGTTGAGGTCATTTCAACTCCTTCATATACTGTAGTGGAGTTTAATTTACAAAAAAAGGATCTCCCTCTATAAGCTCCTCACATGTTTGTGAATCACTGGCCTTTAAGAATGACCTTTCACATTCAGGGGAAAGTATATATTTTGCTTTTACTTCCATACTTTTACTGAGAGCTTTACTTTACTAACTTCACTTTAGGAGAGGGTTTGACATCAGTACATTTACCTGCAGTGGACTCTGTTCACAATGCGGTATTGGTACTTTTACTTAAATAAAGGATCTAAGTATTTCTTCCACTATTGGTAAAATACAAACAATGAAGACCAATTTGTTTTCTTGCTTTGCCACTTTTATTGAGTGTTCTCCCACAAAACAAATATGAAATGGAAGTGATGTAAGAAAAAAGATGATTTGGATTGATCCAGTTTTCCTTCTAGGCCACATACTGATTTGCTGCCTAAAGTGGGAGATTGAGAATACACGCTTAGTCTGGCCAGCCTGTGTGTATGGGGCTGAAAAGTAGCTTGTTCAATCTGGGCGGCTGGATTGTTTCAATAAATAACTGCTGCAGAGTCGTTAGTCAAAGCCATAAAGATCAGGCAGCGGGGATTTATGATCTTCATTTGGAGGTGGGGGTGTGGCACACACACATACACACACATTGTCAGACTGTTGCCCCATGGCTGTGATGGAGAGGCTTAGCATGCAGGCCCATCTGTGATTTCTGCTGCAGTACAGGTGTTTATATGATGTTAGCCTGATGAGGTCGCCTCACTCATGTCTATTAGTCATCTCCATGTAAATCTGATAGTTTGCCACTAACACTGTGAATGGATGGATTCTGCATCGCCACCAGCTCTGCCTTATTTCCTCACCTATTCAAGTTGCATTGTTACACTTCATTTGATATAAGATTGTGTCTTAGCATTTTATTTCTCTCCAGTGCACTGGAAAGAAGGAAGATTGGATTTTTTTTTGGTCTTGTTTTTTAAAAAATAAGCCAATAGTCATGTTGATGTATTTTTTGCCTTTTGTCCTTGACAGTTTTTTGGAACAGAGGCTTCTGGCGCTGGAGACTCGGTATGGGAAAGAACTGCAAGGCTTACAGAGCGAAAAGCAGCAGCTTCAGGAGCTTCTGGAAAAGCAGAGTCGACTGGTCAGTCAGCTGCAGGGTGAACTGGGCAGCTCCACACACAACAGCTCCATACTACAGAGACAGCAGGCAGCGCTCACGGACACCGTTCAGCAGCTGCTGGCTATGGTCAGCCACTGCAATGGTGAGGCGGCTAGTAACGCTTCATTACCTCTTCAGTACGAATACGACTGTTATATATCATGAGCACTGGAGTTTCATTACAGCTAATGGGATGCTACCTGTGATTTGACAAATGTCCATATTTAAAAATACCACCTTAAGCAGCTGCAGTTTCAAACCACAGCAACACCACGCAGAACATGCAGGTACTTCACAGCCTTAAACCAGAGATTAACATTACAAAATACCTCACATATGGCATCGGGATTTGTGTGCAAAACCCATAAGGTTGCCATCTGCAAACATATGCCTTCATTCTTTTGCAGAAATCTCCAATACGCCCAAGGAGGAGACGCTTCATTTCAAGGACTGTGCAGATATCCTGCGATCTGGGGTGACGGAGAGTGGAATATATAGCATACGTCTACAGAACTCCACCCAAACCGTCAAGGTAGTGAGGTTTTAAGGTCACTGGCCTTTTCTTGAAAAAACAATATTAATTATTGTATCATTAAACCTTTACAAAAAGCTTTATTAATTTTCTCTACATCAAACCCAACTGTAGAAAGTAGCGTAACTATCCAGTTCTCTACTAAAGCACCACATGTCAAAGAAAAATATTATACTTTTAGCTCAGGCACAATGATTTGACACCTTTAGCCTTTATTTCCCTTTAAGAATTACATTTTACATGATGGATGTGACCATTGTACAGATTAAACCAGTGGTCTCCAGCTTTGACTCCACTACCCTTTACTCACCTAGTAATACCCTCTATAATAATACATCAGTCAGACCAAACCAGCACTTTTATATCACCACTTAAAGTCTGTTTTGTTGTTTGTACTTGGGTATTTTTACTTTAGGGATTTTCATCAATGACTTCTAACTCTAATGAAAGACCTTTTTATATTGCTGAATTAGTACTTTAAGAGTCTGAGTACTACCACCACTGATTGCCTCGTCCGGCTTTGCCCGGTCCGTGTATTGCAAGAGTTTTGAGTCATACATCATGACATTCAGGTCTTATCATTATTTTTTTTTGGACTAGAGTAAACACTGGAAGGACAAACTAGTCTGATGTAATGGTAATTTGCTGGGGCTGTGGTATAGAGGTAGATGGAAATGCCATGCTGGGTTACAGAGAGCTGAAATAATAAGCAACAGGAGCATTATACCCTGCAGGCTCCATGGTGAGTGAGTGAGTGTGTGCTATTGAATACAAGGTCAGAAAATCTTTGGATGTATCTCCAATGACCTGAAGTAGCTAAACCTCAGTAACCCAACCATGGCATGCACCAGCAGGCTATTGACGAGTATCCACACTGCAAGAGCTTACAAGGGAGAAAAAGAAAGAAGAAAGGGAAATTGTTTTTGTTTTTTTTTATGCATTACTTTCACTCGGGTTTGCTATTTGGCAACATCTTCTAGCACCGCTGTTTTTCCTCCAGTCTTCCTCTTTATTTCCTGTGGGCAAGGCAGCCAGGTGTTAGGCGCTGGAGCCATGTGTTTCCTGCCAACTGGGGCCACTGTGCGTTTTCACTGATGCAAGTTTGCACCGCCAAATCAGCACTGCTTTCAATCTATGCCATCTAACTCCAACGTGTCTGGCGCACTTGGTGGTGGCATGAAACTGGGGCAGATACAAATTGATCTATTTTCTATGCTGAGAGTGGGCTTTCCTAGTTGGACAAGGGACAAAAGACCTACATACGTCAAGTGTTTTTCACAGTGCATGGGGTATTCATTCACTATCTCAAGATTATTAATAATGATGTTTACAAAGCTTGTATTCACTTTTTTTTTAATTACCCTGTTCTGTATACTTTTCAGAAAAAAAATACACAAGGCTCGTAAAATTAAACACAAATCTCCTCTGCAAACACATACTGAAAAGGTTCTATTTATCCCCTAAAAAACCCCCTGCAATTATAGTTATAGTATTATCTGTACTGAAAATCATAATATCTGAGCTGTGTGCATTTTTTTTTCACTTTATTGTTAGAGCTTTGGCCCTAAACGACATCTTGCTGGCTAATAAGAAGAAAATTTGGACCATTAAGTACGGATCTGTTCTAAATCAGAATAACGACTGCATTTGGGAAATGACTTAAAATGAGAATTCTATTTCAAGGCCTATTTTGTATTTGGTTGTGATGCTTTTAAGGCCAGAACACTGCTTTAATGTGCCAGAGGATAATCACAGCATATTGCCAGTCTGAGGTAAAAGACCTGAGTGCCTTTTGACCTTGCTTTAGCTTTCCTGTTGTGGGAAAGCTAAAGCAACTCTCATTTCATTTGTAACAGAAAATAGCCAGTTGGGATGTTGAAATTGAGGGACCCCTTGGGACGCTGCTGTGAAAATATGAGCGTCCCCACTGCATGACTCTTCACATGGGCTGGGTGGTTTGGTGAGTAACATTAAAGCAACCCCACCGAATCATTTACAGTACATTTAAGTTGTAGTGGCCATTACTGAAGTGGGAAAAAAATCCCTAATATATGAAATGAAGAGAAAATATCTATGCAAACTAAACACCTTCATTATGATCAGTAACAAAAAGCATCTAATCTTAATTTAATCATGATACTTGTACTTGCATTCCAATATAGGGCTGCAGAAATTAGTTATAAACATGCAGTATGGGAAATGTGAACATGTTTTCATGCTTCCTGAAGTCTGTGCTAGGTCCACAAAGGTTAATTCTCGCAGCTTTACCATGGTGCTGTATAAGTTCCCCAAGCACCTTCAGTGGCAACACACTATTCCTAATGTGCATATACATACTGCTAAGGTAAATGCAGAGGTTCCCAATACGTCGACTGTGATCAACCGGTAGATCTCAAAGGGTAGAACAACGACCAAAGGTCAACGGTGTGTGATGTCCTTCTAATGTACAGTATGTCTCCTACTAAAGAAGGGCTATAAATGAATGGGAGAAGTCAACCAAGTCAGATACCAAGATAACGTCAATGTGGAATGGGAGGACTTTTTTTGAACATTTGAGGTGGGGTTGTGTGATCTGTCAATCTATCGTTGTTCTTTCAAAGAAGGGAAATGCTTTGGAACTGTTCATAGAAACTACGACACTGACTTCCCTTTGAAAAGCGAGCTGAGAAAGAGAAAGGTGAGGGAGCTAAAATCATTGTTAATTGGCCATTTTTACCACATGAAGATTAAGTCCAAATACTGTTACACCAGAACTGATGATCAGTTGGAAGTCTGCTTGAGGCTGGTACAAGCAGCTACTGTCCGAATCATGCAACCCTGGTGTAAGTATAGGCTACTCAGTATATAAAGTGAGTAACTGTTAACTCCATTTCTAAGCAATCGTCAACCTGTATCCTAAATGATGGCAGTGCTTACATATATTTTTACGTGATAAATTCAAGTTTCTTTTCCATCAAAACTCCTTACGCCCACTGCAGAGGTCTTCACTTCTCAACAATGCACAACAATGGCTACTGTTAGCATAGAAACAAACATGGCTAATGTCAACGAAAACGACCACTTCCCAGCATAACACAGACTCCAACATAAACTTCACGTAAGCGCATGAGCATGTGCAGACCATACTCACTGACACTGTAAGCGAGATTGGAATATGTCCAGTCAAACACCTTGAATATGTAAAACCACTCCCTTAACAAGTATAAATTTCATGTTCTGTCAGCAGATGAATAAGTGTAATTTATTCCTATTAGCTCTTTCAAACATATCTGCATATGACGAATGTGCAGCCAAGTAAGAAAGAAAACAAGTGTGTGTAACCAAAAACGCAGATGCCTCCCCTCAACCCCCACTCAGGGGGATAAGAGAACATGCTGATATGTTAGTTTTTCCTTTCCACCTGGGTCATATCATTGCGTGACACCCTGAAATGTTGCCTTGCCCCCCCTCCTCACTCTTCTGAGGCTTCCAAGGCATCCCTCAAATAACACAAAACTCATACTATGAATTATTTCTTCTTGAAATTCTCCCTTCTTTTTTTCTTCTTGCCGGCTCTAGTGCAGTAAAGTATAATATTTTTACATTAATCCCAGTTTATTGACATATCTACAGATGAAGAAGTTAATTCCTTTAAAATGAGAATGGTCAATATCAGCGCCAATATAATACGCTTTTTTAATTCAGATACCATCAATTCTTTATTTTGATAGATAACATTTATTTATTTATTTATTTTTAATGAAATATGACTAAATATTTGACATATCAATGTCAGGTTTAGATTGTAAAGATGCAGTGTGTAGTCTCTGTGTGTGTGTGTGTGTGTGTGGGGGGGGATTCTCAGAGACTGATTATGATATATTTATTTAATCAATTGAAATTAAGAAGAATGTTTCTGTAATTTTACACTCCTCTAAGCAGCTAGTCATGATGCACACATAATATTCTATAGCAGTGAAAACAAACACAGGCTCAAGAACTGGCTGGGTTTTTTTGCGTTAAATGCAGACATTGAATATAACAGTAATAATTATGTTTTCATTAGTTCATCACCTGAAAATAAGAACTGGGTTGTGTTTTTTAGCTTGGCATGAATTTCCACCATGTTACATCACCTTGCTTCTGCACAAGCTCAAAATGGACTTTTCCTTCTTCTTTCCATTTTTGTACCAAGTGCCATCCAGTGCAGAGGTACTAGTGACCTAATAGAGTTATTTAACCAAAATATCCAACATGGACATACAAATACAGTCCCTAGATAGGGCCTTTTGTGTTTTTTGTGTTTTTTTCAGAGGCCACCCTAGAGGTGCAGTGTGGAATTTTCAGTTTACTAGTCTTGTTATATCCTACTAAATGATACAGAAATTAATCATTTTGATGGATAAAACAAAGATTAAAGCGCCACATCTGTTTATATGTTATACCAGTACCTTATTGTCAGGGGTTGACTGTGTTGGATTGTGGTTATTGGTTGAGAGTGAAGTAGTAGTTTTGTCTTTGCAAATCAGTCAATCAATGATTGGAGAGTGCTCATCAGTAATGTCTCATATCGTTGCCGTCGGGCAGAAACCTCTTATGTCCAAAATGGTTATTTTTCAGGAAACTAGAAAAACGATGCATGTTCTAAACCACTGGTTCTTAAACTTTTTGAACAAAGCCCCACTAATGGCATCATGAGCCTACTGCCGTCCCCCCATCCCCGAAAAAATTTGGAACGAGACGGACGTAATTCTAAAAGTAACATGATGGACCTGTATGTAGAGGACATGGTGGGTTATATAGCTCTGTAGATAAAGCCTCTATATGCCTCTATTACACGACAGACCTCAACCCTAAAGGGGGGGGGGTACTTCTGTTATATGTCGGAGCTTACACGGGGTCTTTACGGGGGGGTTGTCGAG
>JAPQRQ010000003.1:14995873-15016335 GCA_037367365.1 Apogon talboti
GTGTCCTGCATGTTTTAGGTATTTCCCTCTTCCAGCACACCTGGTTCAATTAAAGATATCTAAAACATGCAGGACACCGGCCCTCGAGGACCGACTTTGGACACCCCTGTTGTAGACCATAGAGTTACTTGCTAAACTATCCATCCACATGTACTTTGGGGCGCAAATGTATGCGTCCCAAGACTCTCCTATGTCTTGTATCGGGGGGGGTATTTATGGTGAGAGTCTGTATGTAACTAAAAAGTAATACAGCAGTCATTTGACACATGACAGTACTGAGACAGTAATATTATAAGGTAAGGAATTACTTTAAAATAACAGTAACAAGTAATCTGTAATGGATTACAGTTTGGAACTTGCACAACACTGGCTTTAGTCCCGTTTCTTATAATATACTGTATATCAGACATTTTCAACTACAAAGTACAAAGTAACCAGTGGAAACAGATTTGCGAGGTTAGCATGCATGCTTGTTGATTCGCTGACGCTGAGATTTCGTCTGCTCTGTTGAGCCTCGTCTATGTAATTCCAGTGCGCACTCCTGCTGTTGTGTTTTCTTACCAGCAGTCCCTCCTAGAAAGGATTCCTCTGCATTCCTCTGCCCTCTCTCCGCATGCTCAGCCTCAGGGATCCGGCGAAGAAAGAGAGGATGGGGGGGGGGGATAAAGTGGAAAGTAGAATACCAGGCATCATAGTCTCGGAGCTGTTTACTCTGTCTGCAGGCTACATGTTGTGTTTGAGCAAGCGTGAATGTGTATTTGTGTGCGTTGTGTGTGTGCGGAAGTGCACGCTTTTGTGTTTACTGCCCCTGCTTGTACGGTACCAGGTGTGCTACTGCAGACTGAGTAAGAGACAATACTTGTCGGAGAGAGGGAGGGAGAGGGAGCTAGTGAGAAAGAGAGAAAGGGAGTGAGAAGTGGCAGAGGGAAGTAAATGAAAAATTCATACAGAGGCAGGTCCCAAAAGCCCTTCTGTCTTTGCCAGGAGTCTTCAGCCTCAAAATGCTGGGCAGTAGCAGTGGGACTATGCCAAGGAGATGGTAGGCACCAACACACACACACACATAGTCACGGAAAACACAAGGAAGAACAGGGCCAGGGGAGATGTTATTTAGGAATCAAGAGTAAACTGAAAAGAGAGTTAATGGCACAACAACAGTATCCTCAAACAGCCGCAGAGTGTCCAGGACAGCATCCTAATAGGTCTCTGAATCCCTTTCTAGTGGCCATCAATACCCTATAAGTGGAAAATGTAATGTAATGTGTTCATTTACTAAAACAAATTCTGTGCATGCAAAAACTTTATCCCAAAATAGTGTTGAAAAGTGATTTGATGCAAATTAGGCTAAATGAGATGCTCAGTGCTGAGGAAAATCCCGATGCAGGCATACTAAATAAATCAGAAGATAAGGATCTTTGTAATTATAAAGACAACATCTAGATGCATACCCGTGACACAGCCTTGAGCTGACAAAGAAAAAAAATGGAGAGAAAGACAAAAAAAAAAGGGAGTGAGTGAAGAAGATCCTCCTCTTCTTTACTTACTACTGCAGCGTTGCCATAGCCACCACTGCATCCTTAGGATGCCAGGCAGAAAGAGTTAGAGGAGGTAGAGCAGAGGAAGAACAGGGGGGTGGGGTTGGGGGGGAGACTTTTACAGCTCTACCTCTTCCTCACTGTGTGAAAGTGGGTCAGCAAACACACACAAACACACTGACTCACACACAAAGTACTTGTCATTTTCAGGGGCTCAGTCCTACTTGTCTGTGTGCAGGGATCAAGGACTTGGTGCGATGGGGTCTTGAGGAAATCTGGCTTCTCCCCAAGGGCACGTGAAAATGAGCACAAAGGCAAAGACAAACATGGGGTGTTTGACAGGGATTGACTAACGCCTGTGAGATCTGCATCAACAGTAAATCCAATCAGGCTTGTCAACACATGGTGCATGAGACTATTTGACTAATTTAGCTGCGTCCATACTCTGCAGCGTCCATCAATACATCCACTTCTTCATTCAGTGTTGTGATAGATGTATATTAAAAAGTGTAATTGATCTCAGGTGCTGCTGTAAAAAATACAAATCTAAAAGTTCTGTAGTTATAGCCTCCCGACAACCAGCAATGCATTTTTGTCCTCTGCAGTGGACCAGAGTTTCACAGCTTTATTGAAAAAAAATAAAATAAAATAAAATAAACACTGTCCACTGCAAAGGACATTCCACAAAAATGTTAAAAATGCATCTGAAAAAACTGTTGCATCGTGCTGTTTTCAATAAAGACGATTATCTAATGTAAAAAAGCCAAAACTTGTACGTTCCTGGGTAGTCAGGAGGATACGTACAAAAATGTGGTAACTAGACTGATATTTTAATCTCTCATGATGTTGACAGTTAAACAAGACAAGACTTATAGAATTGCAAGGATTTTTAATTTAATAATTCATAGACCCATGAATGTTCGCTGTGATACACAAAGTTCAGCAACTTTCAAAGTTTTGGAAAGTATGCTGAATTCATCAAATTTTTCTATAAATGCATTTGATTTTAAATGATACCAACTGTAACCAAAGTTAAAAAATGGATGATTATCAGCCAGTATGTATCCTGTATGCATCTGTATGCTCAGACATGATACAGTTATGATACTGTGTAGAGTGATATGATGGCAGTAAAGGAGGGAATTGTCACCATTTAGACAATTAAATAATACTACTAATAATACTGAAATAAAATCAAATCGTGTACATTCATAGAGGTACCTGTGACATGAAACATTACACTTCTTGTCTCCTAGTAGGATGCAATCAGAATGGTTGAGGATGCCATGTCATTAGATAAAATTATTCTAGTAAATAAAATTTAATACACTGGTATTACAATGTTACTGCCACCATTGCTACCATTAACTGATGCTATTTTATTTTTATTTTTATTTTTTTATTTTTTATTTTTTTCTGTTTGTTGAAACATGTACAGTAGGAGTTTTGATAAAGAATTGCTCTAGTTATGTATTTCTACGAAAAAAAAAGGTGTAAATCATCTGTCTTCATTATGTCTCAGATTAAGCACAGATCTTCCCACCTGAGGCCTATTTAGACTGGTTTATTCACAAAGGGACAAACCTCCCTTAACCGCAGTAGTGCCTTCCCAACCCCCTATTTAACTGTTGGTGTAGATGTCATGAAGTCACTTCATCACCAAGAGTGCAGACATCCATCTGTGAAGACTATTGGTTTATCCTCACGGTCAGGATGGTCGTTTCTCTCTCAGAAAGGAATCAGGCCCTGGAGAGCTTGGGAGGCCATTTACCAACATTGTAAGACATATGGCACATAAACACATAACTACTCACATGTGCACACACACACATACACAAGCCGGCACTCAAACCACTTTGCCATTTACCGACATGACACAAACATAAGAGTGATGACAACACACCCAGATGTCAAGGAAAATCACACCAAAGAAGTGGAACTGTGTGGTTTATATGTATGTGTGTGTTTTTGCGTCTGATCTTCCCCATCGCCTCTGTCTGTCTGTGACATGATGAGCATGTGACAGGAGCATGGGAGCACTGAACTGAGTCATAGTCTCCAGGGGGCAAGTACAATGATCAAGAGGACCCTTGGGAGAGCAGCTGAAGCCTTACCTAAACAGCCCTCCACTCATTCCCAGACTCATCTCCTTTACCACTCACTAACCTGGCCCCATAAATTCATCGGCCCAGTCCCCATGGGCCTATGCCGCTGACGCATGTCACAGAGTAGAAGTTATTGAAGACTATTAGGCTGGTGAGGCTGGAGGAAGATATGAGTGATTTCAGGATGAGAAACAAAGCTTGGATCGGGGGCAGAATTTCTGCTTTGTACAGAATAGGACATTCTTTTTGGCTTGTCTCTTTTGTCTTTCTTTTTTCCCATCACCCTGCAGCATTTTTACGCTTATGGTCTCTCTCGGTTCTCTAGCTTGAACGTTTACCCTCCCTCCCTACATGGCTACCCTGACCCCACTTTGGACGTCAGTGGCCATAATGAAGCTCAAAAGCCTGGAGCATCACTAGGAGGCACTGAGACAGCAGCTGTGCATGACACATGTTCACCAAAAACTCTGTTTGCTTCATTTCATCCTCCTCATCCTTCATTTCACTCCTTTTCTTCTCGCCCACCCAGCTCTTCTCTCCTTTGGCCCATGCTACTCCATTTGGAACAGGTGATCTCCCCAGAGGGCTGGTTTTACACCCTTCACTTCCTCTTCATGTTGCTTTCTCGTCAAGTTTGCAAACCCCCACTGAAACCTCATAGTGAGTGACAACGGCAGACATCTGTCCTCAGAACCAGCACTACACAAGAAAGAGGACTCTTCAAAGAAAAGACTGAAGAAAGTTACAAGGAGCCAAGGGGCAGCTGCTGACGAGGATTTTGTATTTAAGTCAACTTCTAAAATCTTGTTTGTGAAGAAGTTGTCAAGTTCAGCCCAAGAAAAAAGTCTGCAAGTGGTAAACCACAGAACTAACAATGTATTTAGGAGTTAATCCTTTAAACCCTAAGCCTAAAATGGTTCGTCTGGACTTTTTAAAAATTATTTTGACTATAAAAATTTTAGAAAATATGCTGAGTGAGTCTTTTTGCCCCTTTTTCCAGAGCAGTCATTTACAATTTACTGCATGTTATAATACTGCTAAACGGCTTCTTCTTCAGCTTCTAGTACAGGTGTGAGTGAAATTACCATAATGACCCAATCGAGCCTATAAAGCACAACATCTCAGGTTTCAGAAACCATTGGAATTTTTCCAATTGCTCAAAAAGTGAAAGAGTTACAGCCATCCAAACTGTGTATGCGCAGGGTGTGTCAGCGATGACACGTTAGGTGTTAAAGAGTTAAACCAAAGCACTTTTCCTAAATCTAACAATTTATGTGTCTTGTGTCATGATACCACTACCTCCTGGGAGAGGCCAAAAAGTACACCTTTCAGCAGCGACCTTTGCAAAGCAGCTAAAATGCTAAGCTATACTCTGGGTATACTTTGTTAGCCTCATAGCATAATTGCCTAAGTCATATTTTTTTGAAGCAGCAGTGTCAGGAGACTAATGTTATGCATATACCACATTTTTATCAAAAGCATGGCTTATCGGCAATTATGCTACGAGGCTAATGATACGAAGAGATGTACAGTAGATATGAAATGTATGGGTTCACAGATGCTGACTTTTCAAAAGGGGAAACATTTTTCAACAGCTGTAGATCAAAATGTCTTTGCGTGCATCAGTTCATACCAAATCTAGCATTCCAGCTGTTTAATAATGATGCAGTAACAAATACAACAATTCAGCGGCAGCTGACTTAATTGTTTAGAAAAGTACTTCTCCTCTGCCAGTCATTGTGTGAAACCGTTTCCCACAGCAGATAAACAGCTGTGACTGGCCTGCCACAGACCTGCTCAGGTGGAAATCTGTCTGAATGGGAGCGAGGGCGAGATGCGATCTACGGAGCAAATTAAACATGAGGTGTTTGATTCGTCTGGTTTCCATGCTAGCAACCTGCCAAATTCTTAAAAACAGGTGTCCATTATAAGAAACTGTTTGATTAAAAAAAAAAAAAAATGTTTGATACATTTAACTTAGTACTGCAGCTGCACAAGAGAATGTCTGGTTGTAACGCAGTGAGAGAGCTCAGAGAGCTTCATCACCCTACGGTACACAGAAATGAAATCCATCAGGTCTAAATCTAGCATCGATATCTCTCAACACTGGGCCCTGACTCCAGCAGTTTGTTCCATTACCATTCCAGCGGGTTTATCTAGAATATGCCTTTTCCAGCTCATTATGCCCACTTTAGACTCCCATAAGGTCATTAATCCCAATCACTGTGTTCATTTTCACACATGCCAAACCATTATTCCACACTTGGCATATCTTTTTACCCTTCTGTAATGCTCACTCGTGTATGGGCATGCACACACACACACACACACATACAGACACACAGACACAGTCTCCCTCTACTTAGTCATTCTGTTTGTGTCACACTGTCTGTGATTGCATAAAAACATAAAATACTGTGAGGGCGATTATAAGATGATAATGATAACAGAAAATCTTGCCAAATATAGGCTTATGGACTTGAAATTTATCTGTGATGACACATTTCAGGACTCTTCAATACTATGTATTAGATTTGTGAAGCAGCTTGCGCGTGTATAAATGATTTGCCCTCATCCAGAGTATTTGTTATGCTGGAAAGCTTTCCAGCGCAAGAGTCGATGTCTTATAGAGATTACTGCTGTTTTGAGAATATATTAAAAAATCTACTAAGGTGCCCCTTGGCGCTGACGATTCGCAGAGAGGGGAACAGAAAACAACACAAATACAGATAATAATCATTGTTTTGTTTGTTATTCTATCAATTGTCCTGCCACTGAAACAACGGGTGTACGTTTAAGCATAGAAACATAGATGTGCCATAATGCTGTGGTTTTGTGACAATTGGGTTAATTAGCATCCCTCAGCTGAGAACATAATCTGGGTCATACATACGTATATGTATGCATGTGTGTTAGCGAGTGCATATGATAATGCTTGAGTGAGTTTTTCTATTTGTAAAAGGAGACCTAAGATCAATGCCAGGGTGCTGAGCAGTGTGAACAGCGTTGGGGGATCACAGTTGCTGGGTTGCAGAGATTCTAATGAGCAGAGCAACAAGAAAAAAATCACAACGTAAAATCAGAGGAAGGAGATAAAGAGGGGAAAAAAAGATCAATGGCTATGATTTTAATTTGGGACTCTATCAGATGTGCCAAAGATTCATACGAGGGGATTCATCTTTTGTCTTCAGGAGATGTTCCAAAGCTCATTCATAGTTGCTGGATAGACCATACGCAGTAAAGGATGTACGCTGTAGTTTCAGAGAACAATTATTTGTTTTAAGGGACTACGGTTGCATACAGGCCTGTGGCAAATCTTATTGTACCTCTCACACACACGCAAAAGGCACACATACTGATGTTGATGCTCACACTTGGCAGCTTAGTATTCACACATGGCCACATCTCTGTGAGGGAATAGCCCTGCAGTGGGTTGAGAGGAGAAGCATAATAGAAAAACTCATTTGAAGGGAACTCAGGAGCCCAGGACCACATTAAGCTCAGCCGCCGGCCTGAATGAAAGATCATGTCGAACTCGTCACAATGTGTGTGTTTGTGTGTGCGAGAGAGAATGAGCGTGAGACAGACACAGAATAAAACAGTATATATTGTATACGATATGAAAAGATGGGAAAAAAATGTGAAGATCAAATAAGGAACGCTGAGTATGCAAAAAAAAAAACCCAACCTTAACCCAACCTTATAGTTTTACCAGTTATTGATTCACAAGACGGTGTATATTCACTCACGCATTTAAAGCATGGATGTTCGGATTGTTTCAACAGCAACTTTTTGCGCTTTCACCCTTTATCAAGTGACTATTTTTGGTAATTTCCGCATACATTACAAGACATTGATAGTAGCAGTTACAGTTAGGGCGGTGAGTCAACAATCTCAGGTCCAATGTGGTCTACAGGGTCTGTAAGATCCACCTCTGCAGGAACAGTGAGTGTACCTGCTCTGTTAGGTACCATGAAGTAATGGTACTAATGTAAGTAATGATGTTCAAAGGGTTAATGTGGATGTTGACAGGTGTCTGGATCAGCACTTACGTTATAATGTTCTAAAATACATGTTCTAATGATCTAAATACATGTTCCTTTCACCTTATATGTGGTTTTTCTTGTACTTTTTATAGTTACTTCTAGTAATTTTTTTATTTTTATTTTTTTGCCACTTATGGGTAAGGAACCAAATATGGTAACTCCATTGACTTGAATTTTCCACATGACCATAACAAATTTTTAAACATTTCATAAACGTAATAAAGTCTTGTTATGTCCTCCAATAACACACTAAGGTTGAAATATTGAATTTCGGAGTATTTCTATGAGTGCCCTGTAAAGGTTTAAAACCAATGCCTTTTAAGACCTTTTAAAAGGCTTAAATGAGTAAAAAATTCAGACTGAACAGTGTTGGAATGATCCATTGCCCACAGATATGAATCGTTTTAGAACACATTCTCCTCTTTAATCTAGTCAAAAGGATGTTATATTAAACATTTGTGGTGCAGCTCTGTTGCCTCTCCCTAACTTTCTATTTTTGCTAACTGTGCTTTCTTTTAGTTATTAATTCATGTTTATTCGATACACATTGTTCAACATGTGCTGGTCAGACTGAAGTTTACCACCATAGTGACAATACTGAACATTTGATGGCATAAGTTGCACCCTGTTCTGTGGTACTCTCCTGTTGGTGCCAGACACACTTTGAACTCATCTTCCTCCAGTAAATATTTCACTATATTTGCACTTTGCCATTTCCAAACCTAGACCGATAAACTCCATGGCCATAAATGTCAACATTCACATCATATGTGCTTTAATGCCAGGACCTACTGCTACTGTGAAGCTGCAACTACAAGAGTATGTATCAGCAGATCTAAAGGCTGCAGTTTTATGCTGTTTGATGTTCATGTTTCTGCCATTCCCTAATGTGTGGACAACATTTTAAGTGATTCAGAAAATTAAAGTTCACAATATGCAACACAGTGCATGTTCTTATGTGAAGTTGGAGTGTGTGTTGTACTTGCTCATTGTTGTGTGTTTGTTGATGTTTGCAAACTCCATCTCTCTAGGCTAAAGGGCATGAACCTCAGCTCCAACAAGAAGAAACTGATAGTGTGTTGTCAAGTTGGTAAACCACTGACAGCCGTTTGTGTCCTTGTTTCACAGACCTTATCACTAAAAATGCTTAGTCAACCTTTTTTTTTTTTTTTTTCTTTTTTCCAGGACTCATTCTGGTCACATCTGTTTTAGTTGGAGCCTCTTAGAAGTGGTTTATCTCTAATTTGTTTGCTCTGTTAATTAGATCTCAGGGCAAATAGAAAACTTCGATATCTGTCCTATCAGACTTAAGTGTTTTCTTTAGTATATATATATATATATATATATATATACACATATCTACATGTGTTTTTGTTTTTTTTGGGGGGGAGGGGGTTTAAACACCTTACAAGAGTAGCACCTCATAATTTTGCTGTATAGATTTCCTAATTGTACAGTGACAATAAAGACACACCAAAGGGTCCAATGTGGCCCACAGGATGGATTTACAAAGTGCAAAAATTACACAGAAGTCAATGACAAGTTGTTTTGATCACACAGATAAATGCTATATTTTTCAGTTCTAGATGCGTGTTATTGAACATTTTGTTTCTTTGTAGATTTGCGGCAATATGTAAATTGTGAAGCCCATGTGTACATGATAATCTGAGGCATAATACTGTTAAAATTGCATTTATTTTTCTTCAGACATTTCAGCTTATTCAAGGTTTGTAAATGTAAGCATTTTCACGAGTTATCATTATTTCTAGATTATTATACTATTGTTTTACTGGTCTGGCGTGCTTGAGATTAGATTGGGCTTTATGTGGCTCCTGAACTAAAATGCTAAAAAGTTTGGCACCCCTGGTTTATCAGGAAACTAGTGCTTAAGCATTAGGCCACCTCTAAGCCTGTGGGCTGCTGTACTTCTGTCTGTTTTGTCCAAATACAGTCACTTCTGGCTCCAAAAACTCAAAATGATGATGCAAACTATTAACTCCAAAACTACAGACCAGAAAGCAATTGTCAACATCATGGTTCCTCGGTCCATTAATTATATACAGTCTACTTTCTGAGCTAACGGTAGCAAGCGTTGTTCTTTGTTTTGATCTGGTAGGAAAGAATAAGAGAGGAAGTGAGGCACTGGAGACAAGCATAAGGATTTTCTCTACATAGATTCAATCTGTAGTCTATTGTGGGTGGATGTGGATGTTTACACACTAGCACTATAAACAGTCTATTAATGTATGTACATTTCCAAACAACTGCATGGTGACTTTTAATCGTATAAACTGTGATTTTTTTTTTCTTTTTCTACAAGTCTTTTATAGACCAAATGCAAAGGTAAATGATTTCTACCAGAAGTCCTTGTTTTAATTTCAGTCTTTTAGAGACTTTAATGACCCGAGGGAACCCCTACTTGTACTTGGTGAACAACAAAAGTTCAGAAACTGAGATAACTTGTGTAAATTGATACCACACAGCAGTCAGCCGCCTAAGCAATGCAATCTTTTATGCATCGCAGGATCTAAGATCATGATCCCGTTTTTGACCAGACAATCCCCTGTGTGAAGGTCTGTGTCTTCCAAAGCCTTCAGTCAGGGGAACGCTGCCTCTAATTCCATGGAGGGCGCTCACCTCCTTTCTTCCTTCTGCTCTCTGTCTCTGACTTGAATTTCCTACAGGCACCGGTTGAGTTTAGCCCATTTTCTTTCATTTTGTCGAGGTCAGACAGCAAGAACACCTGTGGGATTCACCCTATGAAAAAAAAATACTCGTTTCTCTCTCATTCTTCCTTTTTGTCCCCCCCTTTTCACCTCTTTGTCCAAGGACACATAGATTTTTTGCCGCTGCTCTTCTTTCCCAGTTACAGTATTCCTGCTGGCTGTGGTCTCCTGTCTCAAATGGAATTGACATGCGGAAATTGAAAGTATGGATATTCTGGGAAGGTCCATCAGGATCCATAACTGCATTTATGATACTTCACACACCTACTGTTTCTAAAATGTCAGAGTAGGGGGTCTGTGAATAAAACATCATCTATCTCTCAGTCTGGGAGGATTTACCTCATAGTGAACTCTACAAAGTGATATTCTCATGACACATGAGCTGGAAGAGTGACTGACCCTTCTAGTGACTTTGAAAAACATTCAATCAAAGTGACACCATCGGCCACATCAAACAAACAGACTATATAGGAATTATGGTTTTATAAAACAGTAAATCAAACTACATTTGGTGATAAACTTAATGCCACCGACATCACATTTACTTTATATGTAATCAGTGCCTTTGTTTTTTGCAGGGAAACAAAATTTGTCAATAGGATCCCAATTTTTCACCTTCCTCAATAGACAGAAGGATGTGATCTAGAATTTTGCTTCAAGAAAGTGGCGTTTGCATACCATAATGGACAAATCCATAGATTATTAGACTACTGCTTTTACCCAAAACATGTTTTCTTGAATTTACAGAATCTTCTGTCTATCAAAGCCTACATTTTAGAGCATTGAGGCATCATATTGACCCTAAAACAATTTATATGAGAATTATTAGTAAAACTACAAGTTCAAATATAGCAAAATTTAAAAAAAAGTTAAATTAATAATTAAATAAACTTGAATTATTTTAGTTTTACCTAACCTCTACAAATAATTGCAATGAAACTCAACTGGAGCAGGATTTTCTGCAGCCAGAATCCGTCCACCATCATTAGCATTGCACTGTTGAGACGTGTCTGCATTGTATCTGCATTCAGTAGAGTTCCCGCGGGGGCTTAAAAAAGTCTTCAAAGTCGTGAATTTACAAATCTGCATTTAATACCTTAAAAAAGTCTTTTAAAAGTATTAAATTTGATATGGTCTTAAGTTATGTTGCCGTTTACTTGTTCTCTGTATTGTGTTTAAATGTGGCCGGCCGTTATTGGAAATGAAAATCATATCTCAACTAACTTACCTGGTTAAATAAAGGTGATATAAATAAATAAATGTTTCTGGGAAATGTCCAAGCTGCAAAGAAAGAAATGCTAGTCTACTCAGTTCCACTGGACAATTTATATTGAAATTAGAAACCAGTTAATAACTTAGAATGGTGGGAATCAAGGAGTTGGAGTAAATAAATAGATTTTCCTAAATTCTTGGAGTCACATATTTTATACCAGTATGGCAGTGAAAAGGCTGTGAAACAGGCATTAAATTCCATTCAAAGTACTCTTAAAATGTCTTAAATTTAACTTGTAGAAACCTGTAGGAGCCCTGACATTCAGTTTCACCTTGTATTCGTTGCCCTTTGATTAAACCGAGCCCTGACATGTTTCTCCCCACGAAACTTATTTGCAGGTGCACTTTAGTTACAGATGAACGCTGTGTCTGAATGACAGGGTTGGGTTAAGTGGCATGTTTTACAGTTCCAACGCTGCCGTCACATCTGCAGAGCCTCTGAACCAAAGGAACACTATTCCCACACTAATAGCCAGTGATATACTCCTTTCTACCACTCTAATTTTGAGTAATCGATCAGCTCACTGGTGTAACGTGTTTTTTGTCGCTCCTCTCTCAATAGCTGCTGATCTTACTCCAATTAGTTTCTTACAATGTCTAACACACATGACTTGGAATGAGCTTAAACAATCAATTCCAGCAGTGAGTTCTTATTGAGTTTTAATCAAGATTTCTACTTTGTTCTGTCTTCTCTTACGGTTGCCTGGCCTGCAGATTTCACAGGTCAAGGAACCATTCAGAAAGCTTTAATTAGCTTTCTCAAGCTAATGAGTTCTCAGGCATCATACAAATTGTTCTGTCAAACCCTGACTTTGAGCCAGTTCTTGCCAGCTTGAATTGTTTGGGTGTGAGCTCAACAGAATAAAGGACTTTTAATCATGTTCAAATTCATTACCCCCAAACTGAGTAATGTTTCATCCTTTGCAGTCAGTTTTGCCCTTTTTTTTGTAGTTAAAGCTGCCTTTCAAGCCGTGACAGACACTGCTGACCTGTTTAGTCTGACTTCCATCATCATTACACTAGATGGCTCCATCGCTGACACATTTTGAGGGGAAATTGTAATAACAAGTCAAGGCTGATGGACTGAAAGCGGGAAAAAGAGGTGGCACAGAAGAAAGGTAATTTAGGACTTGAGACAAAATTTGAGCACTGGATGCCTTCATGAAGACGGCTGAGCAGTGAGGAAACTCAGACAAAAATATGAGCTTTGGTTTAAAGATGAAATACGGTAGTCTGACCCCATTCCCTTTCCCCCAAATCTAATTCAGCTCAGCCTAAATGGGGATGGGGTATTGCCTAAACCGATAACTTGCTGGACCTGAAGTGTCTTTTTAGAACCAGTTTCTGGGGAATTGAATTTCAATCGTGTGAGCAGTAAATGAGGAGGAGATTTATGTGGCTGTGCGTGGGAAAAGTGTATAATAAGGCGGCAGTGGCAGTCGCTTTACACTTTGTCACGAGCACAAAGAAGGCATTAGGGCCCTGACCCACTTCAAACGAGGCAAGAATATTGCTGCATCTGTAATGCTGCAATAATAGCCATTGTCATCATTGTCAACTTAATTCTCACTGTCGCTGTCATCATATTCACTAGTACAATTTTGCCCTAAGAGCTACAATAACTCTTATAGCTATTAATGTTTTTCTATGGCATGTCATTTATTTCTTCTTACATGTGTCTGGAGCAAGCAACAACCTCCAGAGCTGGAAACTCAAGGGTTTATGATGCGCCATAACCTGCAGTTCTTCAAATCGCCACTTGAGGCGTACTTTAAAAAGCAAGCAGGTTTTCAGTGAAGCCCATTTAAAGGCCCATTGATGCTCATTCTAGATACATAAATTGGTTTCAAATAATGTCAAGTGTCACTGCCTTTATACTTCAATGTGTCATTATGTTGGAATGAGTGTTTGGCAATCAATCCACCAGTGGGCGCTGCTCCTCTGAATTTACACATTGGCCAAATACCAAGTTGAGTAGAAGAGAAGAAGATGAGAGGAGGAGGAGAAGAAGAGGAAGAAGAAGAATGTTAATAATTACACACATGGGGATGACAGAGGAAGCATTACTTATGTTCATATTGAGGATGTTAGTTGTCGTAAATATGTCAGTAGTTTCTCACCGACTCACACAGTTGCTTTTTGAAATATTCTGCCATTTCTGGAAATTATTCTCTTCTAATCTCAACAATACTCCCATGATTTCCAACAGTACTGCTCCATTTGGGTAGGCATCCACAAGCTTCCAGAGGATGTATAGAAAGAAATACACATCCTTAAAGACTGGCACAGAAAACATTTTTCATCTCTACTGCTTATTTCCAGGCTCATGAAGGTTAGTTTCTAGGTAATTCAACTGTTTACATTATATTATGGCTTAAAGTCATGTAAAGTAATGGACACTTTGAGTGACAGGTGATTGCTGCCTGCATGTGCGTGGGCCCTGACAAGCTCACCTAGTTATTGAATAAAAAGTTATTTTCCCCCAACAACTCTACTGTGTTTGTGGTTAAGAAGCTACAGTAATAAGAAAATCACAAGTTTTTTTTTTTTTTTTTTTTTTTAGCATTAGCATTGTAGTATCATTCCCACCCTTTTAGCTTCGCTTAGCATCATTAGCTTAAATTAGCTCTGATCCAGAATTGGCTCATGAGCTGTCAGCTAGCCTGCTAATTAGCGCAGTTAGTGCGAATTGGAATGTTTATACATTTAGGCAAGTTGACAACTGCAGTATTTGTCTTCTTTCAGGTGAAGTGTTTATCATAACATGTTACTTACTAGTGTGATTGACATTTTCATTAAGTTTGCTGAAGTCTTGATGAGTTTTACCCTGTATTTGTTTCAACTCTACCTTATGGTGGCATCTCGTTAAGCAGTGCCTTTATACAGCTGTTTTTCATTTTAACTTTATTTGGTTCCTCATTTACTAAAAAATAATATAGAGATGCTCTGTATTTATTATGTATGACAGCAATGTAGCCTGATTTGTCACTAAATATTTGGTCTGTCCCCTTTTTCTTGTGTGTATTCACCCCAAAAACAAACCTGCATGTTCATGACGTAAATACTTGTTACTTATTGTGAATCACTTGGTTATTTGTGTAAATTATATGTATACTTGTAAGATGACTGATCACATAAGTGGTAACACAATGGGATTTTGGGTATTCAAGATGGCTTCTGTATTTGATACTCTAGAACAGTAATTCTCAACCTTTTTCTCTTGGGTCCCCCTTTGGATGACAAAAAAATCCTCAGCCCCCCCCTCAACCCCAAGAGCATTGTAACAGTAGTACAATTGTAACTTTTATTGAAAGAAACATCAATATTGTAAAAAATACTTTTTGCTTGTCTTTGAATAATTTGTTGTACAAATTAAAAAAGGAAAAAATACTTTTGCATGAACATTACAAATAAATGTAACAAGACTACTCACTGAGACAACATTTTTCCAAATAAAAATAGAAAATGGGCAATTATCTTACAACTATGACAATAAAGTTACTTTTTTTAGAATGACAAACAAATTTTGGTTACAAAGATTAATATTTTTACAATATCAGTGGCTGCAATGAGCGATGTTTACATCGCACAAAGTGCAAACTGTACATTCTTTGCAAATACAGAAACATTGCACATTTTTCTTTTCCAGTAAAATCCTTGTCCATTCTCCAAACCTAAACTCTTTGTCTAGTCTAGTGACAGATCACCATGGCAATAGGTCTGTTTGTTGTAAGCCCCTAAAATGAGTTCAGGGTGCTCCTACACTAAAACATTAGTTCCACCTGCTACATGTTCTAACCTGAAGAAAACAAAAACACCCAGGAATTATCCCATGACCCACTGGCTAGCCTTTCGCGCCTCCCCTAGGGTGGCAGCCCCACAGTTTGAGAAACACTGCACTAGAAGAAGATTGAAAACCACAACCATTATGAACACTTAGACAGAAATTATACTGGTGTGCTGATTTTTTTCTTCTATTACTTCTGATTATCCAGTACCCACTAAGGTTTTTCACCACCTGGATCTACATGTCTTGGTGGCGACGGGTCCAATAAACCAAGACGGCAATAGGCAAATGCCAGCATGAGGCTTAAAATCAGCAATGCTCAAGCCAGTGGGTGATGTTACAGTGGCTACCTCCACTCTGTGGTAGGATTTTTCTATCAGGATGGGGAGGGGCAAACACGCCAGTCAAACAGTAGAAGAACCAGCCTTTATTTACCTCCTGCTGTTGCTTTCTCCCTATTTTTCCATTTCTCTTTCTCTCACCAGCTTCTGATGTAAGACTGATAGAGCTTGGAGCACAGCCACTAGCTGTCAGCTCCCAGCTAATGGAATCAACATGGTTGACGGATAAACCTACCGAAAATAAGTTGTCAGAGTGCTGTGGGCCCTTCATCAACCTCCCTGCCATGTGAGGAACTGCCTTGACCCCTCCAAATGTAGGATCAGAAGGGTGTTTTATCTTCGGCATGTTGAAATTACGTTTCAAGTTTTTATTTATTAATGTACACTTTTTGTTCTAGAGGACATAAAAAAATATGTTTGTTCTTTGGGACAGAGAGATGCGCCTAGGGATGGGGTTGCCTCCAATTCATCCCTTAGAGATTTGACTTCAGTCATATAGCTGTGCACACACTATGGATACATAAAACAACCAGCAGAATGTATGGAATCATCTCAAAGTTTACAGTGAATACATATTCTATAAATATATATATATATTTTCACTAACTCAAACAAATTCATGAGGAACGCCTCTAGGGCTTAAGCAGAAAAGGCAAGGCAAAGGTAAACCTGAGTCCAAATAAGAAAACAAACAAAGACCTAATGTTTGCCCAGTTAAATAATTCTTTGGCCGTGTGATGTACACCATCCAACAGGCAGTGCAGGATTCCTCTGACCACCTCTGGCCAAAAGAGATAGAGGTTAAAACGAGACAAAAAGATGAACTGCCTCTGAGCTTGAGAAACACGATGACTTGCTGTGCCTTCGCTCCCCAGAATATACCTAAAGCTTTATACCTTAAAGTACCTAATGTTCAGGATTTTGCTCATATACTGACTTAATCAATACTGTATCCGAGCAAAAGAAAGAACTACATTTGCTGCAGACTTACACAAACAACACATCTCTCACAGCTGTCCCCAAGAGATGGAGTTGAGCAGTAAAAGCCTGCTGTATTTGTTTTCACCAAGGAATGTCTATAAGAAAAACTCCTGTTGAATAGATTCTTTTAAAAATATCCCCTTCCACATAAGGCCTCTACAGCTCAGCATGTAGAGTTTTTCTCATATGACGTAACCCTCAGCCAGCTGCCAGAATCCATGCAAACAGTAGTGCTCGGTGCCAGGCTGCTGCTGTGCTCCCTTGTTATGAATTAATAGATCCGGGCTAATCGGTCCAACCGAGGAGGCTGCTTTAGCCTCCTTCATCCGCTGTTCATTTAAAAGAGGTCTACCAGTTTTCCAAACACTGATCTGATTAACAAGAGACATGCTATGTGCAGAAGTAAAGGAAATAGGTCAAGGATTTCGCACATCTTCTGCATGCTTAGGCCTCTTGTGCAGTACCTCAGAGGTCCACCAGGAGCCACTGTAGATCCATAGAGCACCACGTAGACTGATAGGAAAAAGAGTGGGGGGCTTGAAGGGAGGTAAAAAGCTCAATGTATTAGATCAACCACCCCACTGGTTTTGTATACCGACAGCTGTGCTCTATAACCCACTTGACAAGATTAAAAGTCCAAACATATAAACAAATAGACAATCTGCATCCTGGCTTGCACAGCCTCATGGAGCCCAGCACCTCCCTCCGTCTTATTCTGCACCTCGAAAACCGCAGAGGAGACGGGGAAAGTGTTGAAATGTTGGAGCATAATTTAGGGCTGCTTACAAGATCACAAAATGTGACCCACTTTGACTTAAAGATGCACCATTCTAATAATATTTCAGAGCGTACTTCTTCATAAATCTTCAATAATATTTCTCACATGTTGATGTGCTTTCCCTGCTCTCTGTTTGCAGACTGATGCAGGCAGAAAGAGGAAAAGAAAGCCAGACAGGGAGAAATGACTGATGACAGATCCACAATGCTCAGCAGTACATCTCTCGCTCCACAGCCGTGCAGCCAGCCCCCCCTCTGAGCTAAGGCGTCCATCCATCCGTCGTCTTACCCGCCTGCGTTATGTGTTTTTGTTTGGTTTGTTTGTTCTGACATGTTAATGGGACAGCTGATGGACTGGCAGTCTGAACCTGCTAGAGGGGCAGTGGCTGCTTGGTTTATTTCACCCCGACTGCAAAGAGGAAGGTCATCACACTCATAGCTCACCTCCCGTCTCCTCTCTATCTCTGTCTTGCCCGCTGCCCATTCTCATCCTTTCTACCTGATTTCTGCTTTTGTCTAGTTTGCTTCCACTCCCCACTTTTTTGGGCGCATCCATCTTGACTTGTTTCATGTCTGCTGTGTAGAGCCCTCTCATTTCCCCCCTGATCACTGACCGAGAGCTCCAAGGAAAATCGACAATGCAAATTAGATGAACTTTGATGCAAGACTATAAGTAATACTCTGCAACAAAGGTTAGAAAAGCTCAAATAACACCTTCTACAAGAGAAAGAGAAGAAAAAAAAAAAACTTAACGCAACAAAAGCATAATGAAACTTGCAGGCCTAATCTTCAATAGAGTTTCTACATCCTGCCAAAAGGAAAATGTTCTGAAAATAAGTACGATGAAAAGAAAATACAAACTAAACACATGGACAGATGCATTTGCATGTGCAGACACTTGCTCTGTTGACTTCAGAGCAACAAAAGGAATGACTGACTGATGCAAATGCATTGACTGAAAACAAAACACTCAAAAGGAACTGAATGGGATTAAACACATGCTCTTAGATTCTCAATTTTAGAAAACTACAAATGAAATAACTATTAACTGATCAGAAAGACCAGAGTTCTGCATTGACACAGATCCACGCAACACCACACTGTTGAGATAAAGGGTGATAAAGTGTAGAACTACACATGTAAAAGCATCATTATTATCATCATAGTAATAATGATCATCATTATTAAGTAATTAAGTCATTTAAGTGCTTTTTTAGCTTTAGTGACTTCATAACCACACTTGGTCTAAAGACTCAAACAAACCTAAGCAGCAAAGATGTCCACCGTCATATCATGTGAAAACTGGAGAATCTTAATGCTAGATTTTCCAGTTTCAGTATCTTGCCCAAGCAGACGTGGCTATGGAATGCACAGAAGCTAATGCACAAGCTAATTCCTGTTCCACTGTACAATTCTCACATGCATGGTTTTATTAAATGCATCCATGGTGCATCTCTAGAAAGTGTGTCCGTCAATTCCTCAATATGATTAAACCCAAAATACCTGAGCAACAGTTAAAAAGAATGTAGCAAAATTTGGCAGAAACATTCAGTTGGACATAAAGGTGCACTTGTCAAAGGTTGCTGTGATGTTACATCTGTCAGTTGTTGTGGATGTGATATCTCATGAACACCTTTTTTTTAATGGACTCAAAGTCCTGATTAACTTAAGCTCACTGTCATGTCAGAAATCCCCCTTTTTTTTTGGCCATAACCGCAAGTAACTGAAAGATCTGCATGAACAGATGCAATAACAGTAAGCTAACTTAACAGTACTTGCACTTCTTGATTATGTAATGCCAAGTCACAACAAAAATCCCCTTCAGCATGTATTTAGAAACAACAAGGAGGAAAAGCTTCCTGTAAATGCTTAGAAATCTCAGACAGAGCCAGGATCAACTTTGGCAGTCATCTGCGTGGATTGGTTGAGGTAAGTGGGGAGCAGATAGAGACAGACGAGTGACCGGTAACTGCACATCAGACAAAAACAGAAACATAAAGCTCTACAACAGCGATGCTCGTCGAAAGGTACAGCGACAGAGAGGACAGTGAGGAAAATACACAAACTGCGGGAGGAAAAAAAAAAAAACATGTTTCAGTTGAGTTTGCATTCAGACCTTCACAACACAGGGTAAGCTTTAAAACCCAGTGCATATATGAGATGAGTTAAACTAACCATTTGAATCCTAAGAAACTTCCTAAGATATTAAACTGTACTTAATTATGTCTGATCTGTGAGCTTAACTGTAACAGTATCCATAATCCACTAATCAGATTTTTTTGGCACTGTTAAAAAGAAAAGAACTGGCAGATGTCAAACTGTTCTCTTTGGTACAACAGAATACGAAGCTTAAGAAAACTGAAAAGGAGCTTAAAAGTCCATGTGAGGTGGAGCTGTCATACCACAGACATACTGCATTCTGTAACAATTAGGAGCAGCTCTATTATATATGTATCTATTAAAGAGACTTTTCTCTGTGCAAAAGTCAGTGAATCGTTAGGAAGAAGTGAATAAAAAGTGCACACAAACAGCATAAACCTCATCTCTGAAAATGTCAGGGAGGGAATAAATGATCAGATGGAAGGAGGGGAGCAAAGGGAAAGGATGAAGGGAACATTAGAAGGAAAGATAGACACAGATATAGGATAGAGACAAAGTCAAGCGTGTTGCTTTCTGCCAATCTTTAATTATCTCTGTTTATTTACTCTCCATCCATCCCTTTAAAGCTGCAGGGCCTTTAACACCCTTAATCAACCTCTCTCCCCAGCAGGCTCTGTAGCAGGCATCTTCATTCGCCTACGTAATTGACTCTTCGTGTTTGAGAGGCAATAAAAGTTTATGACTATTAAACGTAACATCAAGCGGGCTGTCTTTTACCAAACTATTAGCGGG
>JAPQRQ010000003.1:15106882-15119079 GCA_037367365.1 Apogon talboti
ATCCAAGTCCAACCATGACCACCTCGACTTGCATTGGTACGCGAGGGCCCGTCATAACTGCTTGCAGTTACTAGTTAACTTTGTTTTTACATCACTGTTTTCATTGAACAATTTCCTGTTCACAGTAATAGGTGAAAACCAACTGAAACAAATGAAAAGCCTTATCAACAATGCCAAATGCACACCCCAGAAGGTTGATCATATTGAAACAGGTACATACAGTTGCAAAAGTCTGACAAATCTAATTTTATGTTTTTCAATTCCACAAATAAAATGCTTTTCTCTTCTTCGTAAAGGACAACTACAATCCAAAGAAATAATTATCGCCTTTGTGAATACACAGGGAGTTGGAGACTTTAGAGTGGAAATGCTTGATATTATGTTTCAAGGTTTGTTGTCAGTCTCTAGATGCTTTCACAGAGAGAAAAAAAAGAGTTGGAGCTGGATATGGAACACAGTGTTCCAGCACACACTACAGAAGCACATTTGATATTCTAGTTGTTTGAGCTTGTATCAGATTGGCCTGTTGGACAGACCAAATGTGCTACAGGAGAATTCACATGTAGATATATATTTAACTTGAGTATTTAAGGAAAAGACAAAAATGAACAAACCATATTTTAATATCCCAGGGTTCTGGTGTTTTGTAATTTCTCTACAATATTTGACAGAAAGGAAATATTGATATTTATATGTTAAATCAGCATGAACAGGACATCTTAGAAGCTGTAGCCATTATGTGTCCCAATATTTTTGTCCATATAGTTTATAAACATTGCTATTTCCTTAAAGTTTAATAGGAGATTTTTCTTCCAAAGTGAGATGTGAAGAAAGTAGATGGTTAGTTGTGGAAGAAAATTATTATTTACAGTAAAAGCACAAATAAATATTTTACAAATTTAGAGGCAGAACATTTAAAACCATAGATTGAAAAAAATGAATAAAAATCAATGTAGAGAGAAATTAAGTAACAAAAAAACACATCTGAGTCATTTTGGAAGCAAAGATAACAAAGTAAACAAAATTAAGCAATGCAATGACATTTATCACAATATAAAACTATATTATGAGATTTGTCATTATTGTTTTGTAGCCCAGACCCCTGTTAGAAAAGAAACACCTGAATACAACATGTCCCAATACTTTTGTCCATATGGTGCATATAAACAGTGTGGTAATTCTTTGAATGATGTCCCTCAACAGCATCATCTTGCATTTTGAGTTTTGGGTCAGACATACTTTCCCAGCCCCCTTTTGCAGATGGTGATTAAATCTTTAATTGTCAAGGGGAGGCGGGGCTGTGGAGCAGGGAGAGGGAAAAACTGGCAAACAGATTTTTAATTATGGCCCACTAAATTAAGATACCCAGATTCAGTCCCATATCTCCGGCTGATCTATTCCTCGCTCCCTCTCTCTCTCTCTTGCTCGTCTCCCTGTCCCTCTCCCCACTCGAGTGCCCCATGGCTCTGATTGTATTACTCATTCAGAGAGATCATCAGTCATTTCCAGTCACCGTACAACATGGCCACATATCATAACAGGCTGGGAATGAAAAAGGAAGAGCAAGGGGGGAAAAGAAGAGAGATAGAGACTAAGGAAAACTGGAAAAAGCATAAGATGAACCAAAAATGGAATTCACACTCGAGGATTCATTTACTGTTGACTCCGCTGATATTTCTCAGTCACTAGGCACATTCTGTTAGATTAGCGAAATGATTATAAGATGCTTAAAGAAGCTATACGTAGTATTTCTACTTATATATGAAGTAAAGCTATCTTTAGTGTCTGGGAGGAAAAGGAAGAAATGCCAATGTATTGGATTGTGCTGTAAAATATATTAATATAATATATACTACCGTTGCTGTCAGGCGGAAACCTCTTATGTCCAAAATGGTTATTTTTCAGGAAACTGGAAAAACGATTTATATTCTAAATAAATGAATGAAGTTAAGAGATGTAGTCACAACCTGTTTTCAGCACATTTCATTGGTTAAATATTTCTAAACCCGTCAGGCCAATGTGAAGACTGACCAATAAAAATAAAATTAAAAAAAAAGACCACAAATGGACTTACAAGGTTTCCACCCGGCAGCTACGCTATAATATATTTACATTGATAATCTTGGGGATTTATGTGGCCACTAGAGGGAGTAGTGAGTCACTCTGAGGTAAACTGACACCACGGGGCCTTTGACCAAAGCATCAGAAAGTGACCAGATGGGATGAGAACCATTAAGAAACAAGTTTTAGAATCAAAGAAAGTGACAGAGGCAAAATGTAGAAGCGCTGTTGTTGTTTTCAACACTGGACACAGCTCTAAATGAAAAGAAGTGGAGTTTGATGCTGAAATCACAGTGTTTCTTCTACACGGGGGAGTTCAATTATGTAGCTTATGAAAGTATAATGTTATTATGTGATGTTACCTTTGCTAAATTCGCTATTTATTGATCCACATTTCAGACTAAACTGTGACAGTTCTGACCTTGTTTGGATGATTCCAAACACATCTTTAGTTCAGCTATTGACAACACAATCTATAATGGAAAACAGATGAGACTGATGGTTTTACTGTGGCTGTTTTCTGTCTACAAACAGAGCTAAGCTAACAGAGCTATAATGTAAACTATCAGCTGATGCAGCACGTAAAGATTATGACACTGTTATTGACTGACTGTCAAAGTAACTGGCTTTCAGTTTTTGTTTGAAGAAGAAAACTTAATGATACCATAATACAGACAGGTGTAAGGAATGGCCATTATACTTTATTCAGTGAGTGATACAGTCTGTGGATATGTAATGTTGAGTTGTGGGTAGTTTTGGTAGTCCTAACTATATCTGGTTTTGTGATTTCTACAGTGCTATTGATCATTTGGGATATCAATACATCATCCAAAC
The DNA here is from genome assembly GCA_037367365.1 of Apogon talboti. Lineage (NCBI taxonomy): Eukaryota > Metazoa > Chordata > Actinopteri > Kurtiformes > Apogonidae > Apogon > Apogon talboti. The sequence continues at coordinate 15,109,778 of JAPQRQ010000003.1, forward strand.
CCTTTTAAGTGACACAATTTCTTGATGTTAAGAAGAGTTCAAATGCATCTGCCTAAAGTCCACATGGGGAAATTTGTTAAAATATGTCATAACATTACCCATGATTCATTTAAAACATTGCTTCCTGTGTCAAGGGAAGGCAAATTCCGATACATTTGATATTGGGACAAACTTTGTCAACAAAAGCCTGAGGAAGAGGTTTGTGCTAAAAACATCACACAGAATCACTTTTTGTGCGTTCCATGATAAATTAAGACTCTCAAAATGAGGCAAAACAGAATATTGTGCTGGATATTAAGTCAGAAACACCACCCTTCACCCTCACAGCCTGGATACAAGTCCCTCAATATCCTCCCGCTCGCAAAATGTCCAAAAAGCAATTTCCTTTAAGACATGGAGATTCATTCCCATGGCCATCTAATATTCCCTTCCATGTCCGTCTCTATATGTTACATCCTTACATATGAACACTGAATGTTACATCTCTGTAGAGGACGTGTATACATTATTTATTTGCAGCTTTGACTGTGTGAAGCAGCCTCTGTCACAACCTTCAGCGTTATCCCCATCAGCTCAGAGGCGTGTATACACACAGACGGCAAGCAGAAGGACATCGATATCTGCGGAATGTTGCGCAATGGCAGAGAAGTGACAGTGACAGTGAGTACGTCTGTTAAAATGCATAGGCTGGTATTTGGGGAGACTTGACCAGACGTTTTCTTCCACATGAAGCTTTAACATTCAAGACAGTTTTTGGTGTCATATTCTAGATCATTTCATGTCAAACTTTGCCTGAAAAGGCTGCATTGCAAATCTGTGACAGTGGATTTACTGTTTCTAATACTATCCCATGGTATCATTTGCCATAAAGATGTTATTGGTTCATTGTTTTAATTGTTTTCATTTAAATGTGCAGTGTGTAGGATTTAGGCTGATCTGTTTGTATGTGGAATACAGAAGTTATAATTATGTTTTAATTAGTTTCTAACAGCATGAAAATAAGAACTTTTGTATTTGTGTTACCTTAGAAAAAGCTGTTTATGTCTAGAGACAAAGCACTTCCTCTTTACATAGTATGCAATATTGCACCCCGGTAAGATCTCCCACCCTCCTGAAAGGGGATGAAGAAACTGAAGAAACTTAACACTTATATTCATGTCACTTCAAACTGAAATTATTGTCACTAATAGAATTAGGGAAAAAAGTGAACTGGTTACTGACATATTGCATCCTTGCAATAATATCAAGGAACTCATTACACTTGTGGGGTCAGAACCACAGTGGTGACAAAGCTTAACTGGATGTGCTATTAGTTACAGTATATAAGAAGAGAATTTTTCAGAGGCTGGTGCCCTGTTAACATTCACACTAATATGGTTATTTTTCTACATGTGCATTTTTGACCTCTATTTTAAAAACAAAAGTAACCTCCTCTGTTTTACAGTGTCTGTTAACACAAACCAGCAAAAACACTTGGATAAGCCTTTGCTTCTGAGGACTTTCAACTATGGGCACTGAGTGTCAGATAATACTGGATGCACTACATTCAAAGACTTTAGTGTGAGCAGAAGTTAAGTAGCAACAGCACACTGTATTTAGTTGCCTTCAGTGTTGGTTTGGGATGTCAAAACATAGTCTTTATATTTTTCAGAATTCACCACAACACCTGTCCATCTCTATAAAGTGCGTACGCTGACCTGTTTACTGCAGGTCTAACACTGACTTACGCACCTATACAACCTATAATTTGATGTTTCAGGTGGAGGACCATTGCACAAAGCAACAATATGCATGCATAAATTGGGGTATGATGTTATAATTTTCTAATTTGTCCACACAGATACACACAAACTGGAGTCTCTAACAGAGAGAAAATATCACTTTGTAAAACATCTGCATTAGTGTGGATGGGGTATAGGTTGTTGATGAAAAGATCATAAATAATCTACAATACTAAGACTTTCTTATTATAAATTGATATTATAAGCTACAATCCAAACTAATTATAATAATCAGTGTTACTACAGAGGCAGTTAAATAGAATGGACTGATATACTCTTGCACATTAATTTTCTTGCGACATATTTAGAAAGCGATATAAGTTTGTGATAAATTAAATGACAATAACAAAAATGTCCCTTTTGGTTTCCCAGGACACTGAACAATATATAACTTTTACTAAACAGTAACCACAATTGTGTAAATTGGAAAATTGATGCTAAATTACAGTGAGGAAATAACACTTTACAGAAGGGTCTAAAAGTCACCATGCTAACATTAATTAGCCTTAATTAACAACTGGTTTCCACGACTATAGCAACATCAATTCCTTTATCAGACACAGCAGGAGGCTAATTTCTCCATAAATTAAATTTAGTACTGTAACACAAATTATTTCTTTCAAAAGTTGCCCACTCCTAATTCCCTGGCTTTACAAAGGTTACGTTAAGACCAAAAACAGAAAATCCAAATAGACCATTTTTTATCTAGTTGCCAGGGAGAGTGAACCTTAGCATGGGGAGTGAAATGTTGTTTTAAACAGGCAGAGTGAGGACAGCCTGACACAGAGTTTGGGTCATCAGTGTGGTCATTAACCAGACTGTAATGGGCCATGAGAGAAGCTGTTCTGCTCTGGCGCCGGGCCGGCCGACCTGTGGATCACACCGCCATTATCAGCCGACGGATCGCACCATTATGCCCTTGATGGAGGGGAACCTGGGATGTGTTTGCAGGAGAAGGAAAATTGTCGCAGTATGGTGCAAATTTGCAGGCACATAATAAGCAGGTGTGAGGATGGGCGAAAAATACGGACAAACAAACTCACCATTGTGTAGTTTTACCTATGTATTCATGTCTATTACTGAAATGGACAGTTGTTTGGCTTCATGGCTTCAGTAGCTGAAAGATGCTGCCAAACACTAAAGTTTATTGAAATATTTAGAGTATATTTCTAACTACCACACTGTAGTTGAGGTTGAACATGTCCACTAACAAGACTGTCAATGGATTCTATAAAAGTTAATTGGTTATTACAGTACCCAACCTGTTAGCACTAATGCTTCATGTCAGAGCTCATATTAGTTTAATTCTTACTGGATAATGCAGTCTGTCAGCTAACTTGCTAATTATATCTACTATCAGAATTCACGGTTTTTATCCATGGCACAAAATACTATTAACAAACACAAGTGTATGTGTAAATATATATTATATTATTAGTGACTTGATAATATGAAGTACCTAAGTGTTAGTGTGGTCGTTGCTTGTCCCCGAATTGTTTTACACATGTGTAAGAATGTTTCCTATTTCAGAATTCTAAATAATGTACAGCAGTTTCTAGGATTTAAATACAATAAATGATGTTGCCTTTGTTGTAGGAGTTGCAAAATATTAGATTCAAATTCCAGTTAAAAACATTTATGCTTTATCCAACAGTACATCATTAGCTACCAAGCTAACAGTGACTAAGTTAGCAAGCTAACGGTCAGACCGAGGGGAAATGACAAAAAAATGTAAAGTTTTTGGGGGTTTTTGCAAAATTATTTATTTATCAATTATTTTATCACTACTCTATGTGCCAATTTTATATTGGACATAATGTGTTGTCTGCGCTGTGTGGCAAAGATGTTGAATTGAACCAAAAAATGACTCAACGCAGCTAACCTTCTGCTTCATTACCTTTGAATATTAGAAACTGTCAACTAAAAAAAAAACAAAAAAACATCAGTTTGCTGTATCTGAAATCATTTTGACTGGATATTTCACCAATAGTAATTTGAAAGAGTATTGTTATAAAGTTTAGTAAAGGCATTCTCACATATGTGTAAAACAAATCAGATTTCCAGAACAGATCGAGCGGAGACAGAGGAATTCATAAAGTTAGTGTTAATTTGGTGAGTTTCACCCACCCGTTTTTGTTTCCAAAAGAAATACAAAGATGTCAGCAACCAAACTTGAAATTGCAAAACTGCAGAGCACAATCCAATGGGTGACGTCACAGGGGCATTTCTTTTTTTTATAGAGGCTGTGAATAATATTTAATACAGGAAAACTACGGACACGTTACAGAGAAATGTAAACTTGATGGATTGCGGAGGAGCATAAGGAGAAGATGGTGAGTGAGGGGATGACAGAAATGCATTCACCACTACAAACGCTAATCACAGTAAATGTCAACCCAGCCACTCACTCCTGCCACTCTGGCCTTATTTATTTCATTTCCTGCCACAGTCTTGTCCGGGTGACTTCCTGACAAAATGAAATGTGTTTCTTTTGTCTAGATGCCTAATGAGCTAGCTTTCATAAGAAGCCTAGGAATGAAAACAAGAGAAATTCATAGCTAAGAAGATTGACTTGGGAGGAGAAAACAAACCAGGCAATCTGATCTGTTGTAGTCTTGTATTTCAGTATCCTCCATCTGCTCATTATTTCTTCACCCTTTCCACCCTGTTTTAGGTTTCTGCTGAAATGTTGTTGTAGGATGAAGCGAGCAGCAGGTTTTTTTTGTGTTTTATATAAGTCAAGTAAAGTCAGATCACTGTTTTAATTAGCTTTTCACATGTAAGAAACACATCTAGACCCATTCCCAAATCCCTTTAAGTTGTCTTGCATCCACTGGTCCAAGATTCTGATGGCCAAGCATGTAGCCAGAAGACAGTGCAACGCTCATTAATCTTAGAGTGACTTTCCTGGTGGGAGTTGGGGAATTGTAGCCTGTTATGTCTCTCTACACATCTACAGAGCGCTCAGTCCTGTTGCCAGCAGTGGTCCACAGAAGCAAAGAGGAGACCAGCCTCAATGGAGTGGGATGTGGGCAGCATAAGCCCACAGCAGCTCAAGGAAAACACTCACACAGCACGGCAGTAAGCCAGACAAACTACACTGAGAGTAAACTCACTCTGTTTACCGGTGGAGTGAGAGGGCTGTGTGATCGGCTTCACGTTTGGTGGGACGATGGCGTGCGTGGAGGGGGCTTCTTCTTTCATTTCATTTAGAGTATCAAAAGACAGTTGATTTCACAGTTAGGGATTATTTTCTCTCATTTCATCGTGCCCTCCCTCATGCAATCTGCTTCATCTGTTTCTCCCTCTTTGTCTCTTATTAGGCTTTCATAGGGTGCACACAAAATGTTTTATTTGTCAGCCAACCAATAGGAGCGGGAGGTCTGGACATGCTACTAATTGTGATCTTTCGGCCAAGTCTGCAACTGGTTGCCAACAGAAATCGAGTTAGGATGCTTACACATGCAATGCTACAAGAAACACCCCCAAGTAGGAACAAACACAAGACAGCTTGAAAATTCGCAGGGTTCACACCATCCAATAAACAGGGATCATAAATGTTGTTACTTCTTCTTTTTTCTCCACATTTGAACATGCAAAATGTTTCCTGCGGCCAGTTTCAAAGCATAGAGTGTATTTTGAGCTTCCTTTTAATCTGAAAACGTAATACTTTTTACAAACACTTATGATGAAAACATTTCTATTTACCATCTTAAAATATACTACTTAAAATCAAATGACTATCAAACAAAATACAATAAACTGTATCCATTAATGTTATTTGTGGGACTAAAATGCACGGGTTCTCTTTAGTATTCAATCACAGTGATTGATTTGCATGCCAGCAGAGGAGACATTCAGAGGTGAAATGGCCTTTTTCCAGTGCAGTCCCTCCATGCCCTTGTATTCTGACCTTTTGTTAAATCCATCCATTATGTTCCTGTTTTTAAACTAATTTATAGTGGCTGCAGAGAAAACAGGATAGGGCATACTGTAAATCAGTGCGTGTAGGTATTGTAAATGTACATGCATCTATGGAATGCACATTCTAACACGAAATGATTAATGATCATGCTTGAGTGGCTTGACTCTGCTGTTCAATGCAGAACTGATTTCGCCCACTTAGTACTTTTATGCACGTGTGCAAACATGCCTCTATGTGGTTGCAACACTTAAGGATGCAAGTCTGCAAAAATATATCTATGTTGTTGTTTTTACTCTGACATTGAACGTGGTACAATATTCTCGATGCTATCAGATGTCGGTAAGAAATAGTTTAAAAAGATGGGCTCAATAGGGATAACATATTCTTTAAACATTAACATGCACACATTAAAAAAACAAACAAAAAAAAAACATGTAGTCAAAGCTTTTTATTCAGTCAGTAGGAATAGTGAACTCAAATTCAGTAGAAAACCAGCAGTGACTAACTTTTAAGAGGATTAAAATGACAACCATCGACTTTTCTCACCTCTAAGTGTTTGTAAAATGGCACCACAAAGAAATGTTGGTGTGGCGACCGACCTCAGTAAGGGGTGGCTGGGAATGCTTTTAACAGAACAAGAAACTTTGTGTACTTGAACATAGGAGACCAGGTTCCTGTTTCCAAATTTAGGTAAATGTGCTTGTACAAGCTCTAATGACAACAATTTTCTAACCTTAACCAACCTGTTTTGTGGTTAAACCAAACATTAACCCTTTATCAAGCAAGTGACTAATTTTGGTAATTTCCATATGCATTACAAGACAGTTACGGCAACAGTTCTAGTGAGGACAGTGAGGCAGTAATCTCAGGTCCAATGTGGTCTACAGGGTCTGTAAGGTCCACCTCTGCATGAACAGTGAGTGTAACTACTTTGTTAGGTACCATGAAGTAATGGTACTAATGTAAGTAATGATGTTCAAAGGGATAATGTGGATGTTGACAGGTGTCTGGATCAGCACTTATGTTGGTCTAATGTTCTAAAATACATGTTCCTTTCACCTCACATGTGTTTTTCTTGTATTTTTTATATATATTTCTTGGATTTTAATTTTTCTCCACTTATGGGTAAGGAACCAAATATGGTAACTTCATTAACCTTAACTTTCTACATAACAATAACATTTTTTTTTTTAATTTCACAAAAGTAATAAAGTCTTGTTATGTCCTCCAATAACACACTAAGGTTGAAAATTTGAATTTCAGAGTATTTCTATGAGTGAACTATAAAGGGTTAACTGTTGCATTGTCAGAGCCTAAAACCAAAGGCTAACTAGTATTTTCCACATACCACCAATACTATTGTTCCGTATCCGTCGTATTTTGTTTCTGGAGTGACTGGCAGGTATAGAACATGTGGATCAAATCACGAAGTGCAAATTTGTCCATTTGATCAAGAGGTCATAGATACATACAAATTATTGTATAAGGAAAGGAGCACTGTTGGTATGTTTGGGCGTCCAAGTGACATAAACACAAGCCTTCTTTTGTGCCTCTAAACCTTCTATTTCGTTTGTATCGCTGCCTAATAACAAAGCCTGTATAACAAGAACCACTCCTAACAAAGGGCCCTTTAAACAAGGAGTGTCTGGCACAAAATCATTCGTCCCGATGTCCTGTTTGATAATACAGCCGCCTCTCACTCTCCCCAACGCCTACATGGCTCCCAAGGCATAGAATACACCTCAATTCATCATTTCACCGAAGCAAATTAGATTGCATACATGTCAAATGCCATCAAACTGAATCAACAAAATGATACTAAGATATGAGCTATGGTACAATAGATTATATAAGGGGGACTGTGTGGACTCAAAAAATACAGTGATTCAAGGTCATTTGTGTTTAATGGAGACAATATTTCACAGCTCCTCCTTATGAAAGCCTCTCTTGTGAATAATTACAACCTACAGAGATGCTTACTGTTGGTTGTTTCTCACAGTTTCTCACATTGCTTTGACCCTTGAGGTTAGTGAGCAATGTGTTAGACTATTGCTCTGTAACACAAACACGACAATAAATAGCTAATTTAGTGCTCTTTATTGTACATGTGAATACGGATATAAAGAAATCCCTGACAGCTTCCTTTGACATACCCATAGTGAATCTTCAGAAAATCTCGGCAAAAAAGCCATTAACGGAACTATGATGCTTGTCACCATGCATTTGATCAATGCTCGGATTTTAAAGCCTCTTTTAAAATGTCACATCTACTTAATATCATATTATTCACCAGATAGAGTCAAGGCCTTAAGGATTTTATGCCTTCTAAAGCACAGGAAATTGTTTCTTTCATGAAAATCTGCGGGCAAATGTCACCTGAATGGTAATTTGTATATGGAACATCAATGAGTTCATGCTAATTTAAATGTGCTTTTCATATCTTATATTAATGGGGATAGATAGGGCCAGGTCTTCAGTCATGAACCTCACATGTCAGAGTAATTAAAATTGCAGCTTTTATCTTGTCTAATCAGCCGATCATTTCCATTAAATGCAAGACATGTTATGAAATATACAAACGGATAGAGTGTGAAGCATCTGAGGAAAGCACACATACACACAAACACACTAGGCACTGTGTTTCTGCTGCTGCAAGTTCATCTTCCTCCAAGTAACTAGACGGCTTAACACTAGAGGGCTCACATGCATTGCAATACAGTAGAGCTCCTGTTTGTTTGAGCACTGGGGGGGTTGTTAGAAACCTCTCGCTATCACATAGATGACTGTCTAATGTATTATTGATTAAGCTTTATTGTGCCGAAACATCCCTTTTATGGCCGCAGACAAAAATCTACTGAGTAGATGAAATGTTACATTTGAATTTATAAGCAACACTGCATCATCTCTCATGACACCAGAGTGCAAATTGAGGACAGCAAGAACTCAGACGGAAGGCTTTTCTTTTTTTTCTTTTTCATGAATTTAGACGAAATTACAAGGAAAGGAGGGGGAAGGCAGAGTGGGAGAGAGGAAAGAAGCAAGAAGAGGAGGTTTTTAAATGAAGAATGTGTGACTGTGTATATGGATGAGGATACAAATATGTGTTGGTCTGTGCATTTCCCTAAATCTTGAGGTTGTGTTAGTGTGCAATAGAGATGGGATTTATGGCTCTTTGAAGGGAGCCGGATCTTGAGGAGCCATTCCTTTCAAAAAGCCGTTCAAAAGACTGGCTCATTGTTGTTGTCATTTTTTATCTTTTAAAAGTCAGACATAACTTACCTTACCTTATAACTGCTACCAATCACTGGTAGCAGTTAGAAGATAAGAATTGGATCAGAATAATTCACACTTACACATCCCACCAATATATACTCTATTGGTGGGAATTATTCTGAAATATTGATTATAATTTCATTTGGCTTGTGTTTTCATTGTAGACATCCGATAAGGTGGTGCTATATCCTCATGCTTTGACAGTGAGATCACAATTCTGAATTTTCCCTCAAATAAAAAACTTTGTGGCATAATAAAAACTGTGGAGGCTCCATGCAAAACAACTTTACTGCAAAATTTTCCAGAACATTTTAACAGTAAAG
>JAPQRQ010000003.1:15119179-15133121 GCA_037367365.1 Apogon talboti
TCTTTAGAATACAAATTAGGACATGATTAAAAATGTGAATGCTAAATTGTACTCGCCTACTTGGTGTGTGTATACCTGAACTACTTTGCAAACAGGAGCTCAGCTCCTTGACTCAAATCCATATTAGAACAATCTAAACTAGAAAAGCACTCGGAGAGCGCAGACCTCTGCCAAGGCAGCTCAGTTTCCCACCATGCTGCTGTAACATATAATACCCTTGAAGTGGGTATTATATGTTACAGCCATGTCAATAGGGCCACATTGACATGAAACAGACATGCCAGCTAAGAGGTTACTCAACTGAAAATGCCAGATCACCCCCAAAATCTACTCACTTGTTCCTTGTCCCATTTTGGACATTTCCTAAAAATTTCATTAAAATCTGTACATAACTTTTTGAGTTATGTTGCTAACTAACAAACAGACAAACAAACAGACAAACCCTGGTGAATACATAACCTCCTTGGCGGAGGTAACAATAAGAAAGTGTACACAATAAGTGTGAACAAAATTAAAGACATCTCTGAAATAATGAAGCAGTTGCATCCTTTGTGGGTTCTATTGCTTTGTATATGCTTTGGTAAATTTGAGTTAAGGAAGACAAGTGATCTAACTTTTGTCATCTTGAGGTGACTTTTTTGATAATACTGTATCTGTCCTGTTTTAGAGAATTGTCTTTCAGATGGAACGGATGCTGCCACTAAACAGTTTCTTAACCATGTCTTTGGTAAGGCTGGGATACACAAGGGCCTACCTGGCTTTTCCACCATTTATGAAGAAGATACTCCTCCAGTTAATTCTACATCTCCATTTTTTTCACTGGCTAATGTTTCCTCCTCCCTGATACAGCGGTAAATGTGGCTCCAGTCCAGTCAGTCGGACTCAGGCGGCGCTCACTGATAACTCCTGCTCTAAGTTAGCTGCGTATATAGCTGCGTTCAAGTGAATGAGGTATACGGCGCACAACTCAAACTCGGATATGTCATTAGTCATTCACATGAAGGCAACATGGACAGCTCAGATTCATGGGGCACACAGGTGACACACATGAGGGCAGCGTGGGCAACAAAGAACGGCTCGAAAATGAACGGCTCTCAACGTTCACTTAAAAGAGCCGTTTAAAACACTCGAGTCATTCGCGAACGTCACATCTCTAGTGTGCAAGCTGATCACATTGCCTAGTCAATCCTAGATGGTAGTAGTGCGCATTTGCGAGCCTTAGAAAACTGAGCATCTGGTCTCCCCTGTGGGAGTCATTAGCAGTGAAGCTCATCCTTTTGTCACATACTTCAGTGTCTGTCCCTCACCTCTCAGCCCAACCTCGGGGCCCATCATGTTCCCCCTGCACACCTGGCTTTACTTCCTTCATCTTTCCAACTTCAAGGCTCCTCTAGCTGCCTGCTCCCAGAGAAACTGAGCTAGATAAATAGAAAGAGAGGGAGACGGGGGGTGGCGGTGGTGAATGAGCAAGATCGAGACAGGGTGGAACAAAAAGAACACAGATAGTGACGGCAGAGGGAGAGAATGAGGTCTGTCAGCTCTCCACAACCTATTATCAGACTCCTGGAGGACGCTTCAACTCCCCCAAACCTTTCTTTGTACTGTCGAAGACAAAAAAATACAAAAAGAGAGCCCACTCTCACTCTCTTCCTTTGCACCATTCCCCAAGTTATTTCCTTAAGTCCACACATCCCTCATCGAGCCAGCCATCCAGCCTGCTGCTCGGACTGTTTGCATGCTTGCCTCCGTTTGCAGCCTCTCCACAGTCGTGCCACAGGGAGAGTCAGTTATATGAAAGCCTCCTCTTCTCCCCTAATCTCAGTGTGGCAGAGAGGCTGGAGCTGGCTTTGCTTCAGATACACAGACCCCCACTCGCTTGCCTCTGCCCAGAAAAATCTCTGCTCATAGTTACCACTGACAGTATGCCAACACACGCGCAACACCAGCCCAACCAGGCCCCACTGCTTGTCTCCTTTATGGCTCAACGCTGACCCTACTCAACCTTGCATGTACTTATTAAGATGTAAATTCAAATTGTTTGCCTGGATTCTGTTCAGAATTTGTGAAAAGGAGGTGTGAAAATTCATTGGGGGTACTAAGAGCTGGATTGGGGAAAAGATAAGGATTAAGCAGTTGGTTGGATTTAAGAATGAATGCTGTTCCGGAAATTCAATATTGCTTCATTGTAGATGTCCCCTGCATCATCTATCAGGCAGAAAAAGGCCTGAAATTGATCCCTAGGGGAGGTAGTTTGAGAGGGGAGAATCATCATGCACCTGACTTGGAAAAAGCTGTTGTCATAGCCCTGAATTGAGAATAAATGAAGTTGATTTCTTGGACTGCCTGGGTGTCACATACTGTAACCACTGTACTCGTTCACTTGGGATGGTTTAGGATTCTTCCCAGAGGGCCCAGGCTATCTCTCAACGGATGTGGATGGAGACAGCACAGATTGGGAATGAGCTCTCTTTATGGATTTTCGTTCCAAATAAAGTGGTTCATTGCTTCCAAATGGCCATGACCCCAACACAATTAACCTGGCAATCTATCACTTCCAAGGGCATCCATTGGGAATTTGGGGAAATTGGCTGACTTGTCACCATCCTTCACCCTTCCCTTATCAGTAATGGAAGAAGGGAAGATGATAGACATGATTTACCATGTCCTATGCAGTATCCCCCTCTCTCTCTCTTCATTCCTTCTCCATCGCTTCTTAATCTGTGCTTCATTGGAAAAAATATCTCCTCCTTTCACTTAGATATGTTTACTCCATCATGCTTCTGCCAGTGTCACCAACCACTTGAGAAGTCCAACGGCTTACAGTCAGAGCTTTTAATTAAGAATGACTGTATACTCCCATTTACTAGCCCGCTAATCACTATGGCGACTTACACAGCGACTTGGGCCCTCCCAACTGGATGAATGAAACTACCATTGATTTCCTATGGAGGCAGCCTGCCAGGCCGAAAGCACAGGCTCACAGGGTAGATCAGGTGTTAATGAATATCAATGTTAATCTAATGAAGGTACAGAAAATAAGAGGTGGGAAAGGCACACTAGAAGAATAGGATGGGGAAAAAAAATAGCTTTCAAAAGTTACCTAAGGCATTAAAAATTTGGAAGTCTTTGAGAAGAAATAATCAGAGCGATTATCATACTGTTCATGGTGAGGTTGGGTCCAAACGTTGCCAGTCAGGGTCGTTTCACACCTGAATATCCAAACCACTTTCTAAAACAAGGTGTTTTGACAAGGTTACAAAAAGGTCCATCTGATCGGCTTTCATATTGTAATTTTGTGAGTGTAGCAAAGAACATTTTATGACAAACTATGTCTAGGGTTGGGCAATTTGGTGATGAGATATGGTCAGAACACGACAATAACTTACCAACGACCGGAAAATTTCAGAATTTTAGGGGCGGGACATTTAAAGCACGGTATTTATGCAGGTTAATGAAAGATTACATTAACAACAATTGCACCACCAATTGTGATCTCCAAAGAAAACTAGTGTAACATAAAAATGACACTCAAGGCCAAAACAGAAAGTCACACATACAGTATTTTGTTGGAAAGGTTTTAGCTTCAATGATGAAACATGTGCTGTGGCATCATTAAGTCATGCAACGCTTATATAATGTCATAATACATGTCACATTATTTGTTTCCATTCAGAGTTATATTAATTTTTGATGAAAGGAGAGTCAGATCAGTGTGTAAAGACTTCTCTGTGCTTCCCAAAGATGTTGATGAATGATGAATGTGGTCCAGGACTGTGCTATGTGGTGTCCATGTGTGAAAATGATGCCTCATGAAGCACTCTTTCAGAAGCCTGATGAGCCTGAAGAAGACTTGCAGAGTCATCTTGGAACATGCCAATACCATCAAGAAGAAAAAAAAAACTAAAACAACCACTGATGTTCCAACCTGGTCATTCAGTATATTCTGGTTGTCAGCTGACCTCATTTTTTGGACACATAACATCACTGAACTTAGACCTGACCAACTGAAGCAACCCCAGACCAAAACATGGATTCCACAGTGGAGCAGAGGTGGAGAATCCCAGCTTCATAAAGTAAAAGTCCCGCTATGTATTTGTTCCAACCATTCACTGAAGCAGCCCATTTTGATGGGCACAAGTCCTCATCCAGGTAGATGGGATAATTAGTGGAATCACCTGTGTTATGTGAACAGGCAGAACCAACACATGGCAGGACTTTCACTTTATGGAGCTGGGATTCTCCACCTCTGCAGTGCAGGCACTAGGCATGATGGGTAATCGCTTCATTCACATCTCCTCCCAACTTGATATTTCCACCAACAGCTCTTACCTATTTTCTTGGTTAAATCCAGGTGGTGGTTATCTATCTTTTTTTTTTCCTTTGGCCAGGTGGCATATGTCATTAACATATATCAACATTATATTATAATAACTATCATTTTCATTGCATCACTCATCCCTACATATTGTCATCATAGACCTGGTTTAGATCAAGTGGAACAAGTTGAATGTGAAAACACCCTAAAAAGCTCACTGTGGTTGAATTTTGTTTAAAAGGCACTGAAGTCATTACGTGGAAAAAATGGTAAAAAGAAATGAAACAAACTCCTTGAGTCACTGGTTCATAAAAGGTCTGCCTTAAAGCCTGCAACATTAAGAGGCAGCCATTTAATGCAGTCTTAACAGTCCTAATGATAACCCAAAGTTATCTTACAAAGTATTCCTTTACACAGACACAGGAGTGCTTTTAGTTTATCACAACCAATTCTTGTTTGGCGTTATCCCTCTCTAGTGGAGCGATTATCAGGGCGACAGGGTGAAGCCTGTCGTCTTAACACACACTAGGTCAAAGCAGACTGTCCTCCCCTTGCTCTGCAACCATTGTTAATTCGCCTCTATTTTACACCATTGATCTCCTGCCTTCCAGCCCAAACATGCGGGTCTTTGTGGAGCTGTTAAGCTGCTCTACTACTGGACTGTCTACCCTGTTGTTGTGAGCCTGATATCGATCCCTAGTTCCCCATGAACTGCCGGCTGGGTATTAAAAAAAATGAAGAAAAGGTTAGGTGCTTGGTATGAAGAATGTGATATAATGGAATAATCTTATTGCAGAACATTAGTATCCGCAATAAGACTTTTCCCCTTAAACTCCGATGATAAGTCTCAGTGGGAGACTGTAACCCTGGAGAGTTACATATCATCCCACCTATTCATTTTCTACCTGCTTATTTAGCTCAGAGCTGTAGTGACAACAGAGCAGAACAGCCCAGACATCCTTCTGCTCAGTCATATCCTGCAGCGACTCTTGGGGTACAGCCAACCATTTTCAGGTCAGCTGCAAGATGTCCTCTCTCCAGAATGTCCTGAGTCTGCCCTGGAGTCTCTTCCTACTCAGTTGCATCCATAGCACTGCCAAAGGGAGACAGCAGGGAGTCATACTTACTACCTCATTTGGCTTCTCTCTCTATAGAGGTGCAGTGGCTCAAAGCCGAATAGGGGTGGGCTGATCACATCATAGCCTAAGCTGAAAGCGTAAAATAAGCAACAGTGCAAGTGGAAAATTTGAGAGGAAGTGTTGCTTTTGTCTGGGAGGTAGAAACAGGTCTCTGAAGTTAGTTGTGCAATTTTAGCTGCATCTACAGCATGCATGTTGACATTTAGATAGATATTGGAGTTTTTATTTAATGTTTGGACTTATTAATGTACTGTACATGTGATGAACAAATTAAAGGTGCCCCCTAAATACAAGACAGAGGGAAATAGTGTGGATAAATATTCCCATTGTCATATAATATTCATACTTGTTATTTGTAAAGCACATTTCTACCACTTTAATAAATTCAACAATAGAATGCATGCTGTTTTCAACACTGTTGTCCCAGATCACTTTTCTGAAGCGGTACACCTGGAAGAAATTAAAAGTTACCAAATTTTTGTTTTTGATGTGTTTTGCTGTAATAAAATGGACAGTTTATTTCTAATGTGTAAAACATTTTTACATATTGTGCAGGCTTGATCAGGATTTATTTTGCTATATGTAAGATTTAAGTTACTTTGGGGAGCTGACATGGGACTTTAAGGTCAGTAGAAAAAGATGAGGTAAGGGGGCGGGAGTATATAAGTTGAACTTCATCCTGGTCCTTTTCAGATGTTTTTTTTTTTTTATGTTTTCCTTTCTTTTGGTTTTAAATGTTGATATTCAAAATAAATTAACAAACAAGTTTCCATCACTTGAAACACTATATAGCGGGCCTTTAGTGTAGAATGATTACAGCAGGTAGTTCTAACTCCATATTAACCTGGAAAATATAACATGCAACATGTTTTTTTTTTTTTTTTTTTATACAGATATTTTTGGGCCATTTTTCCCTATATTAGAAATAAGGAGGATTGCAAGCATCAAACCAAGGTCACTGGAATAAGACCCTAGTCCATGGGTAGGCAAGTCCGGTCCTAGAGAGCCGCTGTCCTGCATGTTTTAGATATTGCCCTCTTCCAGCACACCTGGTTCAATAAATGATCAGCTCATCACCAAGCTCAGCAGAAGCCTGATAACGATGTAATGTCGACCAGGTGTGCTGGAAGAAGGAAATATCTAAAACATGCAGGACAGCGGCTCTCTAGGACCGGACTTGCCTACCCCTGCCCTAGTCCATGTGGGATGCTCTCCACCAGGTGAGCAGGACAAATGGGAGCAAATCAAACTGAGGCTCTACCCATGTGTGTTTTTCTTTCAAAATGTACGGTAATCTTGTTTTAAGCAGATTTATTGTAAAGGTCCAGTGTTTATGATTTACTGAGACACAAGGAAATCCAGTCTTCCAAATTCAGTTTCCATTGTGTATAATCACACAAAAATGAGAATCGTGTGTTTATTACCTTAGAATGAGACCGACCGATTATCCCCCGCAAAAGAAGCACAGCTTGTGTAAATGTTGCCATTTTTCTCATTTTAAAGCCTATTAAAGCTTAACAGTGGGTATATTCTAGGTTTAAGAAATATAGCCAAGCAAAATTTATTGAAGCCATTGGCAGATTTTTATTCTTTGCTTAACACTAAACAATTTCATTATAGTTAAGACTATTTGGTTCTTTTCCAGTGGGGCTGTGGGATATACTTAACGTCCTAGGACCCACTGTCCACATATGAGGACAAGAAATTCACAGTTTTATACAAAAAAAAAAAGAAAAATAAATAACTGTCCACCGCAAGTAACATTCCATAAATTTTTTTAAGAATGCATCTGAAAAAAACTTTTGCATCATTATGTTTCCAATATAAGAAACTATTAAATTAAAAAAATCCAAAACTGAAAAACCTGTGGGGCTCCTGGGTCTGAGGAGGTTAAGATAGAGGCCTGCTTCTAATACAAGCCTGATACAGGTAGGGGCCTGTTAGGAAATACAGTATTTGGGAATTTTAAAAAACAAATACCATGGATATTTTGACAGCTACATAAGCAAACTAATTCATTCAGCATTCAATTGGACTCTATACTGGCCTGCCTCCTCATCCAGAGAGCACAATCGTATACGTTACTTGAATCTGATTGTGGAGATTCAGCCTGACGTCTGATTGAGGGCCTTGAAAATGGTGGCTTTGGGTTGAAAATAACAAAACAGAACAATGCTGGGAGATAACTTCGAAGATCAATAGAAAACGAAGAAAAATGGGAGTGTTGGCAGGTACAGTATGATCTTTCAGTTTATACTTACACTAATTAATAGTTTTATCTTATTCCCGCTTTGTTCTGTGACACACGTCAATCATCCAGCTGCTAAAGTCGATAAAATCACATGGTCAGAGTAGGGGTCTTAAAGGCTGGAGAGATGAACTATTACAGTTTATCCATGAGACCGATCTAACAAAATGGTATCAGTATCAAAGCCTGCACTGAGATACAACATAATCAGAATGCAGCCCACACGTCTACTTCTAAAGAAAGGTTGTTGGTCACTCTGCGGAGGGCAGACTCTGTGCTATCAAGCCCTCTAAAACCAGATTAGATATTACTTTGACTCATAACAGACTGTAATTAGGTTGAGACAACTTCTTCTAAAGTCTCGGGTAAAAAATGTCAGCCCAGACTCCACAGAAGACAAGAGGTCAGGCCTCAGTGCGCTGATTAAAGGATGGGGTTGAAGAGAGAATGTGTTATTCTGAAAGGCACCACAGAATTGTTGCTTCATGGAGATGAGTGGGAGAAAAATAAGCCCCTACACGCTGCTCTCTGATATATCAGCCTTAAATCCTTCATTGTATTGTGGAACATTTACCAGCATCTTATTTATGACGGGGTTTTTGGAGAGCTGCTTTACATTATGTCTTCACAGCCTGAGAGTTACCATTCAGCCATGGTAGGGATATGACTTGTTTACTAAGGGTGGTAACAACAGAAAAAAACAGATGTATATAGTGTTTAGAACAGTAACTACATGTTGTGTGGGTATATATTTGTTTGGATGCTATTAACGTAACAAAACTTTTGTTTGTTTTTTTTTTACTTTATGAGTTTTTGGTAGACTACAGATAACAGCTGAGTCTACTTTTGCAAATATTAAACCTATTCATGCATCTGTCTGTCCAACCCTTGTTTCTCCACATTCCTTCACCAGTATCCCCACCACATTACCCACCCCACCCGCTCTTTACTCCACTCTTTCGCAGCCTGTTGAAACAATTTGTGGGGAAAAATGCTGGATTTGACTCAGCCAAAAGCTCTCCTTCTGAGGAAGTCAATAATTCTATTTTTCTTCACTCAGTGCACCCAGACCCCACCCCCATCCACATGCCTGCATTATCCTAAGCCAAAGCATCCGAGGTGTGTAACGTAAGCCTCTGCAGTGCGCCTCATGTTTCATAAAGAGATAAGGGCCACTAAAAATACCCTTCGTGTGTGGAGAGATAGCCAAGCATTAGGAGAGGTATCTACAGTGAGCAGCCAGCAAAGCACAGTCTCCTTTAATTCCTACCATAGATGTCAAAGAAAAAGGAGGCAGGATCCCATAGACGCGGCTAAAGATACTATTTTATACAGATGCAAAATTGAAAATATTCAAAGGATTGTTGTAATTAAACTTCTTCAAACCCGGCAATAAAGAAAAAAAAATACTTACTATGTCTCATCTACAAAATGTACAGACATCTGACAAAGAACAACAAAGAAACAATAGTGGAACAGTCTCTTATAGGATGACAGTATCCTTAAACACAGGGCATAATAGAGTGACTGAATCCCACTTTCCACCAAGGCTGTTTGAGAGCAGGTTCGGAGTCGGTACATAATCTCAAAACCAGTCCAGTCAAGGAACCTGCACCGAGCTACAAAATTTGCCTGAAGATTGGCACAGAGCATGCTCAGATGCCTATACAAAGAACAAGGTCTATTCTACCAGTATGTTTTGAAATTTTTCATATTGAGCAAACGGTTGAATTTTGATGAATATTTAAAATAAATCCTACATTCAGAACACTCACCACAGACACGTCAGGGGCTAAAGGGTTAATCCAGTCAAGTTTAGATGCTAATGTTAGTTCACAAAGCCAGGAGCAACACCTGTAAAAAATGTAGCTCACTGTTGCTATTGTAACCAGACATATAGTGGCATACTCACAAGCCTTTACGATGACTCTAGCACATAGGAAAGCTCGAGAAAAACAGAACTGTTACTGGCACCAACAAACTAGTACAAGGCCTGCATTGGTAGAAAGGGGCCATGAGTGCTTTGAAGACTATGAAGTGGATTGGACTCATGCTCTGGCCTTCACTGCCATCAGATCTCAACACTACCCAACACCTATGGGGGATTTTGGACCTACATTTTAGATGGCACACTCCACTACCACCATCATCACACCAGTTGTGGGAATATCTTTTAGATGAGAGGTGTTCCACCACGCGGGTAGAGTTCAGAGAGTTCTAGAATCAATAGGAGCCTTTGGACCAAACAGTTCTGGGGAGCCCCTGAGGGTACCTACCAACTGGGGAGAACCCCCAAGGAATATAACATATACCTTCAAGTGTTTTTTCTTTTTGCCTTCACATGTAATACCTGGCTGGTGGTTAGTGTAGCAGTATCATTTCAGGTCAACATACAACCACACCGAGGAGGTGTGTGTGTGTTCCTTAGTGTTAAAAAGAAGATGTATGGGTAAAACCAACACAGATGACCAGATTCCAGGAAGTATTCTCAACTGACCACCACCAGTTTGCTTTGGAAAATAATGGAATTGGTCCTAATGGATACTGCACCAATTTTATGATGGAAATTTATTCTGCCTGACATCTGATGTAAGTGGGACATCAATAATCTTCAGGATATGTATGAGAGGGAAATAAATAATTTCAACTGAAACACACCATAGTTTGTATATTAATATAGACATGATTTTTTTATTTTAGGGTAGACATTGTCACACATGAGCAATATGTATATGAAATCTATGTTTTAATCCATAAAGACTCAGACGCCAGCGACCAAAAGCATCTACTCATATCTAAGGTTTAATACCTGTTGATCCACTAATCCTGTCAATCCATGTAAATAATAGGTGTAAAATACAGTTTGTCATCTTTTCATGGTCATCAGATATGACCCATTTGGACGTTCAGAGGCTTCGTAGTTACCGTGGAAACATTGATTCACCAGTAAAATCCATGGAGTTGGATCAATGACAGTGGATGAAGATGCATGTTTTCACATTTAGTTATTGAGATCTTTACTGAAAAAGAACTTTTTCTTCAGTTTTCCCTGTTGTAAAATAATAACCTTTTAACTTACTGTGGGTTTTCATGAACATCTATATGATCAGTGAATTAAGTATAGGGAGAAATACATGACTTACACTGAAAGATGCAAAATACAGAGGATAATATTATAATTAATGGTGATAAATCACTTAAGAAAAGTTAAATAGAGTGAACAGCCACACAAGTAGCATGGGGTCTTTATGGGTTAAAATGACATTAATGCTTCATAAATCTGAAAATTGATCTTAGACAAAATTACCACAATAGTACTACAGCATGGGAAATAAATGCTAAAATTTGTCAAATCTGATGTACCTCAAATTGCAGATTCATGATGCCAAAATTGCTCTGAGCGATTATGTTTTTAGACAGTTTTCAACAAGTTCTAATTTTGCAAATATGCATCTGTGGAGCTTCTTTTACAAAAAGTTAAAGACATCCTGTACCTCAGAAAAACTCCTGAAAATTTCATGAAAAGCTCAAAAGTAATGAGTGATTGAACTTAGCACCTTTTTCTGTACCGCTCATTTTTACAGTCAGAGTCAATTTTAAAAGCCCTGATAGCTCAAAAAAATGAACACGAGGCTGACATTTTGTATGATGTGCACTAGGACTGAGAAAATAATTTTCAGAAATTATGAAGGAAATCTGAGGTGATGCGTCACAAGGCCTCTACTTATTTCACATATGACCCATACACACACCTTCATTTATGCAGGTCAAGCTTTACCAACATTTACAGGTTTTTAAACCACACCACTTTCCTTTTACTGTATTTAATATATACTTACATATGGCACAATCACAGTAAACTTATGTCACTTAACATTCTTGGCACAGTTACCAAAAGGAGGAGCTAAAAAAAGATCTGTAAGTTGGTAACTATGTTCTTCCCTTCATATAAAATACTAACTTTGGATTTTCCTATATAATGAAATGTGGGCAAACAAGTTTCAAGATCAGGTTCATTTAATTTACTGAGACATGGGTTTTCTGCAGTAATCTGAAAATGGAAATTAAGTTTAACCCCCTCCCCCCTTTAAAAGGAATCATCACTGAAAACCGATACCCATTTCAGATTGATCTTTAACTACTTAAGCTTTAAAACTCATTAGCACCTCTCATTAAGACCAAGGTTGGCTTTTATTGGAGCTAAGCCAGGTAGTTTTATACGTATTATCTTGTGTGGAATTTTAATATCGTCCTCACTGAAACAGATCACATCCAAGCGCTGGAGTCGACGCACCATGTCAACAAGTCTCCTGCTGCTTTAACTCATCTTGATCCTCTATGGGAGCTCTGTCCCCTTTATGTAAAAAGGCTAAAGCACAGCATGGTAAGTCTGTTTGCACTGCTGTTTTTATCCATGCATACACAGTACCGAGTATACAACTGTGAGGACACACACACACATACACACACAAACTAATTGGGCTGTCTGTTGTCATGCTAACTCTAAGGGCAGCAGCTATTGTACGCATATAACCTTAAGTTACATGTAGCTTGTTAGAGAGAAACTGTGAGTGAAGGGAGGCCGATCAGGAATGTTTTGGCTTTGAGCGAGTGTTTGTGTCTCTACTCGTCTAATTCCCCTTACGCTATCTAACACTCGTTCTATTCTCAGTAGAGATTGCATTTTTTTTTTTTAATACACTCTCAGACAGATGGAATAAGACAAGGGAAATGGAGAGGCAGCTAAGGGAAACAAACAACCCGACTTCACTGCTAAAAAAAGGGTGTCCACCTCATTGTCAGAAAATTAGTTTGGATTTAGTTGATAAATCTAACCCTAACACTTTTCTGACTAATGGTCCCTTCTGACAAAAGGGCTTCTCCCCCTAAAAAAGATCTGAAAAACATTGGTACAAGGCGAATCAAGTTACAGCCGGTTCCTCCTCCAACCCCACACAACCTTTTTAATCCTTGTGTGTGAAGATTCAGCCTGACATTAAACACACATCAAAGTTCTTTAAAGGTTGCTTGACCCTCCGAATTTTGAGCCGCAATCAATTATTCAGCGCCAAACCCCCGAGTGTTGATTTAAGCAAAGATTTTTTTTTTCTTCCCCATGTTTTCGCTCTCTAAAACTGTAATCTTCTCAGGAAAAAGTCTGTTCAGTTTCTAGGTTGCGCGCTTTGAAACACAACACGACAAAATCACATTTTCTTCTGCGACTGTGAAATATTTGCTTCTTTCTGTTCTCTTTTATCTTCCATTTATTCTTTGCATTATACTTCCTCTACTGTCTTTCAAGTTTTTTGTTGTTTTCACTTATTGATTTTCTTTTTCTGTCACACTTTCTTCCAGTCTTCCACTTTTTCTTTCTCTTCATTACTTATTATTTTCTACTGACTCTTCTTTGTCTTAGACTTCTTTTTCAACTTATATTTTCCTTTTGTTGCCTAAGCATTTCCCATCTTCATTTCGACATTCAATACTTATTTTAAATCCACTTTCTGCATTTGCCTCCCTACAGGTTTCTACAAGTTACATTTAAGTCTTTTTGAGACCTTTTTAAGACTACTTAGAACAGAATTTAATGCTTATTTCACAGCCTATTTCACGGCCGTACTGGCAACTCAGTTATTCATGACTCCTAGAATTTAGGAAAACTTGTGTCAACCAGGTCGAGAAAGATCTTTTCTCCAACCATACATTATTAAATTTGCACTTCTCCATGCTTACTTTTCACTTGCGAGCCGTCCATTAAAGTTCCCAAACTCAGCTTTCTTGGGTGATGCGCGTGACGACCGGCTACACGTGTGTTGGGCTGAATGTTCTGTCATCATTTCTCACCAGGGGCCGCAAAGTAAGCGATAACTGGTTCCTAATTTCAATATAAATTGTCAGGTTGGAATGGAGGTGCCCACCTTATTGACAGAAGGCCCTTTAGTCAGAAAATTAGTTGGATTTAGTTGATAAATCTAACCCTAACCCTTTCTGACTAACAGGCCCTCTGACAATAGTGTGCCTCCTGGAATGGGTGGAACTGAGTCGACTAACATTACTCTCTTTGTAGCTTGGTCATTTCACAGACACATTTAAACATTAAATCAGAGGAATCAGAATCAGAATGCCCTTTATTGTCATTATACTAGTGTACAACGAGATTGGAGAGCTACTCTTTTCAGTGCAAATATACATGGAAATACACAATATATAAAAAGAGAAAGAAGTAAAAAATTAAATATA
>JAPQRQ010000003.1:15133221-15145953 GCA_037367365.1 Apogon talboti
TGAAATAGACGGAATGTATTGCACAGAGGATGAGAGTGTAAACAGTGACAATGTATTGCACATAATAACAGTGTATTGCACATAGTGTCAATGTATTGTACGGAATTTGGAATGTAGTGCACAGGACAAGACAGTGAACAAGTTTATGGCAACAAAACTTAAGACCTACCATGTCAAATTTACTACCTTCTAAAGCCTTTTTAGGGTATTAAAGACTTTTTAAGACCCCGCGGGAACCCTGTGAATGCGATCTGTGTCATCGTCATGAATGTAACACCTAAAAGTAAAACAATATTATAAAAACTCTTTGAATTTCACTTTCTCAGACAAACTTTCACTCTATTACTGCTTTCCTATGATAATAAGATACATGGCTGTGCTTGTCTCTGCCTTACTTACACTTGTAAAGTTGCAGACACACTGCAAATTAAACAGTTCTGGTTGGCACAAAACAAAACTTCAGTTTGACAGGGAACAGATTACAACTGCCGATGCAAGCACTCAGATCTTCTCCACGCTAACATCGTTCGGATTTTTAGCAAGCTAAAGTGGATGTCAAGTCATTGCCTGTTCCTCATTTTCGCCAGGATATGGATAGAAAAAGATTACTGCGGATACATTGGCCCAGCCTGCCCCACCAGTCCACCGTTTCATCTCTCAGTGTGATTAAACAGGAGACATTCACACCCGATTTGTTAATTCATCAAAACGATACCTTGTGGAATACAGAGGTTATATTAATCACATTTGGCCAAATTCGTGTTGGCTTGCATAAAGCTCAAACAGGCGTGCATTACAGATTAGTCTTCTGGTGAAGGTGCCTCACCAGAGACTCATCGCACTAATGTATTACTCCAGTCACAAGGTCTGAACGAGAGAGAGGACGAGAGAGAGACAGAGACTGACTGTTGGTGGAAATGACAAGTTATACAGCGCATACAGATGCTGAACTCAGAATATCAGCCAAAGATCTATGAAGGCCTTTTTGAGAAGAAAAAGCAATTTGAGATAATAATAATAAATGGAGTCAGGCATATGAAACCTGCCGATTTGTGAGCTATCGCCATCTTCTTTGCAGAGATTGGCCGTTTAACCCATAAAGACCCAAATATCCACCAGCAACCAAAACCATCTACTGATCTACAATGTATAATACCTGTTAAATCCACTAATCCTATCTATACATGTAATTAATTGGTGTAAAATACAGTTTGTCATCGTTTCATGGTCATCAGATATGACCCATTTGGACGTTCAGAGGCTCCCTAGTTACCGTGGAAACACTGTCATCTTCTACAACATTGATTCACCGGTAAAACCCATGGAGTTGAATCATTGACAGTGGTTTTTGAGGCTTGTTTTTATGTTCAGTTAATGATATATTTTGCTTAGAAAGGCACCTTTTCTTCAGTATTCTCTGTTTTTGATATAATAACCTTTGAATCTACTCTGAGTTTTCATGAACATCTACAACATCAGTTAATTAAATATAGGAGAAAATACATTATTTACACTGAATACGTGGAATTTGACACTTGTTTTATGTTAAGTTAATGATATAGTTTACCAAAAAAGTCAAGTTTTCTCTGATTTTTGCTCAGTTTAATCTGATTTAATCTGATCTATATGATCAGTACATTAAATACTGGAAAATACCTGATTTTCACTGGAAAAATGCAAAACACAGAAGATTGTTTCATAATAAACGGTGACAAATCACTTAAGAAATGTTAAATATAGAGGGGAAAAAAATCAGTTGGCTACTACAAAAGCAGCATTGAGTCTTTATGGGTTAAAGTTGAGAGAGAATCTTCAGAGAAGCAGCTCCGTGCTTGTTAGGGACACTGTTTAAAGCTCATGAATTCCCACAGGGAGAGTGGAGATGGGGATTGTTGGCCATCTTGTTTTTCCTTCCTTTGTCACCTAATTTGTCTCATAACTACAGGGTTTTATAACAGTCATTAGAAGGTAAATCCCCTTGGCCCAACTTGCCTCAGTAAAGCACAAGCATTCAGGGCTTGATAAATGGACACTCAACACCGGTTATTATGATGAATGGGAATTTCACAGTGGTAACAGCGCCAGGTATGTGATAAAGAAAAAAAAAATACCAAAAAGAAATTCCTCCCAAAAGTGCTGCCAATGGCAAATTGGAAACTGATGCCTATAGGGTCAGTTGACATTCACAGTATTGGCTTTTATTGGATTGCTGGACTTGCTTGAAGTTAAGCCAGGGTGTGAGGGAGGTGCCTTGACAAAACAAGATCCCCCCAAAAAAGTTCTAAAAAGAAGGCCAAACTCTCTAATACTCATTGGGAAAAGAGAGTCAATAAGTAGATCAGGCGTTACCATGGTGAGGAACAGATTAGTGATGGTCCATGGTTGTTTAGGCATCACTACAGCATGTTGGGCCTGGTGCTGCAGACATGGATGCAGTCAACCAATACATTACAGCAGGCATATTATCATCACAGAAGTACATGAAAGAGAGAGGAGGCTACCGCGGCAGCTGATCAATGAGGGAAATCAAGCAGTGGAGAGAAAAAGCAAAGGGATGAGCTGAAAGGAGAAGAGAGACGCAGGAGCGAGGTGGGTACAGTACAGGGCAATTTAATCACAACCATCTTGGCCGGGTAATAAGTGAGCAGCGAGAGAATATAAATAGTGAGCGAGAGACTAATGGAACTCATTTTAGGAGAGTATTTAACCTATTTCACAGAGAATCCAGGGTAATCAATTAAAAGCGCTTTTAGCCCAGGCCTCAACTTTAATTACTCTTCAAATGTGATTATTCTCTGACATGCTACCTTAGTCCTAGAAATAGATATAATATTAGCCGCTTTAATTTTTTGGGGCTCTTGTAGCCTGTAACCATAGGGCAACAGCCAGAAAAATGCCAACCAGAATTTATGCAAATTCCTGTCTTGCATATTAAAGCTGGATGTATTCATCCATAAGATTGTTTCCACAATGGATTGGATATTTCTTGTGGTGCTCTGTTCCTGGAATTGCTTTATAATAATGGTTAACTTCTCATGCTATATTCTGAGCTATATTATAACACCTGACTTTGCATTATGGGAAGAATGTGACTGAATAATGTTCTTAAGCTTACAGTTCTAAAATACAGGTGGACACTGTAGAAAACTTTGGTGAATGTGTGATTTTGTTTACCACTGTTTTTCTAAAATAATCTCTTCCAAGTTTCTTCACCCACGTTGAGTTGTGGGATTAACTTTTCCCTGTACATATTTTCCTCTTCAGAATGAATGAAGCCTTTCACTGCAGTAGTGTTGCTCTACAGCTATCTCTAATGCTGCTTTTCCATTGACAGTATCAGCTCAGCTCACCTTGGCTTGGTTTTTAGGACCAGCATGCTACATTTCCATTGCAGGGATGGCACCGTCTCAGCGTGGCTGGTCGTCATAGCGATGCTCTGCAAACATACTGGGATGTTGTCTTTAGTGTAACTGCAGCTACAAGTGAGGCATCAACGGCAGAGGAGGAAACTTAAAACCCAAAGTTATGATTTATGACCAAAAACAGTATATTGAGATAATTGAAAACATATTCGTTTAGATCAGGGGTGTCAAACTCATTTAAGTTGAGGTTCCACATTCAGCTCAATATGATCTCAAATGGGCTGGACCAGTAAAATAATAAAAGTGAAAGCATTAAAATTACATTATGAAAACTTTTACATCTACAATTCTTTTAGAATGTGAATAACATTAAAAACCTGAGATTTCTTAAGAAAAAATGTGTAATTTTATCAATATTCTGCCTCAGTTTATTATTTATACATGTGCATTGCATCTAAGAGATCAGTAACAGGCAGAATATTAGTAAGACATTTAAGACATTTCAGGTTGTTCATATTTGTTCAGGTTATTCACATTTTTTGTGAAAGGGGAGTTTGAAAATGTAAACATTTTTATGTAATCGTACTTTTTTTACACTAAGACAAAGAGAAAAATTTAGCGTTATCATTATTTATAGGTTATTATGATAGTATTTCACTGGTTTAACCCACTTGTGATCATATTGGTCTGAATGTGGAATCTGAACTAAAATGACTTTGACATCCTTGATTGTTAATATGTTCAGTGTAATTTTTGCATTTCATAAATTCATCCCATGGGCCGGATTGGAGTCCTTGATGGGCCAGTTTTGGTCCACAGACCATATGTTTGACACCTGTGATTTGGACTGACATCTCTGGGGAATTTATCAAGGTAGAGCAGCCTTGAAAATTTCCTCTTGCATTTTCAGATTATTTCCTGCTAACTTGATTATGTGTCCAACATTGCAATATTATAACAGATACAGTATATATGTCAATACAGTGATGATTCTGGATTGATAAACCTCTGACCTGCATGACTTTCTGTGTCGATAAGAAAGCTGCATGGTGTAAACTGAGCTGTGCAGACATGAGGAGGTAATGGGTGGAACTGCAGGGGTTGGCAGATGATTGGTTCCAGATTAATGACTGAGAACTAACAGTAGATAATATTCTGAATTTGACAGGCATTAGGTAAACAGCATATACTGCTGGGATATTCCACATTAGACCTTCTTCCGAATGGAGCCATTTCCAAATCAGATATGTGGAACGTGCCGGTTTTATGAAGCTTCTTTGGACATTTATATAGCGCATTCAGAAAATGAATCTTGTTTGTATGTTGCAGGTCATGCCACACAGCCCCTGTTTATGGTCTGCACAGATAAACACAAAGATCCTGTCTGGTCGAGATGAATGAATCCACATTTCCGGAAGGTGAAACATACCTGCAGCTCAACAATACAACAGGGATTATAAATATGAGCAAATATTAAAAAAAAAAGAAAACTCGGTCCTGAGGGTGAAGTCATGCATTCAAACATCTATCATTAGGGGAAAACTTTGAAAAAAATTATTTTTAATGTGGTATGCATGTAAACAGTAATAGTAGAGGAATATGATATGTCATTTTTACTGGCCATGTAAACCACTTGGACAGTTTTTTTTGTTTGTTTTTTTTTAATTATAGGGGGAAAACCATCATATTAACATAGTCAATGCACTTTAAATCTCTTTTAAAGACACCTATTTGCACTGGCTTTTAATACAAGTGTGTGACTCTTATTTGTTTTATCTTCTGGTTGTGTTTTTAGATCCTATTTATCTTATTACTGTGCATCTGTTTTATCAGTTTAAGTATAGCTTATCTTCTATATCTATATGTTTTAATTTGTTTTATTATATTTTGTACTTCTTACCTATATATCCTTGTACAGCACTTTGGACACTGTGTTGGTGTAAATGTGCTACAGAAATAAATTTGACCTTGACTTTAGCCTGACAAAATCGTTACTGTGGCATTTTTATAGCCTAAATACACCAGGTATGTATATATTTTAACATTTCCTTTAGTATTTTATGCCATTCTTTCTGCTATTTCATCTAACATGCAATTTCACCTGCTGCCTGTAGAGGCGTTAATCAAATGAAACACTTATTTTGGAATCATCTCCTATTGATAATTATACTAAGTTAATTTTGCTCAAAAACACAATCCCAGGAATGCAGCTGTATGAATGTTGTTTGAGTGGCAGGACCAGCATGACAGGTGACCTGTGAGTATAATGAGTCTAAAATCCTCTCCCTTCAGACTCTGTCAGCAGAAAGCAAAAAGCCCGGCCTACAGGTGTTCAGTCAATATGTGTTCACAGTCCCCAGGACACTGAAGAGGTCTGTTAGAGCTCCAGTGCCGGTCTAGCAGTAGGCCTGTTTGTTTGTCAGTCAACCCAACACTAATCCACTGCTCTCAATCACTCTCAGAGGGGGAGAGAGAGAGAGAGACAGATAGAAAAGGCTGGAGGGCATACCTCAGAAAATGTGTAATTCTGCACTCTCACACAGTGTCCCAGCGAGGCTTCTTTAATGTGACTATTCACAGAAAACTGTGCCAACTGGGAAATATACACACTCAAGCAAATCCACACACACAAACAATGCAACAACGCATATGTGTGTATATGTTTGGCGGGTAAAAAAGGCATGTCCTCGCGCCTAATTGGATGGGTAAAAAACGAAAACAGAACATTAGCTTTGATTTTGCGTTATTAGCTTTGTAAAGCACTCTGTCATCTTTCACAACTGATGAATGCAAGCGCAGAAATGGCACTGTGGGCCAATTCGTCCTGTATTTTACATCTTTTATGCGAGCCCAGCAGGGAGATTGTGGCATTCTGTTTCTGAGGACACGGATGGATGTATGATTTCCACTAAAACACAAGCAATTTTACTGAGGCTCGGTGGCGTACGGGCATCTTCGTTTCTCTGCCTCGTTCATATGCTAATGCTCTTGAGAAACTACTAACATATATTATCTAATAACAGTCAAAAGAAAACAAAATTAAAGTAGCACATCCTGGTAAAAACAACAGAAACTATAACAAAGTGACACATAACAAATCACTTAATAAGGCAACCATTATCATGACAGTGTGTGACCTTAAGGGACACACCTTTAGGGTACATTTATACAGTGATTACATTGAAATCCATCTGTTTGAGTCAAGATGGAAATGAAAATGAGCAACTAATCCAACAACTTTAATACAACACAAAAAAAAGCTATGTGTTTTGTATTATTTTTATATAATAAGAGTCATTTGGATTCCTTTGACTGACATTTCCTATTTATTTATTTATTTATTTACTTATTTATTTGCACACAGCAACAGATCAGACATTTGGACAAGCATAGAAACAGATTGTGCTGGTGAGATTAAAAACCCCGTGGGGCTTATAAAATTAATCTCACCTCAGAACAACATTAGCAAAAACAAAAACAGAGACAATAAGAAATAAAGCAATAATAAACTAAATACAGCATAGATATACATTTATATTCATGATATTCTCCTATGTTTGATTTATTGCCATTGTAGCAACACTGCATTACTTAGAACATCAAGAACATGCAAAAAGTGATGGAATGTAGCCATTAATGTGGATTCTACAGAAATCACTCCGAATTATAGTATTTAGAACTCTATAAAGTCTAGAGAGTATCCCTATATTTGTCTAAGTGTGATAAGTCCCTTCTCTAACCCTTGTTATTTTTAGCCTTCAATCCCTTTGGATTTGGGTCGAGGAACTTCTTGCTAATACTCCTCGTAAAACTGATTCAAGGGAACAACCACAGCTGCACACTCACACCTATCCCACTGGATAAGCACTCTGTGACTCAGAGATGGCTCGACAGATGGATTATATCCCTGTTGTCGGTACCTCGCTACCGGCCACGGGGCAGAAGTGTGTGATAAAGGCATGTCAAAACAGTTGTAGAGTTCTCAGGCGAAGTCCGTACAAGGAGGGGGGGGGGGGGTTGTCCTGTCAGCCTCTGCGCTGTGTCATGCATGAAAAGGATTGTGCATTCACTCAGGGGTGTTGAGAGAACAGAGAGCAGAGGGGGTTTTTTGCATGCAGGAAATATTTTGTTTTGATTCTTCGAAAGCGCGCTTTTGGTTAGACTTGTGAGTCCTAGGGTAAACATGCTGACTAACCCTTCTCTGGCGACCTTGCTCCTAGTTTGAGTGTGTTTGTGTGCATGCAGGGGTGGCAGTAGCGGAAAGGTGGGGGGCTTCTATAGACGCCGAGCAGCTTAAGTTTAATTACTTGTGGTGGCAGTCAAAGTCAATATGCTGGTCAATGGCCCGTGCATCCCGCAGGTTCATTTCCCCATAATTACTCTACATGCGCCCGGCCAATGCATAAGTCTGTCATCATTAAAATAATAAGAACGGGTTGGGCAAGGAGGAGGGCAGGGAAGAATGGAGGAACAAATGCAGAAGAAATGAATGAATCAATACAAGAGACAAGAAGAAGAGATGACCTGGCAAGGTACAGGAAGAATTACATGCCAGTCGAGTCACCAGTTCCTCACAGGCATAAATGAACATTTCCAAACACAATAATGCACATATGTGTATGACGCTGTAACATACAGGACTAAATGTGAATGATGGAATGTTCTGGGTGAGCTCTGAAGTGTGAAGTAAAAATGAGCAGCACAAAAAAAAGTGTTAAATTCAATAGCTCATTACTTTTGAGCTTTTCAAAATAGATGCATGAAATTTTCAGGAGTTTTTTTGAGGTACAGGATGTCTTTAACTTTTGTAAAAGAAGCTCCACAGATGCATATTTGCAAAATTATAACTTGCTGAAAACTGTCCAAAAACATAATCGCTCAGAGCAGTTTCTCATGCTGTAGTACTATTGTGGTAACCTTTATGAAACATTAATATAATTTTAACCCATAAAGACCCAGTGCTACATCTGTGGCAGTTCCCAAATGATTTTTTTCTCTTTATGTAACCTTTAAGTGATTTATGAGTATTTATTATAATATTATCCTCTGTATTTTAGCTTTTAATTAAAAATCACGTATTTTCCCATATTTAATTTGTTGATCATGTAGATGTTCATAAAAAGCTCAAATTAAAGTTGAGGGTTATTGAGAAAACTGAAGAAACAGTGACTTTTTGAGCAAATATATCAATAACTGAACATAAACCCAGTGTCTTCATCCACTGTCATTGATCCAACTCCATGGGTTTTACTGGTGAATCAATGTTGTAGAAGATGACGTATTTCCACGGTAACTATGGCACCTCTGAACGTCCAAATGGGTCATATCTGATGACCATGAAAATATTTTACACCAATTATTTACATGTATTAATAGAATTAGAGGATAAACAGGTATTTAACATTTTACATCAGTAGACACTTTTCGTCGTCAGTGGATTTTTGGGTCTTTACGGTTTAAGGTAGAATATTTGGCATTTCCACTTTAAAATACACTGTCTGGCCAAGAGAAGCCACAGGCACAAAATATCACTGGACCATTTTTAGCTTGGATGAATCCACCCTTGGCACTGTTTACTATGCCACTTAGGCTACGTTCAGACAGCAGACCTTAATGCACAATTTTTTTTGTGTGTGCTCGTTCATATTACACATTAAATGCGACTTCTATCAATTTTGAGCATGAACTGAATGCGACCCTTAAGTGACCTGCATGCGCAAAAGAGGTCCTGACATAATACATGACCATGCAGGCACACACTGTGTTATATATGTTATATATATATGTATAAATATGTTTTTTTTTCCACTGCTCCTCCTCCTGGGTCGCAGAATTGTGACGTTTGTTGCATTTCAATGATGTAAAGGTCGGATAAATGCAGACTGAGGTCCCATTGCAAAATATTGGATACGTATTGGATTTAGGTGCACATATGAAAGTGGCCTGGTGCTGTTCAAACTGTCTTTAACAGATCCAATACGGGTCACACTTGGGCAAAAGAAAAATCGGATTGGGACCACATTTGCCTGCAGTCTGAAGGTAGCCTTATTCCTTATGGTCATGCACTGTCACTATAAATGTTCATTTCTATCCAAAAATGCATTATTTATTTTTTTTGACAACATCTTGTATTGTTGATGGTACAGTCAGACCACTGTGGAAAGTCTTCTTCAACCTATTTCAAGGATTCTCAATGGGGTTAAGGTCTGGACTCTGTGGTGGCCAATCCATGTGTGAAAATGATGTTTCATATCTCCCATGTACCACTTTTTCTCAATCTGAGCCTGATGAATCTAGGCATTGTCATCTTGGAATAGGCCTGTGCCATCAGGGAATAAAACGAATCCACTGCTGGTCAGACCTGGTCATTCTGTATATTCAGGTAGTCAGCTGACCTCATTTTTTGGACAGATAATGTTGCTGAACCTGGACCTGACCAAGGCGTGTGATGTAGACTCTTGACATGATGGGTAATCACTTCAACCACCTCACATCTCACCCTGATGTGTCCATCACTCTGGAACAGGGTCAGTCTCGACTCATCAGACCACATGACCTTATGCCGTTGAAACACAGTCCTATCTTTACGCTTCTATCAAACTGACAGCTGTTTAAGAAATGAGACGTTACTCACTGCATCAGTTAGAGTTAAAGAACATGTTGCCAGTTGTGTATCTTAAAACAACACGGTTTATCATCTTACATATTTGACTGACTTTTGATTAAATACTAACATTAACATTACACCATTGTACACTGTGTATTCATAATACTAGTTAGTTGCCAGTTATAATGTAATACATATAACATATAATGTTAGCATTTAATATTTTGTGAGTTACCATTACTTGTTATTTCATTAACACGTAAACATAACCTCCTTAGACTTTTATTAACAGAGGTGACACAGAGGAATACCTATGGTCCAATGTTATTTCCTATCTTTTTTTTTTTTTTTTTTTTTAACGTACTGTGCATTTGAATATACTGACATATATAGTTACATGCAATATTTAATTTTTTTTTTTTTTTTTTTCAGTTGCTGATATTAGGTATTACGTAAGTAGTAGTAGGTAGTAGTGGTATTAAGTCAATGATGTGGCCGTGAGTGGCAGGGTTTCATTTAAAAAGTGTGCACTGGAAAATCCAAATCCACCAACTAATGGCAAGCACAATTATGACTGAACATTAATAGATCTGACAGCACATACTGAATGTCGGGATCACGAGGAGCAGACTTTCATAATGTTATATGAATAACAAGCCACCAAATGAATTTCATTACAACTGTCAAACTTATTTCTACCTCAAGCAAAACCGAAAACTTTTCCTTCTCTGATAATGAAGAATTCGATCAGATTGCCTTTTACATTCAGCTTTCCTAATGCAATTCATATTTTGGATCAAAATAGTTGGATGGACAGCCAGTTATTGACAGAAATGTAATAAGCATTCCCAAAGCAGAAGCTCAACTCATTACAGTTCTCCTGAACCGTCTGGATCACAGCTTAATGCAGAACAAATAGAAGGTGTGTGTCTGCACTTGTGCACATCTGTGCATGCGAGGCGGTGTGCGTCCTCCGTGGCGTAGCCATGTGTTCTACAGTTGCTGAGTGTAATCCTCGGCCTTTACCAGCTGCCCACAGGTCTTTCAAAAATGTCTCACTCGAATTAAAAACAGGTGGACACAGTTTGATTAGCTTGTTAAAACACACCTGCTACTGAAGGGCGAAGTATTACGTGCTCTCACACACACACACACACACACACACCTACACACACACACAATCCACACACTCACTGGGCTCAAAAAACTTACTGGGAGCGTTGGAGCAAAGATAATTATTATAGGAGGAAATATTACCTGCACTAAATGCTTTTTGTTGTAAAAACTGCAGTACCGAGCTGCCTAATGCTCATGCATGACAACTATCGCATCCATCAAGTAGTATACAATGGAATATTCCCTTATTTAGCTTTAAAATAAGATTTATAAAATAAAATAAAATGGTGACGTGCTGGTTGCTGGGATAGGCCGTCATGAAAACTAAGGGGTCCAGAAAAAGGATGGATATATGATTGTTTCATCTATTTAATGACTTATTCATTCATTCGTTCACTTTCTGTGTGCTGTCTTTTGGTTTTATTGGTCATATTCCACTAAAAAAGTTTATTATTCATCAGCATGACACAGTAGAAACTACAAGAAAATTCTATGTGGTGTTATTATTATTATTATTAGTGGTGGATATTTGTCTGTCATCTTATATGTGAAAGTTTTTCATAAACTTGTATGACTGAGTCTGCGTTAAATGGATAAATAAAAACAAAATAAATGGGATGTGGCATTGGTATTGGCAATGGGCCAAAATATCATTTTATATATAGGTAGTAGTAAGTATTCTGCAAATGGTATTTTAGGATATATACAATATATTCATAGGGATAAAATTACTAAAATTACTGTTCACTATATGGTCTAAGAGGAAACAATCAAAGGCATCAGTGTACAGGCTGTTAACATGGGTGAGAGCAAACCAGACAGAAGAAAAACGGCTTATTTTTAAAACCATGTTACAATCTGTTCTTATATTGGAAATAAAAAAAAAATCGAGAAATAAATTTTCACTTATGTCGCAGTTTAGACAATTTAAATTAAATCCTAATCAATTCTTTATGGGTGTATGGACTCAAATGATCATGAGTTTAAGACAAACATAAATGAGACAGTTGTTGTCTGGTTTTTAAAAACGCTAAATGGACTATGAATTATTTAGAAGCGGAATAAGACTTTATTTTTGTTACCCTCAATATACTTTTTATTGCTTCAAAGTGATTTCACATATTCACAGATATTTGGTTTTATTTCCTGTGTTCCTCCGAGCTGCATGGATGGTAGAGTTTCTCCACTTGTATAAGAGGGTGTTAATACCTGTGATAAACACCTTTAAATGAAAAATATTCTCCAAATGTTACTTTAAATGTTAATAGCACTTTGCCCGATACCGTTTTCATGCTCTAACTTCTGAGATGTAAATTTATGAATTGTGCAGACTTTAGTAATCTAATGGATTGTAAACTAAACTGCAGACACCAATCATAACAATGGCCATTTTGCAATACATTAATTAAGCTAATAAATGGTCTAGCGATTCAGCAAGTATCTCGCAGTTTTATGGCGTCATGTGATGTTCTCACTGGCTGCATTTAAAAGGCACGGGAGATATCTCTGCAAAAGCATTTTATGGTATGCCAGCAGGTTAACAGCTATTTGAAAGCCCATTGAGTCATTGTTACAGTTAAACGTTCTCAAACATAAAGTGTTTTATCCCTGTGTCAGCCTTTACTTCAGTGACCGGCATGTAAATGT
>JAPQRQ010000003.1:15216762-15232626 GCA_037367365.1 Apogon talboti
AAAATTTGCTGCCAATGTTGCCCCCCCCCCAAAAAAAAAGCTTCTGGGGTACACTGAAGAACAATTACAAGTATTATATAGGTTTCAGATACATTTAGTGACAAATAAATTACATTTAAGCAAACAAGCCATTTGTGTCATTCCCAAAACTTTTGGCCATGAGTGTATAGCTCTGTGTGGATGCAGGTGTCTGTTAGAAGTTCTCATATACACATATTTTAGTGCTGACAGTGCTCAAACTCCATAAAATGACTGTAACAGTGGTTTCAGTGAAAATCTCTCATCCTAGTATCTATCCCTGTGATGAATGCTAAAAAATATCTGCTCATTGGTAGAAGGTAAGTTACCTGGTAATTTGGAGGGTGGTTCCTGCACTGTCCCCACTGGACTCTTACCACTTGGGCGATGATCAGCTGTGGAACACAGCAACGCAGTCAGGATAAATACAGTACGCACCGGAAAGTAAAAAATAAAAGACCTAATTTCCCTTTAGAACACAACAGTCCTATGGTAATTGCAGTGGGAGGGGAGTCACATCAGCACTTCCTCATAACCCCTGTGACTAATAACCCCCGCGGTGTCCCGTGAGGGTTTTGGGCGACAGGATTCAGCTCATGCGTCAAAGAGCTGCCTGGGTGTCCCTGTGGAGCCAGGGCTGAGTCAGAGACAGTTTCACAGCTTCAAGGAAGCACTTTAATAATGCCTTACTGCTCACACTGGGCCGTCATACTTAGACCACAGTAGTAAACACACACCCACGCAGATACACAGAGCAAAGGCTTTACATGCGACTACAAACAAAGACAGGTATACCGGTGATAAGTTATGAACACAAACATCACCTCGAATAGATGCGTACAGACACAAACGCACACATACTCCCACAGCCTTCTGTTTTATTAGCTGCCAGTCTTTTGATTTGCCCTTCCATCACTGTGCCCACAGGTGCTGTTAATATCCTGTATGTGCTGAGGCCAGTTTTCTTTCTTGCCTTCAGTCTTAATGGCAGTGCCTTAAAAATACCCATCACTGGCTATATTTCACGAACGGCTTGGCACAGAATCCATCCCTAGTATGTCTTTCTCTTTAAGCCATTAGCATTTGTCTGCCCTAGATAATTGTGTGTCGATGACTCCCCCCGTATGTATTTAGGCCAACGCTATGAGGGGTCCTAATGGCAGTCTATTTGTCTGCTAGACCTTGTTAACACTGCCTTGCCATTTATAAGAGGTACTTCTGCAAACCTAATCAATGGAATGTATTGGCCTAATCAGGTTTTGTACCCTTGTTAATGCTTCTAAATGTGTGTGTGTGTGTGTGTGTGTGTTTCTATCTTTGTGTACAATTCCATGCAGTGTAATTGCATGATGGATGTGCCATCCTACCCTGGCATGTGTCGGAGAAAAAGCAAGTGTTAACAGAGCTATTCATCAACATTAGCTGAATCCCCAATTCCCCAAAACGAGCCACCT
The DNA here is from genome assembly GCA_037367365.1 of Apogon talboti. Lineage (NCBI taxonomy): Eukaryota > Metazoa > Chordata > Actinopteri > Kurtiformes > Apogonidae > Apogon > Apogon talboti. The sequence goes on from JAPQRQ010000003.1 coordinate 15,218,235, forward strand.
ATTAATTTCGATCAGCACAGACCCGAGCGCTTTTAATAAACAGGACTAATGGAAAATGCACATTACAAATATCAGGAGAAGTGCTCATGGTGTTTTCCACATTTATGTGCCCATTTGCAAGCCTGCTTGGAAAGGTGGGAGGCCAAGTACATGCCCTTCACTATATAAAACAAGAGGACATAGCATCTGTGATATCATCCATTGGAATGAAGTCTATCGTTTAAAAGCCATGAATTTGTTTCCACACAAACATTAAAATTGCTTTATGTTTTTAAGCTGTATGTTACTTACATCTTAAGCTGGTCTAAGAATGGGTCAAACCTACTGTAAATGCAGACCAATTGCAGTCCTTACAAATTGAACACCATTAATGTAATGTATTAACACATTAATTAGCAGATGAGCTAAATTATGCTGACATTAGTATATGGCTAAGTTATGCTGACAGTACAAGTAGGCTATTTAAGTACAAAAGACATGAATAAAACATTTATCAAAAATACATTGATGCTAGTAGAGTAACTTCTCAAACATAAACCACAGTTTGATACCAGTAATGTGAACTTTGTGTACTGTGTAAGCCAGACAACAGACTACCTGACAGCCAGTATACTGAGTTACTAGCTAACATTAGCTAAGTTATTCTGTTAAGTAAAAGTAACTTTTACTCAACAGTTGCATTACCAAGTCTCTTGATGACCCTGTTAAAAGGTAAACTCTTTACGTTTTATTATCCCTGTAGGGAAATGTGGTCTCTGTATTTTTACTCACCCTCATACACGCAGTACCTAGCATTAGCATTAGCACGTAACATACACATTAGTAGCAGTGAGCTGCCAATGAAGGTGCTCTGGGATCAACTCCAGATCTTTATCAGCACTGACAGAGAATTAAACTGGCCTATATTTACATGGTTTAATGGCAGGGGAATCCGGAGGACCTAGAGGAGACCTGTACAGCGCAGAAACTGACAACCCTGACTGAGATTCGAACCTGGAATCTTTTTGCTGTGAGGTGCAAACACTAACCTAAACTTCCTACTACAACAAAGTAGAGATTTCTATGTAATCTACTAAAATCTGAAGAGAGTGAGCTCATTCCAAGGCCACAATGTGGACACCAAAGCCTTTGTCTAGCATTATTAACAGAGCAATAATTCAGTACACTCATTTGAAGGTCTAGATAAAGCAATGAGATTGGAACGACTCAGGAAAAATACTGGTTTGGTATTTTCTAGAGAAGATAACTTTCTCTTTGAATCAGTCATACTTCTTAAAGCTATCAGTGGTGTCACACAACATATTTCCACACTGGCTTTAATTTCAGGTTTTGGTTGTTGCCCCTTGGTGCATTTGGTAAGTCTTTAGTCACATGAAATAAAAACGGTACAATCCCATACATGTCCCCAGTACATAATGCTGTTTCTACCTGCACAGAGGGGTGGTTTCCCTGTCCAGCTCCCATCTGATCTGCAGGTCCTGTGCTCTGATCCCCCAGCCAAATAAAAGCCAGGCTGACATGTATAGATCAATGTGTAGCCAAGGGATGGCAGTTCAATGGCTCTCACATCAGACTGAGCTGGCAGCTCTGGCTGGCTGCAGTGGTGGGCTACAGAGAAAGGCACAGGGAAAGAAAAAGAGGGATTAAAGAGAGCAAAGAAGAACAGAGAGGGGTTTTAGTGAGAGAAGTTAAAAGTTGGGATGATGAGATGAGTAGGGAGGGGAATCAGAGGAGCAATAGATAAGAGAGAAAATATACTGTGACAGAAAAAGTGGAGAGGATGGGAAAGTTGGAGGTGTGAGGTCAAGAAGGAATGTATGCAAAATGCAAGAGTCCTAAGGAGTAATGGAAACTCTTCCTCGAGGTTATGTTTCCCAGTCAAACTTTTTTTTTTTTTTTTTTTGCAATATGAACTGAGTTTGAGTCTACTTACCAATGCACTCAGGTTGAAAACCACTCCAAGTCAGGTTGGGCAGACAAGTGCGAGAAATCGAGCCTTGCAGTAAGTAGCCCTTTCTGCAGCTGAAGAACACTGTGCTGCTTATCTGAAAGGGAAAACACATCACCATATCTGAATTTCAGCATACATATTCTGCATATCAGCCAACTTTTCAAACTGAAGTGGCAACTTCTTCACTGAATTAGGAAATATAGATGGGGAAGACCAAAAATACTAATTTAATTCGCTTTTTCCCATGTTAACAGATTTTTAGATTTACATGTATTGTTATGTCAGTTTGGAGGAGTTTCATAATTGACCTTCTGTTTTCTACAGTAACAGTAAAGGTAATAAGTCACCACTTAATATGTTTTCGTTAAAGTGCTACATAGCTGACACAGGGAAACGTTACATCATGTTTCATATCACACGAATCAGTCAATAAATGGCTAAAATCTATGTTATGCATATGTTTTTATACCTGGTAGCCTTGACTGTTGTTCTGATTTCCAAACAGAGGAGTTCCAGGGTCTCCACAGGTAGTATGAGTGGGATCTGAGGAACACACACACATACCAAAAACTTCTCTGATAAATATTGTTATGTTAAAGGTTCCATTTACCATCCATGTCATTACCCAGAAAAATATCCCTTCAGGATCGCTGTGTGAGAATTATCTTTTTTCCCACAGGCTTATTGCAAAAATGCAAGGGTGAGGGCCATAAATTACTGTATTCTGACAGCCATGCACACTACTTGTGAGCAGACGGCCACTAGAACATACATTAAAAAAAGCACAAACTCTAATCTTTTTTCCGTTGGGTCAATGTTCAGTGTAAATAATGTAAATTGTTGACACAATGTGGCTCTTGAACATAATTAAATAGGACTTAATCTCATTTTATTGGATATTCACAACTCACAATAGCAAAAAAATACAAATTTAAATTGATTCCAACACATTTATGGCTGCATATTTTCGATGACTAAAGGTCAAGCGAAACATGTTAATGAATAATGAATATCATGAAACCAGCAAACATTTAAAGTGGTTATTTATCCATCAGTGCAAAATTATCAACACACCGAGGGGCCATTCCTTCTGATGAATTTAGATGAAATGCAATCACAGCCATAAATGCAATTGCATTATAAACGTTTTATTCCTTATTGGTTCAATCTAGCTAAATCTTACAAAATCTTAGATAAACCTCTCCCACTTGCCCGGCACTAACAGTGGCTAAAAAATGCTAAAAGTGGTTGTTAAATTATGCATAGGTAGTGGAATTGCTAGAGACTTTTTGGTATTATTAATTAATGTTTAAAGCAACTGTTATCAGGTCAAAGGTTTGCTTGGGTGCATATTTTACAGAATTGCAAATACCACAACAAACCTAGGGGCTGTAAAAATGTATTATATTTTACCTGCATTTCTGATTACACTGTGTGATTTCCTTGAGTGCCTCTAACCGCAGAATCCAGAGTTATACCTTGTAACTCAAATGATATTACTCTTCCTTGTTTATTGCTTAAGGGATGTTTATTACAGTGGGGAATAATATTTTTGCTGGTACATGGCCAAAAAACTAAGTTTGATACTAGAGCAGTCGTCAGTATCTGTTTGGTCTGGGAGGAAAAGAGGCTGAAAAAGGAGGAAGTTACTATTATTAATTGCATCCTAGGTGAACGGAATACCGTCCAATGTGGATATTGTGACAGGTAAGAGAAAACAATGTATTAATGTCACAGTTGTACACTTAATGCTCAAATGTTACACATCTTGTTTACAAAGATAGCAATCAGTGTGTACTTAATTGTTAAAAGTTCTATCAAATGTATGCACTTAGAGCTGAAATGATTAATCAACTTGAATCAATTAAAAAAAATAAAAATATTGGATTAGAATTTTCCTGAATCAAAGCTTTGTTTCCTCAATTTTGTTCCCGCTAAACATTGGTTCCACTGTTATGTTTCACATGGACGCTTATTGTGACGCACATGACGCCAGGATCAACACAAACAACATGAAGCATAGAGACAAGGAAATGTCTATATGCTCACTTTTCTTCACTGGAACCATCACTTACTCCTTTAAACTTTGAAGCTTTCACACAAACATTAAAATAGTTAGGTTTATTTTTTAAATTTGTATATCAGTTACATCTTAAGTTATTAGGAAGTTGTATACAAATGTGTTGTAGACTGCAGTGCACATATGATTTGTAGATGTCATTCGAATTGTTTATATATATTTTTATATATACTTTTACACTGTTGTTTATGTCTATACATATATTTTTTATATCCTTTTAATTTTATACTTTTTGTGGTTGTTGTTTTTGAATTCTTTTGGAATAAACGACAAACTGTTCGCCATTTTCAGACATATCTTTTTCACATTTTTGCTTTTTTTCACCTTTTCAAATGATTGTTTAATTCAATCAAAGAAAATCATCGATAGATTAATTGATTACAAAAATAACCAATAGCTGCAGCTCTATATACACTGACCTCTTCACACATCTTCACTGCATTATACTAAAAATAGAGGTATAGCGCACCTATACAAGAGGGTTGCGTGCCACTCCAGGTGCCATCATACTGGCAGTATCTCCGGGTGGAGCCCACCAAGACAAGAGGGGGATAGCAGGAAAAGGAGACAGAGGACAAGTAGGTGAACCCTCTGTCTTCCCTCTTCCCTTGGGCTGGCATCCCTGGATCTCCACAGAACACAGCTGCAAAGACATATGGGAAAGAGACACAGGGGGATATGAGGTGAGACATACAGTATAATGAACCCAGCTTAAACACATTACATATTTTCCAATCTAGTAAAAATATTACACTTGAGACATAACATTGGGTATGTTGTTGGAAGAAAAGTCAAAGGCAAGTCATGACATTGTACGTCGCAGGAGGGCGCCACTTACGGAAGCACTGTGGTTTCTCTCCACTCCAGTTGCCTCTGCCCTGGCATGTTAACACAGTGGGCAGGGACAGCTGGTAACCTTGGTTGCAGGAGTAGCTGACGCTGGAGCCCCAGATGAAGTCTGTACCCACAACCTGTCCATTCGGGATGTTAGGTGGTGGGCCGCATACGATCGCTACAAGGCAACACAAAGATTAAACATATTTCTTTCCATTGTAGACACATAAAAACTCAATCATTGAAAAGCAAAAGTGGGAATTACTTGTACCCCACGTATAATCCCTCCTTCTTCACATAATCATCACATTGTAAATAAGTACGCATCATCTTAACCCCTTGTAGACTATTGCTGCAAATTTGCCTCAATATTCCACTGTTTTGCCATTTAATGAGGTGCTGTTCAACACTTTTTTCATGTACATATGTATCCTAATGACCTATGACCCCTGATGTTCATGGATCAATTTCATTAATTTCATTTCATTTCATGGCCTTCTACTGATTTTTGGATTATTTTTGTTTTGTTTGAATTGTTGACTGGTGTTACTGATCAATAGCTGCATCAATAAAAAATCTATATATCTGAGATTGGAGAATTTTTTTTTTAATTTTTAAGAATTACCATTATGCCACTTATGCCTAATGTCACTAATTTGCATCATAGTGCTATATTCCAATGAACAAACTCCACTTAATTTAGGATCTGCGTCACCACAACAACACAAATATATATATTTTTTTCTATAATTGTAAAAAAAATTATGCAGCAAGGGAATATACCTTTGCAGTGTGGTCTGGTACCGTTCCAGGTCCGATCCTTGGTGCAGATAAGAGTGGAAGCCCGATCGGCGTCCATGGTGAAACCAGGGTTACACTGGAAACTAACTGTGTGGTTGTAGGTGAAATCATTCCCTAACCTCACCCCATTGGCCGGCACTCCAGGGTCACCGCAGTTGATTACTGCAGGCACAGAAAGGATTTTATAAAGAACTCTAATGACTGGGTCTGAAGTGGGTAATACGAGTGGAAAATGAAGAGAGACTCAGTGGGGGATAAAGCCCTGGTGGGCAAAGAAAAGGTGCTTGTGGTAGGTAAACAGAAAATAGAATTCAACAGGATATAGACATCAGATACAGTATAATGCACTGAAATAAACCACTTAGAGATTTCCTGATAGAGCTTACTATTTCACCATGTCTAAGCCATATTATTTGATGATTTTGTTTGGTATGCTTTTGATTATACTTTCTAAATCAGGAATTCGATATCAAGCGCTTAAGGCGAAATGCACGCGTGTAAACAACATAGTACAAATGTGAGACTTGATGGATCTCGTTCAGACTTAATGAATGTAATAAGCACTGGACACACATTTCTCAAGAAGTTTACCTGACAAACAAACCAAAAACACATTCAACACAACTGCCTTCCTTGATGGATAACAACTGTTGGATGACGCATACTATTCTTAGTTCATTGTACATCTGACACATGGGTAAAATGCCTGTGGCTTGATTTAACAGTTATATCTGAGAAAAAATGTCCGCGCTCTTTGATTTTGTGTAGTTTAGAGCTTTCGTGAAACACTGAGTCTGAATTTTGCAAAGGGTATTCCTATTCAGTAGCTCCCCGAAGCCCCAAAATGTACCAAATTTGTCTTTGATTATATTTTTTACATCCTGTGGGGGGGAAACTGTGTGATTGAGTAACAACAGTGTGAATTCCTCGGTGTGACTCAGCAGCATCAGAGCTCAGTGCTATTGTAAATGTCTAGGATGGAAAAAAAAAGCATGGCACAGAATGACAACTTGAACCAAGTTGCCTGGAGACAAAAGGGGATTATTAAATGCATATGGCTATTACTCCAGCTAAAATCCCAGAGGGGTAAAGAAACTGGGCCTCTTGAAGGCGTGGTGTCTCCCCTTGACTAAGCAAGTACTTCTATTTCCCACTGGAGAGGTAAAATGGAGCTGCTTGGAGCAACATAGTGTATCTGGGCTGTATCTGCCCTGTAATAGTACCTACAGGGCTGAGATAATGTCTCAATTTGAATATAACTATGACCTAGATATATAGATGGTGATATACAATCTTATAATATTGAAGATGAGTAATCGGCTACATTTGTGCATGGCACTGCACTCTATCTTTGAACTCCTGCCTGTGAAAAATGTTTCAATATGTCCAGAACTTTTGCCATATTTCCACTTTTATCATTAAAATTCCACTTCAGATGAGTAAATTACTTTTAAGAATAGACTATAATTAGACGAAGTGGTCAGTTATACACTTACATAAATCATCAAACCAAAAGGGCTCCTATTCTCTTGTCCTTCAGCCGTGCGTCTGAGTACACCAGCATGTACCCTTTCACTCCTATGGATTACCGACTTCTGAAATCCATAATGGCGCTGCTTAGGTTTTATCCTTTCTATTCAGAAGAAACTGGTTCTGCGGTGACCTCTATTTGCCAGGGTCTATTGGCTCTGTACAGGAGCTGAGTGTCTTTTGTGAAACATGACGATAAAGCAGTGTCTGTGAGGCAGAAGTACCACCGGAGTAGGCCACGCCATGAACCCTTTTCCTCTATTCGAGACAGGGATCAACAACACTAAAAACGAAATAGGTGCCATTGTAAAGCAATTGTAACTTCCATGTCCACATTGGCGTCTGGCTTATTAATCTGCATTTCCCTATTTGTTAGATGTAATAAATCAATGTGACAATTATTCCTGTTATGTTAGTGTCAACTGATGCCGCAAATGTGATTATGGAGATGATATACCAACTGGTAGATGATCCAACAAACATGTAGACACCTGATCCATGACAAGAAATTATTGATATTATACCCAAAATTAGCGTGTTGACCTGTAGGGATCCACGGGTTCTAGATAGTCTAGTTTTTATGCTGTTGTGTATTTGTGCATGCTGTACCGCATTTGTCCAGTAGTCACCACCAAAGCATTCTGGCCATAGCAATGTGATTTTAAGGTTATTGTATTCCAAAATTACTAATATCTCCCAAAATATTGGTCCTATCAACTTGCCGTTTTCACTACTCTGTTCCTTGACCAAAAATACATAAGTATGCCAAACTGCAGCAGTCAGCTCTTTCAGGATTTTGTGTGAATCCCCGGACACACATACATGCACAGATGCACACAGTGGCCACTTAGCTTTTAATATATAGATAAAATAAGTGTAAAATATTCAATATGCAAATATTGTATTTTCATGTATGAGATACAAATGCATATGAAGTGAAACATGAACGCAAAAACATTTCCATTAATCAACATGCTTTTTGATTCCCATTAGGCCATTACATTGCATTGACTGATGGCGATTGGTGACCTGTATCTGTTGTTGTAGAAAACAGACCCTGAGTGATGAAGTGACAGCTCAGTCACACCATGTGAGTACAGTGACCAAGTCATTGTTCAGTGCCACAGGATAGCAGTGGTCCTGCTGTGTGGTGAACTGTGTGATAATAAAGAAGAGTTGCCACTAAGTTGAAGTTAATTTAAGTCAAGATCATTAATGTAAACTGTTAACCTGCTAGCAGTTAGCATGCCATTGGCAAGTATACTAGAGGACAGTTACAGTACAATACAATAGCAAAACAAACAAATACAAATGTGAGTACTGCTAATTGCCAATTCGTCAATGGTATTAGTCTAGAACTTCAGGATCAATGTATCTTTTGTGAAAACCTAGTGTGGGAACCAGACACATCTACCCGAGTACAAATCATTTGCTCTGGAAGATCATTCTGGCTCTGCTCCAGTGAGGTGGAGTGGGTGGAGTCGATCACAATGATTTGTCTGATATGGGGCGTGTCAGATGTGGTTTGGTACAATGACAGACTGACACCTATGACTGCTGTCTGTACACCATTGACTTTGGCTGTGACCGCCATTGGTCTGATTATAGATTGACCGAACTGCATCCATAGACATTTTAATCTACTCCTCAACAGATACAAACTGTACAAACTGAATATGAAGCCTATCACAAATTTAATAGGCTTGATTAAATTTGCATATCATTTTACTAAGATTATTTCACAGATGTAAACTTATATCTTTACTTATATGTAAATCTCTGATTCCAGATGTGATAATAATCAAACATTATCTTATAGTCACACTGTTCTTGTTTTCGGGGCACACATTGAAGCACTGCTAATACTAATAGTACATAGTAGTTTACTTACATGAGCACTCAGGCATGTTTCCTGTCCAGCTCCCGTTGACAGTGCAGTGGCGGGTGAGCAGACAGTTGGAGTAGTAGCCCTCCCTGCACGCGTAAGTAATGGATCTGGAAAACGTTAAACCATCATGGATCAGGATCTGGGCATTCCGTGGAGTTCCTGGGTTTCCACAGGAAATCACTGAAACAAGAAAAAAATAGGAGAGAAAAGCTGGACATTAGGTAACATTCAGTAAAAGAGTCCATTCTAGATGATCAGAGCTGAATTTGTCCTTGTATTATGAGTTGTGGGTGTGGAAAAGAGATGGGGAGATGTGGTTAGACAGACACTATCACAGTGCCTCTACAGAGTTACTTTTATCTTTGCATTTTTCAAATTATTAGAGAACTTTTGCATTATAGATGAGTAATTTTCCTCTACCTTACTTTTTTATTTCACTTCTTCTCATACTCTTATCTCTCTTAACCTGCCCACCCACTGACCTTAATGCCTGAAACCTCTCATTATGTTTTATAATGTGCAGTGTAACACTATAAAAAAAAAAAGTCATTTCTCTCCTTCAAATAAGCCTAATATTCTCTGTATTACTTAGAGCACTTTAATAACTCAACTGACAGATGCATTTTGAAAATTCAACAATCCATGTTGATTTGCATCACTCTTATTCATTCCACTCTGTGTTTCTTTTGCTGCTCCCTGTGTTCTTCATCTGGCCACCTTAACACCACCCACATAATCGCCCCCTGCATCCCACTTCATAAGCGGCTATGCTTTGATGGACATATCCTGTGCTCAAAGAATCCCTTGGTGTCTGTCCGGCCGCCAGCAATGGTTCTGTTCATTACAGTCTCCAGCTTGCCCCGGGCCCTCTGAGCCTCATGGGCAGTGCCCTCCCGTTATGACCAGATGTGTCCTGGCCCTTGAAGTCTGTGCCAACTGAGAACAGGTGGGCACCCTTGGCTGGTGGGCAAACCACACACGAGAGATGGGAAAAAGAGAGCGAAGCAAGAGGGAGAGAGGGTGGTGGTGTGTGGATGGAAGTCTTAGGAGCATGAGTCAGGACGGCTCTACTGGGAGGAACTGTGCGTATATAAGCAAAAGAAGGAAAAAAACAAGACACGTGGTTGTGAAGGCTTAAGAAAGGAGCAAGGAAATACATGCGCAGTAACACTTTAAATGATGGCACATATTCACCATTAAATACCTGCTTATTAGCAGAGATGTTAGCGGAATACTGACCTTTTATTGACCATTAGCACTATTTAATGCTGTACTGAATTAATTACAATCTTAATTTGCTTTATTCAGTATGGTTCTTGTAAGGTGCCAGCACCATAAGAATAGATTTCTCCCTTAGTAACACTTAATAGCACATAAATAATGTCTATTCTTATAGAACAAAACAAAAAGCTACATGGGGTCCAAATAACTTTAAATTAAGTCTTTCTAACTAAGTAATCCCGGTGCTTGCCCTTGTTTACTTCAGTAAGCAGTAATTCGTTTTTTTGGCTGGTAATATAGTCCGTCACTGCTGGAATAATATCTAAACGATTGAAATAGTCGACCAATGGCAGGACTAGCTTTCTCCTTGCTTCTGATATTTCTGTGTTACCGTTATCAAAGTCCCCCTAGCTATGTTAACAGCAATCTGTGAAAATGTCGAGAAGTGATAAAGAGACACGTCTTTCTTTTTATATGCTGATTTATTTTATTCAGTTATGTCCGTTCTACTGCGCGCTTCCTTGTGTAGACATGTTTGACCAAAACAACTTCTGTCGTGATACTATTTTGCTGAAGCACAGTGGTAGATGAGTGTGGTTTGTGTAAAGAAATATAAACTAGGCAAGCAATTCAAAAAGAAGATTTTTTTTTTTTCCTGTTTTAGAATGATGTGGATGGCACTAAAGCTATCTTCAGTACTGGTACAAAACTGGCACAGAGATAATCAATTACAACAACTAAAATATTTGTTTTTAAAGCACCTAGTTGATGTGGTTACTGCTAACAAAAAACAGAACTACTTAACTAAAACTGAAGCTGCTAGTCTACAGTTTTATCAATGTACTATTACAGGAGATGATAAGACCTTTTCTCTCGGATTCTTCATGATTCAAAACTGTATTAAATAATGACAAAGCTGGTATTCAAACTGATGTGAAAATAAACTTACTACTTACTGACAAAGTAGATGTTAATTGTATAGAAAAGCAGCTACAGAACAGCCTTTTGTTTTCACAGAACCAAATAATGTGTGATATTGTTACTACTTTCTCTGCTCTATGCACGACAGAACCGGATGACAGAACTGCACGCTATTGTTCTTTCAGAGTTTGTCCAGTCTTTGTATTATCTCAGCAATAATTATAGATAGTGCAGGGCCACAAGACCTCGACATCGATTGCTTGTGTCTTGCACGTATAGAATCAGCTTTTTCAGATGTCAGCAGCAGAATGGATGTTGCACAAGGACAAAAAATTAACAACCTTGTGTGAATCGATAGAGAAAGAATAAGCATCCTTTATTAGACTCTATATTCTCTCTCTTGCGAAATTAGTCTTTCGCAGTTTTGTAAATGCAAATTTGTAACGTGTGTTTCATTCAATTACAGTGGCAGATAATCTGGGACGATTCGGGAGGTTAATTAAATCAAAATATATTAAATAGTTTAATACAGATCTATGCTCACAAAGTTATGTAAAGCTAATTACACAGGGGAAATAAAAAAGTGTATGAAAAGTAAAGGAAATAATTCAGGTGATGTCTAACAGAAAAGAGCCAAGTGTTCAGTTTTAGAGGTGACTAATGTGGCACTCATCGACCCCTCTGATAACTTTTCACCACTTTAGTGCTAGAATCAGAAACACTAATGGGGTTTTTACCGGCCCTTCAGCTCATTATAAGGATTCTCAAGACATTATCAGACGAAACTGGACATGTAATCCCTTTATCATGTGTAAGATTCAGGGTATGTCCAAAAGTGTAGATGTGACACATTCTGATCAGGTACCACATTAGGAATGTCTCCAATAATGCAAACAGCAGTCTTTTTTTTTTAATCTGCTAGTAGATATTTGAAGAATAGAACACTTGAAGAACATTATGCGTATAATTTAAGATGAATTGGACAGTCAAACTGGAAAAAAAAGCACAATTGCATTTGTTGGTGCTGCCAGCTTCATGTTGTTCTGATATGCCTGTGTACACCATGTTCCAATTGTGTTGTTGTCATCAGACCTCAACTACTTAAACACTTAAATATGTCTTTTACATCCATCCGAGATTAAAAAAATAAATAATACATAAATGTTAAGAGAAACTACTACTTTTTAGAGGTAGATTTTTTTAAAATAAGGAGATGCAAATCTAACCACATCACACATGCTTCAAAACATTCTGACCAGGCTGAGCAGTTTTCATTAATGATTACTGGTTTTATTTTGGTGTGATCAATTAAAAAAAATTAAATAAATAAAAATATTCATAAGCATGGTCCGAATACCATTATGAAAACATCATTTTGGAGCATTTTAAGACCTAAAATCTGATTATTTAGATGTTTTTTTTAACCCGTCCGCTTTTCCTTTTTCCCAGTCAAATAGACAGATGTATTCCTTACCATGACACTCAGGTTGGGTGCCCAGCCAGGTGCCATTAGCCAGGCAGGTTCTCTCCGGAGAACCCCTGAGCATGTACCCGGGCTCACAGCTGAAGCGGACAACACTGCCCACTGTAAACTCTTCCCCCAGACGGATACCATGCACAGGAACACCCGGATCACCACAAAGCCCTGCAGAGTCGCCTAGAAACATAATTAAAAAAGAAACATAACATTCAGCAATTATTTATGTAGAAGGAATGTATGCAGAAAGAAAATATTTCCTTGGCTATTTGAGGACTCAGTAACTTTGAAGACACAGTATATAAGAGCTGATCTTTCATTTCATTGGCATGACATATATATTTTCACACCTCACTTCATCATTCTCCACTTAAAGCCATAACAAAGTGTTTAGTAGGGCTGCGTACAGCTCTAGCCCCTCATTTTACAAGGTACTGGTCAACATGACTTTAATAGCCCACAGCCAGAAAAGCTGGGGAAATCTTTATAAAAAGGTTGTGTTTACTGTTGCTTGCGAGAACACCAGCAATCTCTGGGATATATGAATGTCATGAACTGTGGCATTAAACTGTCAGCATGCTATTTTATTGCCAGCCAGCTCATGGGTCGGTGTGAGAGGCAGTTTGTGTGTTTCTGTGTCTGTGAATGATCATTTGCATGTGTTCACACCTACTTGGCCTTTGTCTGTATAAGTATACTAAGGGCTCTGATGCAAATCCCTGTGAAGGCAGAGTAAGTGTGGGGGCAGATGTCTTTAAACTGCTTCATAACCCAGCGGAGGTGTGGGCGTCCCTGTTCTTCAGTCTAATATGAGCAGATTAAAGTAGTTTTATGGAGGACACTTTCTGTGCCCTTGAGGCCTTTGGAGCAAATGGACAGCTCCATCTTTGATCCACCTACTTTGCTCATTACCTGCTAAACAGCAGCTGTCATCAAAACCCTTTATTTGTTGGCTCGGTGTTATGAGGGAATCGGTGCTACTTGGGGTGATAAAACATCCAAATTAATTATTTGAGGCAGAAGAAAGGGTAGGAAGATAAGAACATGGGCAATACGTGACTATAAATCTGATCTATTGCTGCTAGTTTCATTTTTTCCACTTATTCTGAACAGGAAGTTAACACTCCCCTTCATAAAACACATTTACTTCCAGCTTGATCGTTCAGAGCTATATGAGCCAGTCAATCTGGATGTAGTTTTCCGTACCGGAGCAGTGTGGTGGCGAGCCGCTCCACTGGCCATCCAGCTGGCACATGCGCGTCGTATTGCCGATGATGCCACGCTGGCCCATGCAGCTGTAGCGGATCACGGAGCCCACAGTCCGGCGGTCGCCTGAGATCTGAGCGTATGGTGGCATACTGGGCCTGTCGCACAGCACCACTGGCCAATCAGAGCAAAGACAACAGTCAGTATCAGTCCACATTATATATGATCCAACCCCTGTGTTATGCATTAATACATTCTAGCTTGAATGATTACATGATATGATTACATGTATCTTACAACGTCTATAGTCTACCATCATTCACGTTATAAGAAAGTAAGTTTGTCTCATCAACAGTGGATGTATTCACATACATTGCTGTGAGGTTTTCTCACACATTTAACCACCTTTATGAATATCTATCTATCTATCTATCTATCTATCTATCTATCTATCTATCTATCTATCTATCTATCTATCTATCT